>CM073574.1:78574708-79052208 GCA_037074715.1 Magnolia kwangsiensis
TTCATTGCCAGTGGCCATGCAATTGTTGAGGGACCGCGGAAGCACACAGAGATGAATCTAAAGAAGTAATCCAATCGCACCAAGCAAGTATAAAGAGAACACAACAGTTTAACATGGAAAAACCCTTGTGGGAAAAAATCACGACACAAAGCGACAGATAGCACTATGAAAGCAAAAATTACAATTGAAAAGAGCTTACCTGATTCGAAAACAACCTCGAATCAAACCCTTTCTATACCCTTGAAACCATTTGGACGAATTAGAAACCCTAGAATTATCTCCCAATCTGATTACACCCCAATATAAAGCCTTAGGAAGAATCACAATCGAAATAGGAAACAAATCCCGCAAAATTACAACTCTGTGAAAATCTGTGCAGATCCATTTGATGTCATCGAACACACTTCAATGTCATCGAAACTTATCCTTCGATGACATCAAAGCCATGTCAATGGCATCGAACTAATACCCAATCACTCTAGAGACAAGATATGAAAATCGGATCTCCTTTGATTGCATCAAGCCGTCTTCGATGGCATCGTACATATCCTTTGATGTCATCGAACTTTTTTAATGGCATCAAAAAAGCACCCAGTTAGTCCAACGATCAACTGGAGAAAATTTAAAAATTCTCGATGGGATTGAACATTAGTTGATGGCATCGAACGATGCTCGATGGCATCGAATGGTCTGTCAATGAAATTGACAGACCCTCTTTCTAGATGATTTAGGACTTAAAAAAATGACAATCTCCACCATGCCTTCAATCATCAAATGTAGCTTTTTGTCCTCTTCTCTCATCTTTGTTTTACATCATAGCTCCATCATTGCTTCTTGTGCACACTCCAACCTCCTTTTACGCCTTCGCTAAGCCTAAAGAAATCACACAAAAACTTCTCTATAGGAACCACCTTGGTGAGCATGTCTATCGGATTCATGTTAGTGTGAATCTTCTCTAGAGTCATGCCTCCTTTCTCAAGCACCTGTTGGATAAAATGGTAATGAACATCAATGTATTTAGTACGAGAGTGATAAATAGAATTTTTAGCCAAATTGATAGCGATATCGTTGTCACAATTAACCGACATGGCCTCCTGCTGAAGCCCCAACTGATTTATCATGCCTCTCAGCTAAAAACTTCTTTAAATGTTTCCATCATTGCCATATACTCTACTTCGGTCATGGAAAGGGCCACCACAGATTGAAGCTTCGATATCCAACTGATTACTCCACCTGCTAACACAAACGATTAACCTGATATCGACTTTCTTAAAACCACATTGTCTACGTAGTCTAAATTCACATACCTTACCAACTTTGCTCCTGTCTTTTCAAAAGTTAAAACAGTCTTTTGTACTTCGAATATATCGAAGTAGTCATTTCACCGCTTCTCAATGCTGTGTGCTGGAGTTTGACATATATATGCTCATAACATCGACTGCCTATGAAATTTTAATCTTGTGCAGACCATGACATATATTAAACTGCCCACAACATTTGAATAAGGCACACACAATATCTCCTACTTTTCCTCATTAGATTTAGGATAATGTTCTAAGAAAAGTTTGAAATGAGCCGCGTAGGGAATCTTCATCGGCTTTGCCTTGTCCATCATATACTTAATCAACACTTTCTCAAAGTATTCTGACTGAGATAACCAAAGCTTTCTCTTCTTCTTGTCTCTACGAATATCTATATTGAAAACCCTCTTTGCGGCCTACAAATCTTTCATCTCGAATGTCCCTGATAACTGAGTCTTCAGTATATCAATTTCAGACATATTATGACTAACGATCAACATGTCATCAACATACAATAGGATGATGAACTCGCTATCACTCAGTGTCTTGTAATAGACATAGTGATCGTATTCACTCCTAGTAAATTTTTGACTTAATATGAAAAAATTAATTTTTTATATCATTACCTAGGCGATTGTTTTAGGCCATACAATGACCTCATTAACCTATAAACTTTGTTCTTTGCCCCTTTAACTTCGTAGCCCTTTGGTTGCTTCATGTAAATCTGCTCTTCTAATTCTCTGTGTATGAATGCATTCTTCACATCCATTTATTTTCAATCAAGATCGTACTGGGCAACCATCGCCAACACGAATCTAATAGACACTGCATAACTACCGGTGCGAATATCTCTGCGAAGTTAATCCCTTCTCTCTAAGTGTAACCCTTTGCTACTAACCTCTTTTGTATCTATCATGTTTCCTTTTGAATCATCACTTCCATCCGATCATTTTTCGGCCCACTGGTAGTTCAACCAGCTCTCATGTGTTGCTCTTGTGCAATGAGTCCATCATTGTCCATTGTTGCCTTTCACTTTTCTCCAATGCGATATTAGAGTCGTCCTTATATCTTATCAGTAACTTACGATCTCGTGGCAGATTTCTTCTGAGTGGCTGCTTCACCTCTTAATGTACCTCTATCTACACATTTGTCTCAACCTGAGTATCACCTGTGTTAATTTGAATGTCTACGACTAACCTTTCTGGTTCCTTTTGCTCCTCCTGATCATTCTTGCGAAATAGGGAAGCCTTCATCAAATTTGACGTCACAATTAGTGATGATTTTTTGTGCGACCTTGTCATATAACCTGTAGCCTTTCACATCAATACCACAACAAAAAAAAGATATACTTTTTTACTTTATGGTTTATCTTATTTCTCTCAACTGATGGTACATGAGAGTAAGCCTAACAACCAAATATGCGTAAATCTGAGTAGCCGATCTCATGATCACTCCATACTTTCTTTGAAATCTTACAATCAATTGTTGTAGAAAGAGACCAATTCACCAAATAGTAAGTTGTGTTAACGGCCTCAGTCCATAGGTCCTTGCCCAACTTGGCATTACTAATCATGCATCGGGCCCTCTACAAGAAAGTCTGATTTATCCGTTCAGTCACACCGTTTTGCTCGGGTGTATGGCACACCGTGTTATGCCTAATGACCCCTTCATCTTTACAATATTCATTAAATTCATTTGAAGTAAATTCACCATCATTATCAGTCCTTAAAACCTTTATTTTTCTCTATTTATTTTTCCACCATGGCCATCTATTGTTTGAATTTGGTGAAAACTTCAGATTTATATGTTATGAAATAAACACTAGGAGTAGTAGTCAATAAATGTACCATGATGACCTTCCAACGAAAACCATGGGCGATGGCATCCATACGTCAGAGTGCACATAATCAAGCACTCCCTTATATACATTTTTACCAATTTTAAATAATAACCTATATTGTTTACCACATACACAATGCTCGCATATATTTAAATCAGAATTTTAAAAAAATTAGAATTAAATAATGATCAGAAAGTACATTCATGCCTCACTCACTCATGTAGCCCAGACGAGCATGTCACATACGTGTAGAAGTAGAATCCGCAACAGCTGTTGTAGTTCCACCTATTGAAGTACTACTCTTGACCAACCTGTAAAGATTATCCTACCTCTGCACTCTTATAACTACGAGTGCCCACTTTGAAACTTTAAGGACACCATTAAAACCAGTGAACTTGCACCCTATTGCCTTGAGTGCACCGAGAGAAATTAAAATCTTTTTCATATTAGGAAGGTGTCTAACCTCAGTCAAGGTATGCTTCATCTCATCAAATATCTTTATACGCACTGTACTAACAACCACAATGTTACAGCCATTATCATTGTCCATAAACACATGTCCACCATCACACTCCTTATAACTGTTGAACCAACTCCAAAGAGAAGTCATGTGATACGAAGCCCCTATGTCAAGGATCTACTCATCTCTACGATCATCGTACAAGTGTCCAATTATAGACATTGATAACACATCACATCTGCTTGTCTTTTCATCAAACGTGGCATTGTTGGCCTCCCTGGAAGAAGCCTTTTCTTTCTTCGCTTTAGGATTTGTACAATCCTTCTTCATATGTCCTGTCAACCCACAGTTCTAGCACTTCAACTTTTCATTAATCTTGTCCTTAGATTTGGATCTCGACCAAGAGGATCCAGTATCTCCCTCAGTATTGCTGCACTTTGTAAGCAATGCATCAGTAGAGGGACCTATGTTATCATTTTTCTTTCTCCTGTCCTTTCCCTGAATGGCTTAAATAACGGTGTCCACACTCAAGAACGCATTACCGGTGCACAAAAAGTCCTTTAAAGACTCATACGATATTGGAACACAACGGTTTAACGTGGAAAAACCCTTGTAGGAAAAAGCCACGGCACAAAGTGATAAATAACACTTTGAAAGCAGACATTACAAGTGTAGATAGCTTACCCGATTCGAACAACCTTGAATCAAACCCTTGTTACACCCTTGAAACCCTTTAAACGAATTAAAAATCGCAGAATTACCTCTTAATCCTGATTACACCCCAATATATAGCCTTTGGAAGAATCACAATCAAAATAAGAAACAAATCCCGTAAAATCGCAATTCTGCGAAAATCTTCACTGATCCTGTCATCGAAGCTTATCCTTCAATAGCATCGAACTAATACCCAATCAGTCCAAAGACAAGACATGAAAATCGAATCTCCTTTGATTGCGTCGAGCCAATTTCGATGGTATCGAATATATCCTTCGATGGCATCGAAAAAGCACCCGGTTAGTCCAGTGACAAACCGAAGAAAATCCAAATATTCTTAATGAGATTGAGCACTGTTCAATGGCATCAAATGGTCTGCCATTTCTAGATGATTTAAGATATATATATATATATATATATATATATATATATATATATATATATATATATATAACAGAAACTACCAATAGGCTTGCAACCTTCCATTTGTGCTCATGAAATAAGGTCCACCATATATGTAATTTAAATAAGTTGAAGGTCTACTTATGGGTCACTTCCATGTCCAAAAAATAATGAAGATTCCCTAAGTTGCTCATATCAAACTGAGAGCTTACCTAACAGATAAAAAAGAACGTGGAAGAGAAGAAGATTCACAAGTTAATATGATGTCATTCACATATAAAAGAAGCGCAAGATGTCCATCTGTCCAATAAAATGTAAACATTAAGCAATCCTATAAATAATTTTCTCAGGATATCAACTAAATAACTACAACCAAGCCATATACAAGATGAGCATTATTTAAATCTCAAAATCCAGGTGAGTCTCAGCGGAGAAATGCATTTTTCACCTCATAGTGCATCCCTAAGCATTTTCATATCAAAGCGTCTGATTAGTACAGGTCTTTAGAAGCTTGTACGTAAAAACTCGGCTTAGGTTGTTTCGGTATAATCCCGGTGAAAAGAAAAGCATGTGCATCCATCTAAGGTCCCCAAGAGCGGAATAATCCGGCAAACGGTTGAATTAACGGTCAGCAAGAAACAAATGAAAGTGATGGACATATCAATAACTAGGTGTATAAATCAGTCACAATAAATAGTGACGTGCGCAATGTGTGTGGACGAATATCTTATTCAGCCAAATTCCATGGCTCATGTTCCACCATACCTATCATACATTCCCCTCATATATATTATTATATTTAACATTATTAAATGAAAATTTAAAACAAGTCTCCACATCACATTTCAGTGTTATGGGAGCAAAAATGACAGTACGAGTTTCTATTGGACAATTCAGTGGGCCCCACCATGTCTCAAACACATTCTTAGCTTTAGGGGCCCACCTGATCATCAAATCAATGCAACTTTTGAACGTGGAAAATCTATATAGGTTGTCTGAGGAATGGAACACTCCGGACCTGGGTGGGTCAGAATCTGTCCAAGCCCAGCCTTCCTAGTAATTTTAGGCCATCCAAAACAAACAAGCCCAAGCCCACCCATGTTACAAACCAAAAAATAAACGGGGCCGATCGCACCCGAGGTAGCTATGCACGCCCAAGCTACGAGTCCCAAGTAAGATATAGGCTATTCACCAGCCTCCCATTATGCATAATATATTACAAAAATACCCTTAAAATCCTAAATGAGACAGCCTTATTAATAAATATTCTTAAATTTTAGGACCATGCCTGGCCCTTGGCCAAGTATTCCAGCCCTTAGCACACCAGGCCCATTCACCATGGTACTTACATTGGCTATAACAGCTGCCTGCATTATTATTATTATTTTCATAGAACTCTTTTACCTCTCTTCCATTCCAAAAGGATAATGAGATTCTTAATTGATTTCCATCCAATCCTGACACAAGTGGCCTGTTAGGATTCATAGAAAGTGTCGGTAAGAAAATAGTATTTCTTAATAAACCCTATTTTCAGAAAATTGTGGGAAAGGAAACATTTTCCTTGTTTGTTTGTTTTTTTTTTTTAAATAAAAATAAAAATAAAAATCCTAAAAATATAAAATCTATTTTCAAAGCTGTTGTTTTATTAAAAATAAAAAACAAAATAAATTAAAATAGATAGTCATTAGCATGTACCAAAGTGAGAGAGTTGAAGATAGATAGTAACACATATGGTGCACCTAGTGTATGTGGCCCTTGAAGCTGAAGTGAGGTTAGAGCTGAAAGTCGGGAGGGTAGGGTCGGGTTGGAGCTCAACCCTAGCCTAACCCAATGTTCCTATACCTCAATCCTAACCCAACCCAATTCAACCTCAAGTTAGGAATTCTCAATTTAAGCCCAACCCAATGCAACCTTGGGTTGGGAATTCTCAATCCAAGCACAACCCAAGCGAGCTTGGTCGGGTTAGTAGGTCGGTCATGTGGATACATGCTAATATTTTCGTTATTACATTAGTCTGTTACACTTCAATGCAAGTTTTATTTTTTCTACCTATGATTTTATTGATTATATATGTAGTTATTTATTGTAAAGAACTTCACTTTTTCAAAACAAACAAGCTAAAATATATTAAAAGTCATGTTGTGTAGCACCCAATCTATTTGGGAGAGAGAAATTCGGCGTATCTTGTTAGCTTGAGTCAATAGAAATGGAGTGGACCAATGAGATCCAATGGCACTAGAATTTCCTATGCCTTCAACATAGATGATCCACACTCAATTATAATTTATAACTTATATATTGATCAGGTTTGGGTTGGATCGAGCAACCCAAGACCTCAACCCAGCCCGACCCAACTTTAATCGGGTTGGTGTTTATATAGCCCAAGCTCGAGATCAAACCCGATACATCCTACCCGAGACCAACCCAATGTTGGGTCGGCCGTTGGTCGGGTTGAACCCGCCTAACTTTCAGCCTTAGTATTTGTAAGGTTCTAGCAATAGGGTCGCACATGGCATAAGACATGCATTGGCACATCTTAATTGGAGAGTGATAGATAGCAGAACTAGTACACACCATTGGCACTAGTATATTTGGAGCTATTGAAGATGGATGATGGCACATGTGGCACATTGGTATATGTGGAGTGCTTTGCACATGTAGGGCCTATGAAAATGAATGGCTGTTCATGTGGCACCTGCACGCATACAGGGCAAAAGAAAAGGAGAAGATGGATGGTATCGCATGTGGAATATTAGCACATGTGGGATGTTTTAAGTACGTGGGGTGCATGAGAACATGAATGGTGAGATATGTGGACATATGGCACATGTGGCATAGTGGCACTTGAGGGGCACATGTTAGGCAATGGAAGATCAACAATGGCCCATTTGGCCTGAACTTTGGAGGAACCCATTTTTCTTTCATTTTGGGAAAATGTCTTTTTTAGATATGGAGATCAGAAAATAAATTTAATTTATTTTCTAATAAAGACAAAAAGCAGGAAATGATGTTTCTCACAACCTCCCACCAAGACAGGCTTGACAAATAAGGAAAATTGATCCAGACCATTCATTTAGAAGGTTGCCCATGTTGAGCCACAGAGAAAAAAATAAAAATAAAAAATCTTAGTCATGTGAGTTCCACCAATTAAAAAAGAAAATTCTTTTTAAGTGACATTCGCACAAACAATCACCTATTTCATCCATAAAACATCTTCACCATATATATCCTGGGCAACCATTTGATACTCTGGCCATCTATACTTGGGCATATACATGGCATAGTTAACTGAACTGTGGCCAAGTTACAGCCCCAAAATTAGAGTGCTTGATCAACCCTGACCTCTGATTAGGAGACAAATGTTTTTTTTTTTTTTTTTCAATAGGACCATTGAATAATTTTAATTTTTAACCATCCAATAAATGTCCAAAATCCAATCAATAATCAAATAATCAAATAGGAATAACTTTGATTCAAAATACATCAATAAGTAGAACAGTTTAATTTAAATCACTCAAATGCGTCTAATGTAATTTTTAAGTATTTCAGCTCCTGTATATCGTCCATCATACCCTGCCACAGTATGAAAGTTTTTCTCATATATCTCGCATATGATCATGCTCCTATTTTCCTTGAGCTTGACTGAGGCTCGATTACTCCTAAATCACCTTATTGGTTTTTTAACCATCGGAGTAAAATGGCTGGATTTTTTCAGGTAGTAGCAAATACATGGGCTAAGCCTAATTTTGGATCACTTAGGTTCTTAGTTGCCTCCAAACTTAAAATTGTTAAATGTGTTATTAAAGCTTGGGTTAACTGCAAACCTAATTTACCCTTCCAAATCTGGGATGCTAAAATTAGCTTGTTCCAATCCTATGTAAAGGAGAAATGAGAGGAGAAGGTCAACCTAGATCACATTCAAAGCCTTGAAATGTCCGTGCTTCCTTGATCTTGGAGATACATATAAATTCCAAATTCTTTTATTCCTCGGTTGAGACTAGGCAAGCCTCCTCAAGATATGGGAATTAAGAGACCGATGTATAAATATATCCACAAATTAATTGAAAATTAAAGATATTCTGGTGAACCATTTTAATAGTATTCTTATATATAATGATCAAAACTGTTGGTAAGTATGTTCCAAATGGACAATACTTGTAGACTCACTTAGGAATAGGGAGACCCCTTTGCTCACCCATCTCTATTTCTGAAATTGAGGATTCAATTAAATGCTCTTGTCCGAATAAAGCTCCTAATCCAGATAGTTTCAATGTCCATGTTTATAAAGTCTATTGACCCATAATTAGAAACAATATGCCTGATGCGATAATTAGTTTCTTTCAAACCTTAAAGATTTTAAAGCACTTACACGCAACATTAATTGCTTTCATTTCTAAAATTGACACCATCTCTCCTCCTAATGATCCCAGACCCATTTTACTTACTAATGAGATCGATAAGATTATCTCTAGGATTATGGTCAACCGGATAAATTGTGATCTCCCATATTTTAAATCACTCCCCAACGACTTTATATTGAGTAGAAATATCTCAAACAATATCCTACTTGGCCATGATTTGTTGTGTGGCATTTAACTTGACTCGGCCCTACCATGATGTGCCTTAGAGTCTACCCAAGGAAAGCCTTTGACTTTGTCAATTGGAGTTTCTTTCTGTCAGCCTTTGAGCTCTAAATTTTCTTGAAAATGGAGGGCTGGATATTTGCATGCATTTTTGTTCTTGTTTTCTCTGTCTTAATGAATAGAGGGGTTTGCGGATTCTTTAATAGCAATAGAGGTTTGCATCAAGGTAACCGTATCTCCTTTTCTCTTTTCCATTGTGTTGGAGATGTTTTCAGCCCTCATTAGCTAATGTTATGAAAATAGTTACGCCATTTCCCCTTACTCTAGAGGAGACTTAACCATTTCTCACACCTTATTTGTTGATGATCTTATGATTTTCGATGACGCAAACTCAAGAATGATTATGCATCTTATATGCCTTTTAAAGAATTTTATTAGATACTCGAATCTTTAAAACAACATTCATAATAGTGTTATCAATGAGTCTTGAAAACAACTTTCACTAGAGTGTTATCATCTTTTCCATTTCTTGTCAATCAAATGATATAATTAAAGCAAACCTAAATGTGGAAGAAGGGATCTTGCTTCTGAGATACTTGGGTCTCCCCCTTTACTCTGCCCGCCTCCATATTCATGATTGGAAGCTATTCCTTGATAAAATGAATAAGCAATTAAGTGATTGGAACTCCTTTCTTTTATTGGGAGGTTAGAATTGATGCGATCAACTCTCTTACCATTTCACCCTTTTTTATTGCATGCTTTTTTCTTCCAAATGGTTACTTCAATCTCCTTGAAAGACGTACTAAAACTTCCTTCGAGGCATTTCCAAAATTCATTCCATTTGTTGAACCAAATTTACAAGCTTAAAAGTGAATGTAGTTATGGCATTGTTCCACGGGAAGCCTATGCTAAAGCCTGTCTCATTGAGCAACTTGGAAGATTCTCTACAATGACTCTAAATTTTAGGGAAGATGGGTTCAAGCAAAGTATATCAAAGGGAGATACTTTTGAAAAATTAAGACTGCTACCTCTGCCCGGTAGGGTTGGCACAACATTCTCAATGTGCATCCCATTACCAAATACCTAATTGGTAATGATAATCTAACTAACTTTTGATACAATCCTTAGCTAGGGACTCTAGTCTCATTGATCGTTTTATTCATAGGGACATTTATTACCCAAATACGAGTCCATGCTTAAAAATTTGTGACTTCATTTACAAAAATGAATGGCCTTCTTCGTAATCCGCTCTGGCCTGCATAACTATGAATGTACATGTGTATGTATGTAGCGTAAAGCCTAATTTCCTTAGGCTTTGATAATTGCACTCTCCTATGGTACTGTCTATATAAGGGTAACACAATTAGAGAGGTATTCCATTAATTATTTTTCTAAGTATTCCTTGGTGGAAATTTCTTATACATAAGAAGACTGAGAGAGAAGTAAATCTTGTACTTCTAATTTTTCTTATTTTTTAGTAAAGAAGAAAGTTTTATATTGATTCACGTAGATATATGCATATTGTTAATCACGTAAATATGTGTACCTCTTGTCTCTTGCTTTTTTTTTTTCCTTTTTTTTAATATATATATATATATATATATATATATATATATATATATATATATATATATATATATATATTTTTTTTTTTTTTTTTTTTTTTTTTTTTTTTTTTTATGGCCCTTTGGCTTTTTGTTTGGCCCTTTTCTTTTATAATTTTTCTTTTCCTGCATCGATCATTCATGGGTATTTTTCTAAAACAGAATGTACCATACCATATTTAACAAAAAGTCTTTAATACTTAGGGAGGTTGTGGTGGTTAATTGCCATAAACTAAAAAGTTGTATATGTGAATAACATCAACTATAGTTGTGACAAAAGAGTAGTACTCTACTTCTTCGCTCAATCGGTGATGCGAACATCCAAGCCATCCATAATCAATAAAACCAACCTGATCCAAGAGAGGTTTGCTTGCATAGTCGGCCTACAAAAAAAGAGTCAACCAACGGATAAGGTCAACCCATGTCCCACCTTTCTCTATTAGATTATTGGATTTAGAAGGTTGAAAAGTCTTTCAACATATGAATAAAAGTTGTTAGATGGTTGCAAGTTTAAAGTAAACTAAGATCGCACGAGCTTAAAACCAGGCCCACAGCATGGCATAATTACACTATTAAAACAAGGAAATGGTAATTTCACACCACTTAAAGACCTTGTTAGGACCCAAAAGTGAATTTTCCATTTCCTCTCTTCATATTACATTAACATATCGGCAATCCCTAACATAATTTTCTTTTTTACAGTTGTTTCTTAGTATTTTAGTTATTTTAATCTCTTTTCTCATTGATCCATAGTATTAGAAAAGGATTTTAATTGGTAGATGATGTAGGTCTTCTCTTCATCTCCATATGAGGAAAGAGTTCGTAGAAAATGAGTCTTCGTACTTGTTAATAGATAAACTCCCGCAAAAAGTCCTAAGCATTAGTTTTGAAATTAAAAATTTTGATTTTTTTTTTCCCTTTGTTTATCTCTTGTGTGAGCATGAGAGGGTTGAAACCCTTGATATTCCTTTATGTCCCTTCGATTAGGGTATTTCGAAGCTCTTGGTGTGTCTTCGTTTGGTCCCCTTTACTAGCCACCATTCTCTGTTGCATTTTCTACCAGTCTCCACCAATCAGGTTAGCATCAAGCGAAAAGTAGTTGGTTACCTTTTCACTCCTCATAAATAAGATTCGGTCAAGAAAGACACAAAGATGAAAAGTGACTATGATTAAGATTTTTACCCAATCAGCATCTAAGAAAGTAATAAAGGATAAAGGTGGTTGGAAACGAAGTTGATTGGCTCAAATTTGGTCACGGGCGATGTGAATATGTGCAGGGCGTGCCAGAGCCAATTGTGCTTTGAATCAAACTGAATGCCTTATGACCTTAGGTGTCAACATAGACTGATCAAGACCAGATCTGTGAAGATTAGTCGTCTATCCAACCACTGAGTATAGAGAATCAGGCGATTTACAAAGGGGAGCGTTCGTACTTTTGATGAGTTCCTTTTTACTTTCGCGCAAAAGGACTATTAATTAAGCGCATATAGCTTACACCATTCAATCATATAATAATATGGATAAATGTTGAAACAAGGCTAAAGCTAATAATATCAATATCGTATCTGTAACTATAATTGGTGAAAAAATAAAAGGGGATAATTAACGACAATCCATTTGTCATCTAGTAAAACATCAGGCTTCATAATAAGACAGTCATGTAAAAGTGCGGAACAGGCCAGCTAAATGCAACAAAAGGAATATGACACAAATATGAAAATGTTTATGGAGTCCCACTAGCTAAAATCCCAAACTCTATGTAAGTTAGATGTCATAAAACCACTATGACCTGAGAGTTAGCATGGGCAATCTGAATTCAAATGACTCAACGTGGTCTGAGTCCATGGATTCCAAATAAGAACCCCTGTTACACAAAAGGAAGGTGTGAGGCACCCTCCTCTACTTCCTAACACGATTTGTAATTATAAAAATTATATATATATAAATTAGTGCTTGAAATAAATGAATTAACACATATGAAATAAAGAAAAACTACAAAAAAAAAATGAGTGTATGAGAAGGAAATATAGTAACTATTGTTGTTCAATCTGGACATGTGGCAACATGTGTTATAAATAGTCCAAATTTGGTCAAATGTATGTGATTAGATAAGTGACAGGTGTGCCAGAGTCATACTCAAATTGATTGAATGCTTGTGACCCCACGCACCAAACTAGCTGGATTAAGACCAAACCTATGAAGGTTAGCTTGAAAATTTAGCCACCAATTGTTACCTCAATTAGGCAATCTTAGAAGGAGAAAATTAGTCCTTCAAAATGGATTTTTTTTTTTTTTCCTTGGAACCAAGGACCTTTTGTTTGGCAGTAATAACATACCAGATTTTATTTTTTTAAAAGCAATAATGGTTAGACAAAATTAAAAGTAAGCTTAGATCACTAATTTTAATAATTGGAATGTGAAAGCAATACAATCAATAAGAAGAAAAATAAAACTAAGCAAAAGAAAAAAAGAATAAATACCAACGGCAGCTTGTGCTAAGAAAATGGAATTTACCAAATGATCATGAAACAGTCGTAGTGTGAAGTCAGCAGGATATGACTGGCGATGTATCAAGTAGGAACCTGATAATCAAGGGATCTAACAATGATAGTCATGGATATTTAACATACCCAACATTGGCAGTCATGGATATTTAACATAATAGCTCTGGACTTAGTACAATATGGTTGAACAGAAGTGGAGTGACTAAAGCTGAGAAGTTAAACTAAAGGATAAACAATATTGTATTGTAGAGAGATTGATTGTTTGTGGTGAGCGTCTTGACCTCCTCTTTTTGTGTCGTTTGAATAATCGATTATACAACAGTCATATCCTAGTAGGATTTAGAATCCATGGTGTATGATGTTACCGTGTATGATCTTCTTATAATTTTGGATGGCTTTTCGTTACTTGTTGTCTCTGAGAAAATATCAAACGTTCGTTAAGGAAATTTTCCTTTTTATTTGATATGGGACGACTATGCCGTAGCAAGCTGGATTACAAAGAATTTGGTACCGACAAATCTTCAGAAGCTTTATTAGTATGTTAGGGGTCACATGTGTCACTCGTGCATCGATCACATACTCTACAAATAATGTTTGTCTTTTTTAGTATAGATGTGTCTACGACTCTGAATGGGTCTCTTTTTAGTAGGCTACATGTCATTGAGAGATTAGTGCGAGTAATCCTCTCTAGCGTGAGTATGTTTTCCTCTCATCATTTACACAAGTATTCAACACATGATAGCTCCTCACTGGATAATATGAACTGTATCAAGCTAGGTATAAACAATGCCCCCATCTCTTTATATTGAGTGTAAAATATTTCATATTTTCTCCTGTTTATACCTTGGTTTTATGAACATGATAGGATTTAATTGATCTATTTATGCATGTTTTGTCTTGCAAGGTAATTTCAAGAGCTTAAGGTGAAAAGGATGCTAAAAGCATTAAAATTGATGCTCAAGAATTACCAAGTCAAGGATGGATCTTTGGTGACCAAGAATGAAGATTTCAAGAGTCCAAGATCCAAGAAAACCAAGTAAAGAAGAAAGAAAATTGAGTTTACAAAGTGCAGAATTCAGAAGCAACGGAACTTGACTGTTTGATGTTATCAGACACACTACGATGCCATCTAAGTAAGTGTTCGATGTCATTATTGTGTATAAAATATTACATTTTTTTCTATTTATACATTGGTTTTATAAATATGTAAGTGCTTAATCAATTTAATTATACATGTTTTCATGTGCAAGGTGATTTGGAGAGCTTAATGTGAAATTGATGTCAAAAAGAAGATTTATCCTAAATAGATTACTGAATGAAGATTTGGAGATTTGGAAGTCATTAATAAAGAATTCACATGTCAAAGATCCAAGAAAATCAAGTGAGGAATGAAGAGAATCAAATATTTGAAGTGAAGAAAAGGAATCCTTAAGTTGTCCTAAAAACAAACATATTCCTAAAATTGTCTTGAAAAAACTTATTCTAAAACTCTGAATCTGTTTTAGTAAGCTGCACAAAGTGCGTAAATTTGAGACTGTTTAAAGTCAAAGCTTATTTTGAAAAACTACGCAAAGTGTGTAAATTTGAGTCGGTTTCTAAATTTTTCCAACTAGGTGTGAAAGTTGCAAATCCACAACTATAAATAAGACTCCCTAAGATGCTCCAAAGCATCTTCTAAGATTTGGAAATATCTCAAGGAGCATACACAAGGGTGAAGCAGCCGTCAAAGAGTTTTTCTTCTTCTCTAGTTTATTTTTCATGCTTTATTTAAGAGATTTAGTTTCAATCATGTCTATAGTTGGCTAAACCTCTTAGCTAGGACTAAGAGGTGAAGCATGTAGCGTGTTTGGATATTTATTTTACTTTGATTCGTGTTCTTATTGAACTTCATTGATTTCTAGTTTGATATTAAGGGAATATTGTTAGTTTTTCATAATTTATTGTGACTCAAATTACAATATTTGTTATGATAGCTTTAGATATCTTCTTTTTCTGTTTTGAGATAGTGAGATTGGTAAATCTCGTTGTTCACCATCATCTCCTGGCATGTAGGGTGATGGAATCCCTTCCAATCATCACAATTCTCTTCCATTGAGAATTAAGTCAGTGAAAAGTTTAGATTTAATTTAATTATTTTATCTTCTAATTGAATAGGATAAGGCTCCAATTCCAATTGTGTTCCTTGAATTAAGTAAGGTAGCATCTTGATAGCTACAAGTGGATCTTTGGCACCCTAGTTTTCACCTTTAAATTTATAAGTTTTAATCAACATTATTCACCATTACTCTCAATTATTCAAATTTCAATTTAAATCTTTTTCTAATTCTAGTTCTAATTATTTTCAGAATACGTACAAATTTAGTCATTGTGGATTTGACCTCGATCTTATCGAGTTATTAATACATCACGACCCTACACTTGAGGTCATGAACAAGTTTTTGGCGTCATTACTAGGGACTACAGTTGCATTTTTTTTCTGAGATTAATTAGTTTGAGATTAGGATTAGTTCTTTTGTGTTTCTGAATTTATTTCTAGAACTAACTTTGTTTTGTGTTTTATAGAACCTTAGCATAACAATCTTAGTCGAGTAACTTCTCTCCAACTTTTCTTATCTTTTCTTGATTTCTTATTTACTTTATTTAGTTTTCTTTTTCCTAGGTTTATTTTTATTTAGTTGTTTAAGGGCCGTGAGTCTTTCATGCCCAAGTGGGTTCGTGACAATACTCAACGTCTCTTTAAGTGAAGGAGGATTGGTCGAAGGGTCACCTATCTATCACTAGATTAGACACCATTTGAGATCCTATGAGTCAATTAAAGTGATGACCGCAAATCAACCTCAACCTCCAGTTGTGAAAATTCGAGATGAAAACGAGGTGCACAATGCAACTCTGCCTCGTACTCTACGAGATTATTTACAACTGGCGAGGATGAGTATGCCTTCATGCATGGTCTTTTAACTTAATGCAGGAAACGTGCACGCATACGCCAGATTTCGATCCTAGGATCCTACAAGGAGAATTTTTAACACAAATTTATCTCATAAGAAGCATAATCATAAGTTTACCCAAATCACAAAGGCAACATCATCATCACATATCCACTAATATAAATATTTGAATACAGCGCTGAAAGGGAAATACATATATATCAAAATCAAAGCTCCAGAAGACTGTTGCATGTCCCAAGCTCAACGCTGCTACAACCTAACATCACCTGCACGCATCTATCGTGCATAAGCTTATATATAAAGCTTAGAGGGTAGTGTAAGTGTGTGCACAAGGTAAGTGTCAAGTATATACAATGCCATAATTATACAATATCAGAAATACTGATAAGTCATCATAATAAGCCAAGTATCATATACTGAGGAAGTAATGTAGATCAGCTATGTAATGCGGATCGACTATGCAAATGCGATGCGAATGAAATGCCCAAGCTGGAGTGTGGAGCTAGGATGATAGTACGTAGTATTGCATGCTTTGGAGTCCACCATAAGGGACTTCTATCCAAACCAGTCTCATACCTAAATTCGAATAATCAAACTCAATGTGGTGAACTCCTAGTCTCAGGTTAGTCATGCCCCTAACCGAAATCATGGTTATTGCGAAAGTACACATAACAAATAGTTGCGCACCACCAGCCCGAGTGGATAGTGAATGAATGAATAAATGAGTATGCAACTCTTGCTCCACAAATCAGTACTATGCATCTCTGGGATCATCACTGGGGTCTAGTACACTTTACGCCACCTGCCGCCCCATCAAGCACACAACTGGGTAAGTAGAAGAGACCTCACTATCCGCCTCCCAAAATCAGGCCTGGCTCGTCGATAGCGGACCCATTTCTCAAGCTGGTCAGACTCAGCCTAGCATTGCCTACTCCTTCAGGCGGGTAAGGCCACACTCCTAACCGACCATGACATAGTGGGAGACGCGGCCTACTGGTATACGGCTCTCATGCGCTCATATATATCCACTCGGTCTAGACATTGAGACGTCCTCTGATACCAACAGGGTTTAGAAATTTTCACCCAGGGCCATTTATAGTTGCCCGATACTAGTAACAAATTTCTGGTGTCCCATCTGGCCATCCATAACATGCCTATGGAGGCTACAGTCCTAATGTCGCTAGGGCGTACAGTAATCACAACATACAATGCAAGATGCATGAGTCACACAATCTAGTCATGCATTAATCCTATGCATACTGTGCGATCATGGGAGATAACCTTCGCCTATTAAAGAGTCTCATAATAACCTGCCCAATGACATATGCAATGGTCAACCACATCTCATAACAAACATGCAGATGATGCATATGGGCATGTATCATGATGTCATGTTGTCACATACTCATAATCAGTATCAATAACTGGCCTAGATAATTGGCATCGATAATTGGCCTCTACAATATGGACATTTAACCAACATTGCCCCCAAGGAGTGGCCTACATAGAGCCTAACGTATAGTGGACCCATGGCCTCATAAAGGGCCTAATATACAACACCATGGGCCCCACTCAAGGGCTTAATACACATCACGATGGGCCTCTCCCATGGGCCTAATATACATCACAATGGACTCCATCGCCTGGCCCTCAAAGGCATCACATAGGCCTCATATACATCACATTGGGCCTTAAACATGGGCCGAATACTCATCACAATGGGCCTCGAATACAGGACGCATATACATCACATTGGGCCTCGATATTAGGCCTCGACAATTAGAATCGGCCTTACCTTACACACACTTTCACCACCCTCTAAGCTTTCTATAAGCTTATGCACGATAGATGCATGCAGGTGGAGTTAAGTTGCAGCAGTGTTGAGCTTAAAGCGTGCAGCTGTCTTCTGGAGCTTTGATTTTGATATATGTATTTCTCTTTCAGCATTGTATTCAAATGATTATATTAGTGGATATATAATAATGATATTGTCTTTATGATTTGAGTATACTTGTGGTTATGCTTCTTATGAGACAAATGTACGTTGGAAAAATCCTCTTTGTAGAATCTCAGAATCGAAACCTGGCGTATGGACGCTAGGAGCTAAGAATGGGATAATACGGAGGCTGTCGGCACCAAGTTCGGTGATCGGGATTACTGTGAATCCGATTTTCGAATTTGGGACATGACAGGCAAGGTCCGATGTAATGTAATGAGGCCCATTGTGATGTATTTGGGGCCCAAGCGTGAGGCCCATTGTGATGTATTTGGGGCCCAGGCGTGAGGCCCATTGTGATGTATTTGGCCCATTAAGATTGTATGTGGTCCATTATAATGTGTATTAGGCCCATGTGATGCAGCCCATTGTGATTGTTTGAGGCCCGTTATGATTGTTTGAGGCCCATTGAGATTGTATGTGGCCCATTGTGATTGTATGAGGCCCATTGAGATTGTATACGGCCCATTGTGATTGTATGAGGCTCGTTGTGTTGAGATTGTATGTGGCATGCTGTGATTGTATGAGGCCCATTATGTTATATGTAAGGCCATGGGCCCCACTATATGTTAAGCTCTATGTAGACTACTCCTTGGGAGCAATGTTGGTTAAATGTCTACATTGATGAGCAATGATGGTTAAATGTCCACATTATGACCTTCTCTTAGGCCTTGTTAAGCCCATTCTCATCATTCTCTAAGTGGGTTAATCTAAATCTTTGGGCCCCATTGATGTTGCATGATCCATCATCGCCGTAGACAGATGGCTCCGTGCTACCGGATTTGGCATATCCACAGCCGAGGTCTGATCCTTATATTATAATTTAGATCGGTTGTTTATCTTGGACCCCGCCTTACATGTAGGCCGATTATCGAGGTTAATTATCAATAACGATTATTAGTGTCAATTATCGATACCGATTATGAGTATGTGACAGCATAGCATCATGATACATGCCCATATGCATCATCTGCATGTTTATTATGAGATGTGGTTAACCATTGCATATGTCATAGGGTGCATTATTATAGGACTCCCTGACAGGAGGAGTTTCCCACATGAGCACACGGTACGCACAAGATTGTTGTATGACTAGATGGAATGACTCATGCATCTCGTATTTTATGATATGACCACCGTATGCCCTAGCGACATCAGGATCCTGGCCAACACAGGCATGTCGTGGTGGTCAAATGGGACACCAGAAATGTTTAGTTCTAGCATACGAGTGTCATGGATGTCCCTGAGTGAAAATTCTTAAACCCCTGAAGTCATGGGACGCTCCAACGTTTACATCGAGTGGATATACATGAGCGCATGAAGGTCGTACATCAGTAGATCGCGTCTCCCACTGTATCGTGGTCAGTTGGAAGGGGGTGTGACCTCACCCGCCTGAGTAAGTGGGCAATATCTAGGTTGAGTTTGACCAACTTGAGGAATGGGTCCGCTATTAATGAGTCGAGCTCGATATTGGTAGGCGGATAGTGAGGTCCCTTCCACTTACCCAGTTGTGCGTTAGATAGGAGCGGCAAGTTGGAGTAGAGTGTACTAGACCCCGGTGATGATCTCAGAGATATACAGTACTGATATATGGACTTATTAAGCAGGAATTGCATACTCAGCATTTTACTCATTCATTCATTCATTCACTATTCACTCGGGCTGGTGGTGCGCAACTAATTGTTATGTGTACCTTCACAATGGATAGGATTTCAGTTGGGGCGCATGACCAACCTGAGATCAGGAGTTTACCACATAAATCTGTCTATCCAAATTTAGGTATAGGACTGGTTTGGATAGAAGTCCCTTGTGATGGACCCCATAACCTGTAATACTACGTACTATTATCCCAACTTCACACTCTAGCTTGGTCATTTTATTCGCACCGCATATTGTATTGCATTTTCAGCACATAACATTTGATTTACTATGCTTTTTTTCCATCGCATAGCCTAAATAAGGCTAATAGTATTTGCGAACTTACCAGCATGTTTCCACATTGATCTGATATTGCATACTTGACACTCACCTTATGCACACACTTACACCACCCTCTAAGCTTTCTATAAGCTTATGCACGATAGATGCGTGCAGGTGGCACTAGGCTGCAGCAACGTTGAGCCTAGAGCGTGCAGCGGTCTTCTAGAGCTTTGATTTTCAATATATGTATATTTCTCTTTCAACACTATATTCAAATATTTATATTAGTGGATATGTGATAATGATGTTGCCTTTGTGATTTGGGTAAACTTGTCGTTATGCTTCTTATGAGATAAATGTACTTTGAAAAATCCTCCTTATAGGATCTTAGGATCGAAATCTAGCATATACGCACTAGGAGCCGAGAATAGGATACTACGGAGGCTGTCAGCACCGGATTCGGCGATTGATGAGTTTGGGGTGTGATGTGGGATGCACTTAGATCTCTAAAATGTCAAAATTCATCATTTGCACAAAGATTCGGTTGCTATATTTATAGAAAAAAGGCTCCAACAAATTTATAATGGCTAGTTTTTGGTTGCAACAAGTGCATGTTCGATTACACCAAATTGAGATTCGGTCGAACCAAATTTTGATAGGAAAGTCGTTGGACAAATTTAGGCACTTTCGATCATACCAAATGTGGTCTTCGGTCGCGTCAAAAGTAGTTTTCTATGAGACTGAAGGTAGTACTTGGTTACAATTAAATTACCTAGAATTTTGCCTCAGCTTGTTGTCTTATTTTAGCTGTTTTCAATTGGACCGAAGGTGGGTTCGGTGAGACCGAAGGTTGCTGAAATTTTGTAGTTTTTCCAGCAATACAGGACCTCTAAATTCAATCTAATAAGGGTCAATTAGGCTCATATGGTTTAAGGGATAATCAATAAAGGATTTTTCTATTGAGTTTAAGATCATCTAGAGGTTTAGGTTTTTTTTTTTTTTTTGTCAAGGATTATGGTCACCAAGGCACCATGTTTACATGTTCTTTATTCCTTAATGCTCCACCTTTACTTGTGTCTTCAATCTTCAGCTTTCGAGGGCTCAACTGACTACATGACACAAGGACTCATGTGATAGACAAATAGGGTGCATAAATCAGTGCGCTAACAATAATTAGGGTCATGATAATATGTATCATGTGAGGAGTTTATCCCTTGACTCTCCTCTTAAAGAATCCATTCATAGCAGGTGGAATTGCATATGAAATCTTTCCTCTATTTCGAGCCAGGTCTAGATCGAGTTAGGAGGGAGATTGATATACCATGTGAAGGCGACTCTCATGAGGGAGTTACCATACGTCCTCAATTTTAAGAAATCGTGTGTTAAGACTTCATCATATTGCATGGTGAAATGACTAATGTGTTAAATAGTGGTAGATTTACCCTCCCTAGAAAAAAAGAGTAAAATATGGAACCATAGATCCCATGGGCAACTCAAAATATTGATCTACCCAAAGAGGATAGGGTTTTCTATAGAGGGACCCGTTGGCCAAGAGGTTGGATGTCATATTCTTGGATAAGTTCGATGGCATTGTCACAGTCGAATGGGCATTTTGACTACTTATGGTATTGCCTTTATTCCATTGGGTTGTTAGCCATCAAGGATTGAGGAATCAGAGGTCACCCCTTAGGATCTCAGCCTTTAGTAGCTCGGATGAATCGTTGGCACCATAAGAGGTCCCCCCTACTCAACTCCAGCATAATAACTTTGCAATGCCGATGTCACGGGAGGTTCACCCCCGAGCTGATTGGTACTTGCATAGAGTTACCCTCCACACATAGAAGTTTTATGGATCTCCATACTCTAGCCACCACCAGAGGTGATAGAGGACGACCTTATGGTTTGGCCCGACTAATCCTAATAGGTGGAGGTTTAGTTGGCCATTCTACATGGAATTCCTCCAAGGAATTATTAGCATGTTGAAGGTTCATCATTGATGAAAGCCTCTCAAAGAAGCTATCAATCATCCTAGTGAAGCTCTCTACATTCGTCATATTGCCTTTTGCGATTTGTCGCAAGTCTTCTCGTAGGTCGCAGATGTTTTGTGCTACTTGGCGTAACATTTGGTTGGACAGATGATCATGTGTCCACTTTAACGGGTTCCACCTGTTATCCCTCGTCTTTTGGTTCTTCCACAACCTTACAGGGATTACTCACCTTTGATTTCATTCTTACAACCATATTGATTTATTAAGAAACTCTATTATAACACACTATCTCACCAAGTGTGATGTTATTGTTCAATCCAAACACGTGGCCACAATTGTTAAGAACAACCCGAATTCAATCAAACTTGTGCAATTAGATTATTGTTAGGAGTGTCAGAGTCATACTCAAACTCGAATCGATTGAATGCTTGTGAACCCAAGTGTCAAGCTAGCTGGATTAGAACTAGACTTGTGAAGGTTGGCCTGACTATTCAACCACCAATTGTTGCAATGATCAAGCAATTTTAGAAGGGGAGTTTTAGCCCTTTAGAATGGAATCCTTTTGCCTTAAAACTAAGGACCTTTCATTCAACGATGATAGCCTATTAGGTTTCTTAATAAAGCAATAAGGTTAGACATAATTAAAAATAAGGGAAAATCACCGATGCTATTAATTAAAATGTAAAAGCAGTACAATTAACAAGAAGAAAAATAAAACTAAGCAGTGAAAAAGAATAAATATCTATAGTGGCTTGTATTGGAAAGATGGTCGTGGAAACTACTAGACAATCATGAAACGATTGTGGTGTGAAGTCAGCAATATATGACTGGTAGGGCTGAAAGTCAGATGGGTTCAACATGATCGACCCATGACTGATCCAACATTGGGTTGGGCTTAGGTAGGATGTATTGGGTTCGATCTCAGGCTTGGGCTATACAAACACCAACCCGATAAAACTTGGGTCAAGCTCGGGTTAAGATCTCGGGTTGCTCGACCCAATCCAAATTAGATCGATATATAAGTTCATAATAAGTTATAATTGAGTGCAGATCATCTTTGTTAAAGGCACGAGAAATTCCAATGTCATCGAGTTTCATTGCTCCACGTCATTCCCAATGACTCAAGCTAACAAGATACATTGGATTTCTCTCCCAAATAGATTGTGTGCTACACAACACGACTTTTAAAGGAGTAGTTGTCCTATATTTTAGCTTGTTTGTTTAGAAAAATGAACTTCTTTACGATAAATAACTATGTATATAATTAATAAAATTATAAGTACAAAAAATAAGACATGTATTGAAAATATAATAGACTAATATAATAACAAAAATATTAGCATATATCCACATGACCAACCCGACCGAGCTTGCTTAGGTTGGCCTTGGGTTGAGAATTCCCAACCCGAGGTTGGGTTGGGTTGGGTTAGGGTTGAGGTATAGGAATCTTAGGTTGGGCTAGGGTTGAGCACCAACCCGACCCAACCCAACCTAACTCGCCCGACTTTCAACCCTAATGACTGGTGATGTATCAAGTAGGAACCCGATAATCAAAGGATCTGATGACGATCGTTGTGAATATTTAACATACTCCAAAGGCGTACTGTAACGATGCGGTAGACAATAGTGAATTTAAGTTAAGGTAATGGCTTTAAACTTGTTACAACATGGCTAAACAAAAGTGGAGTGACTAAAGTTAAGAAGTAAAACTAAAGCTCCATTTAGTGTAAATGTGTGTATGGCTCTGAGTGGGTTTCCTTTTGGGAAGCTACATGTCACTAAGAGATAAGTACAAGTAATCATCTCTCATGTGAGTACATTTTCCTCCCATCATTTATACAATTATGTCGACACTTGGTGACTCCTCACTGAACAACGTGGACTGTACCATGCCAGAGTAAACAGTAATGTACAAAAATCAATGTAAAAAAATAAAAATAAATAAATAACTAACAATAAATGAGCTGCACAAATTAACTCAAGGCCTAAATACATGAGTGGCGGGGAAAGAACTTTGACACTCCTCTAATGGAGAAGATGATTAGAGCTCTTAGATCTCTGACTCTACAAAATCTTCGGTCCCAATATAGCGGGGCTCTTGAAAATGAGAGCTTAAGATGTCCTAGAGAAGGGGTGAATAGGACTATGCCAAATAATTGAAATAAGTATTGAATATGTAAATAAATCAAAGATCTTAATTGCTTAAGTATTAAAACTTTGATTCCAAATTATTCGTAGGATAACCTTCACCTAAAGTTTTAGTCAGGACAACCTTATTTTATGAATTTCTTTAAAATCAAAACCTCAAACTTGCAAGAGTAAATTAAAATAAAATATTACAATATTCACCACTCAACTCGAAATCAAATACAACTATTCACCACACAAAAAATAAAGGCATTCACCACATAACACAGAGAATTATAGTGGTTCGGTGCTTTAAAAAACAGACACACCTACTCCACTCTCAAAATTACTCTCCACGTAATTTTAGCTTTTACTATGAAAAAGGTTTTCCCAGGGTTACCTTAAAACCTGATACAATTCTTATGATTTTCACAGGCTATCACAATCAAACCCCTCACTGAGATTTTCAGGCTACCTCAAACAAAACCTATACTGAGATTTTTTGGCTATCTTAGAAAAACCAAATAAAGTTTAGAATATATACTTATCTTCACCGTAGAGGACGTATCAAAAGCTTGTAGCTGAAGAACCGGTTTCTTGAATGTAAATCGTCCTTTGTTCGGTCCAATAGAAAGGGTCTAGGGTTCTATTGATTTTAAATTAAGTTCAAACCAATGGCTACTTGAATTACTTTTCTTAAATTTCAAAAGAAGAGTATAGTTTACTCTCTTTATAATCAAACTAAAAAGACCTTGAGATTAAGGGAATTAAATAAAAAGCTATAAATTAAATTTATAAATACCATTCAAATAGCTTGCTAATAACTTAAGCTTTTCTCTCTTGCAGAAGGATTTTGATAATTAACTTACATATTTCGAATTAAGAGAGAAACTCAATTTATAGGTAAAGAAGTTGAATCTTCGGCTAGCCCGAGTTAGTTTTCGACTAACCAGAGCATACCAGATTCAGTTCAACAGACTTCGAATCGCACGGGATAAGATTCATCAAAAAATCGGCTAGCCGAATTTAACTTTCGGCTAGCCAAATTCCCGCAAATTCGAAATGTTGAAGTTGCTAGAATTTGACCTGAAGATTCTCGAGCTAGCCGAATTTCAAGCTCGAGCTAGCCGAACCAAAGCTCGGGCGAGCCGAATTTGCAACTAAAATTAGTTGTTGCTTCAACTTGAAGTTTGGGCTGGCTAAGAAAACTTAAGCTAGCCAAACCAAAAGTTATGTTGGCCGAATTCCAAGCAAAATAAGCATAAAATTTCAATTTTAATTTTTGAAAGCACCTAGTCATAAGGTCTTTCTAGGGTTTTATACTACTTGAGATATATCAAATATCTAAACTTCTTTGACTTGAACTCGGTTACAAACTTCATCTTGACTTTCGAGCTTGATCTATTCCTAAACATCAGTTAATCTTTAGCTTGATCTTCTCTTGAGAATGTACCAGTCTTGATGTTAATCTTCTCTTGATCTTCAGCTTGGTCTTTTTTTTATCCTGAGCTTGATTTTCTCTTAATTGTGGACCAGTCTTAAAAATTCATTGTCAAGTTGGTTTGGCTTTATGAAATTTGACAACTAAAGTGTGCTCAAATATTTTAGCACATACAGCTCTGATCAGAAATGTGAGCAGGAAAGAAAGAATGCTAGCATTCGTTAACCCTCTAACACATAGTTTGGGAGAGGAAAAGACCCTAGAGAAAGGGGAGGCTCTTACCCTACTCTTCAAGGCTTCCTCACATAGAATTTGGAATAACCGCTAGTGGAAGGACCTTGAGAGATGATAGACTCTCACCTTACTCGTCAAGGCTTCTTTACCTAGAACTTGGGATAGCAGGCCCTTAGAATGAGGGGGGATTCACCCTACTTTCTTCTACCAACGCTTGTTAGTGCCTTTAAAATTAAAGTGGTAGGGAATTTATAGTCAAGGAAGATGACATTTTAGTTATTAGTGAGTAGGTGATGCGTAAAATATCACATGATTTGTTGTGATCAACTCTTAGAAGCTCTTGGATGCATAGCACATTTTCATTCAGGGTTGAGAAAGTAGGCTTAATAATTTAGGTAAAGTTCATGGGTGAAAATGTATAGTAGTTTTACTTTAAAGATGTTTTTATATATATAAAAGGCTTTTAAAATGGCTTATGTAAAGGGGAGAAATAATAGAAAATTCAAAAAATCGAAGAAATGATATTATAATGTGATCTTCATCAGCCTAATCTTTAACCAGATTCTGGCACCTGACCAATTTGTCGCAACTTTCAGAAGCAAGAAGATAAGGGCAGATTTTGGATTTTCCTTTTTGTCAAGTGACTAATTTTGCTTTATTTTGGAGTTTGTATGGCTCAAATTAGGCTCTGAGTTGGTTTGGATTGAATTGGAAATTTGATTTAGATGGATTTATACCAACTTACATGGACTTGGGCATGGGTGAATTGTCCAGGATTTCCTTGTGAAAAGCAGTCGTTCTGATCGGCCCAATCGATTTTAATTGGGTTGGTGTTTGTATAGCCCAAGCCCAAGACCAAACCCAATACATCATGCCTGAGCCCAACCCGATGTCAGGTCGATCACAGATCGGTCAGGTTGAACCCACCCGACTTTCAGCAAAGTGCAGCCTGAAACAGGTAAAATCAAAAGACGTTATTAGAATATGCTACTGCAGGTACATGCGAAGAAATTATCAAAAGTGCCATATTTGTCAGGGAAATGGGTGTTCCTATCATAATGCATGACTACTTAACAAGGGGATTCAATGCAAATACTAGCTCTAGTAGTTTCTTCTTCTTCTACTACTTCTTGCATGGTCTGGAAGCTTTTGTGTAAATGAGCTAAATTTCCTCAAGCAGGAGACACCGATCGTCCCTCCGGATTGGTAACCTTAGGCCTCTTTCTCTTTTCAATGGTGATATCAAAGTCAGGAGATAACCTGCGCTCCATCAGATCCAACAACCGTGACCGCAGGTGTTTGTTCATGGTTGTCAAATGCTTTGTCATGCTCACAGCCCACAGCCGGTTCTCCACACTTGTCTCCACCTTCATTTGTATTGCCTCTGGCGTTCTCCCCTGCTGCAAAACAAAATGAAACCATGTCTCATCACCTTTCCTCTGGATAAATAGAAAACGTAGTGTATCAAAGGAGATGCATGCAAAAAGCTGTATTTTTGCCATTTCTTTTAATAGGCAACCCTCAAGAAAAACCCGATCGAATGGTTTATGTTGAATATTGAACTTGGACCTTTTTCATGGTATTTTCATTCCTAAAATACGACCATAAATCGTTTATCTCATTCAACACTGTCATGATGCTTGTTACTTTCTAAAGATCACAAGCATATAGATGTTATGATGTGGAAACAAAAGATTGTTTGCATTAGCATGGCCCAAGCTTGAGATGGACTGCAACGCTAACTCTACTTGCATAAGGTGAGCTCTTGCCAAATGCCAACCATTTGAGATTCCTAGCTTGTACGATAGGTTCAATGTTCAGAAACTCAGTGATCAACTAAGAACTCGGACGAGTTAAAGTTTGATTGGGCTTTCAATGTCAAGACCCAACTCAAGAGTTTCCAAATATTATCCAAGTTGATGGTCAGATTAGTATGTTTTTTTACAAAATCAAAGAGTTGTTTTTTTTTTTTGAACTTGGAAATGGGAACATGATGTCTAGCATTTTGATGTTACTATTTCTATTAATTGGATGTGATATTACTTAAATAGGGATGGTAATGCATTTCAGGTCAAGAAACACAAGCCCAAAATTGTGGTGCCACCTGCTTATGTGCTTGTGTTAGGCATAGTAACAAATCTCATTCTCAGTAATTTCTCAGGAGATATTAGAATTTCGATGTTTTTCTCAGGAAATATTAAAATTGCCAAAATAAAAAAATTTATAAAAATATTTATTGTAATTTTTGTTCTTGAGAAAAAATATTTAGTTAATTAATAAATCAATTTAAATTTTAAATATATATTTATATAACAACTTCCTTTTGGTTTTTTACCATTTTTCCCATTAATACCGTAATATTATTGAAAAAAAAAAAAAATGATTATTTGGCTTCTGCCAATATTTCAAAAATCTTGTGACAATATCAGTGTATTTTTCATGATATTATTACAACATTTTCAAAATCTCAGCAATATTTGTCATACTGGTGATAGGTACAACTAAGGCAAACTGCCAAACTTTGGTTACTGGCGTTTCCCGAGAGGGCATAATCAGTTCAGCGTTTGTAACGGCAAGAAAAAAGAAAACAGCATCAGGATGGCTAGTGATATCCTTCTTTTTGCACCCTAACTCATGATTGATTTGCCACAAGTACACCATGTTGCCTTGCGAACTGTGAAACCTAAGCATACCCTAAGCTGTGTTTTCCTTTTTTTACTGCCCCAAAACAGGGTTGAGCTAATTTTGTCTCAGCCACAAACATACCCCTAATCTCTGTTTGGATGCACAAGTGAATTGAATTGCAAACTTCAGTTTAATGAAGAGGAAATGACAAAAGTTAGTGCAATCTTTTTATTTATAATGAGGAAGTAGCCCTTGGATTGAGTTGTGTCCTTCTATATTCCAGCTTTAAAAAGGAAGGGAAATTTTATGCCTACCAGCCGATGCCAATAATGGAAATTACAATTTAGTTATTTCCACTTCACTAGACTAGGAAATGCAATTCAATCAATAATGTATCCAAACACATGTTAATGATGTGAGAACGTAAGTTTTAGATAGATATTGATATTAGATAGAAAGAAATAGATATAGATATAGGAGGAATACTCCAGTGCTCCTGGTTCCATCATTTCACTTGGATAGTCCAATCAATCGATCTGAATTGTCCATTACGTTTAGAATGCATTTCAAGGACTATCCATATTTTATTTGGCCTTATTTTCTATAGCCATCCTTTTTTCCAAGCCATGGATGGGATGGCTATGATTACCTGATAAAAGTGATTCTTTAATCTTTACCATCATAAGCAATCCATAATGATCTGTATCCAATAGATGGATGAAATTGTTGCTTAGACTTATTTTTGCAATGATCATGACTGTCCATATTTATGGCCATTGATGAAATGGTTGATGTTTGTCATATATGATGCTTTAAAGGTAGCTCATAACATGTGCCTTGGACCTATTGAACATTCTAGATCAATCGATTGGACTGACTGTCCCAATGCAACTAGGAGCACCATAACTAATGGTGTTCTGAGAGTTTGATACAGATATAGATATTGATATAGATATAGATAACAAATTGATGGATCAAATTGTTGCTTAGACCTATTTTTGTAAATGATCTAGACCAAAGTGTTCCATATCCATTACGATACACCCGTAAAGGCCGATGCGTATAAGTAATGGCCATGACCGTTACGCGATACGAGAATGAAACAGGGTAGTTGATTTTTTGAGACCATATCAGCCGTTACGGTGGCCGTAGAGGCCATTACGGGGCATAATGACCATTACTCCCATAACAGTCGAAAAAACAGTCACCTTTTTTTCTATTTAAATTCATTTGTCTCATCTTTTTTTCACTTTTCTCATTCCAAAAACTCTCCTAGATCATTTTACAACAAATTTCGATCATCCTACTATAGCTTTTAAGATTAAAACCGTAGATTGAAATGATTTAAGCGAATAGAAGCTCCGAGGCCATTTTTTTCAAAAAATTGAAAAAGTAGTATTTATGCATTTTTTCTGATTTCTAGTTCTAATGATTGATTGTGATGTATAATAATTAGAGACATAATCATATTAAAAATTCACTAGACAGCCCGATACAACACTTTCACCAAAGAGTGGACCATTACCCTACCATAAACATGTTCAAAACAAAAAATGAATACATATTTGAAATATTTACATTATTCTTGATTTTCTAGATATTTTTTCAAAATTTGTCAGGCAAAAGAAAATTTTCAACCGTTGTGGGGGTCGTAACGGTCGTTACGCCCCTGTATCGGCCATTATGGCCGATACCATATCGGTAATGGTGGTGACCATTAGGGCCACCATTATCGATACAGAATACCTTGATCTAGACTGTCCATATTTATAGCCATTGACCAAATGGTTAGTGTTTGTCATACTAGTATGATGTTTTTAAGGGAGCCCATAAAATGTGCCTTGGATCAATTGAACAATCTAGATCAATGGATTGGACTAAGTGCCCTAATGCAGCTAGGAGCACTATAGTTGCATTCAGACACTTAAACAGTCCAGCCGATTGATCTATGCTGTCCATTGGGAACAACATGTTTAACGGGCTACCATGCAAATATTAAACCAGCCTGATGATCTTAACCATCTCATCAATGGCCTATAATATGCACGGTCAAGATCATTTTACAAAATATAGGCCTAACCAACATTTGATCCATCTATTTGATAGCTCTCAATCACTTGTGGTGAGCAATCCTAACCATCTCATCCATGATCCATTGGTTGGCAAAAGGACGGCTGCAAAAAGTAAGGCTGATTCTAGGATGGATTTGATCATCTGATCAGTCTTATTTTTGCATGGTACAGTTTAGATACATTTATGGGACTGCCCAAGTTGGTGGATGCAACTAGGAGCACTATTAACTTACAGTATTCTGAGAGCATTGGCGCATTTCTCTATATATAGATAGATAGAAAGAAGAAAGAAAGAGCACCTCCAAATCCAAAATCTGTTGGTTGAGTGAATCAGAGCTTCGGAAACCAGTAGCATTAAGATGATCTTCCAATGAACAGTATGTGGGTAGAAGAGTGGTTGTTCCCTCATATGCTTTGGTCATCTGAGCCTTCTCCAACAAAGAAGTACGAATCCGAGGGGAACTTCTCTGGTTTTCCGTCACAGACAGCGATGAGCGTGGGATCACCACCAGATTCGTTATTCGTCCTGCTCAGAAAGCAAAACATTTTGTGTAGAAGAAGTCAGCAGTGAAAAACACAACAAAGACTGCAAATGCGGAAGACTTCAACAATTGAGCAATTTCAAGACCAGACCGCTCCATTTTTATAACTTCTTTCATTGATTCTATGAGGGAGTACAGAATCTTAGATATTTGAGATTGTTCCACTGCTGAGAGTTATCTTTGACAACAAAAATCATTTGGATATCCAAGTAAAGAATATATGAGATAATGAAATACTAGGGTATGGCACGTGTGATGCACATTGAGCGAAAGGGGATAAAGAGAGAAAAGGAAGAGGAGACAGGTGGAGGGGAAGGTTGTGGATACAGGCAGCTGCTTGCTAGAGAGAGAGAGAGAGAGAGAGAGAGAGAGAGAAGGGAACGGCGAGTGGCCCATCTCACTTTTTCCCTTATTGTGGCCCACTCAAGTACTAATATGAGCCAATGCAACATATGTAAGGAGTGGATATCATACATTCATCAAGGTGGCCCCCATAGAGCCTTTGTTGCAGCCTCCTTAGTTAGATGTGGTTAGACAGAGAAGAGGAGAGGTGTGGGTACATGCATTAAAAGAAGTGAAAGGACATGGGTCCAATCTATGCCATCCCATCTGCAGTAAAATATCAATCGTTCCCTGCCAAGTAACTACATTTTTATGATGAACTTACCCTCTCTTAAGCAATGTTGTGAAATTTAATTGCAAGGGAAGAAATGTACAAAGCTATTGGTGTTATATATTGTAGAGATATGAGAAAAAAAAAAAAGTTGGGATGAGGCTTACATGATGCTGATGATGATATAAGATAACAAAATAAAAAGGCCAGAACTATCTCATAATCTTTGATGAAATCATAAAAATAAGTGAGAGAATAAGGAAGGACATGAATGGAGTTTTGAAATACCCTTCTTTTGGCTGAATCTACGAGTAATCTGCCAATTTGATACGTCCCAAAGGCATGCAGTGCAATCCTCCGATGCAGAGATCAGCCACAGTCCACTTATAGTAAAGGACAAAGCAGTGATGGATCCCCTACAAAAGCCGGTGGAATTAATTTCAGTCCACTCAGCGCTACATATATTACATAAATGCATGTACATACACACATGCGAGGAATGCTCGCGCAAACTGGTTGCATAAGAAGCTCTCATGCAACCTAGCTCGCGTGCCAATGTGTTGTGAATGTAGGACATCTGAACTGTGCATAAGGTGGGACCCAACATTAAGATGACCCGGCAAAAAAGTCATGCCACTCCAAGAATAAGGCAGGCCACAGTTGTACAATTTGATCAGACCATAGAAAGAGGTCTGATTTAAATTGTGCATTTGATTCTGATGATGGTTTTCATAACTTGTGGTTGTCTGACGATAACGCCTGAGAGAGAGAGAGAGAGAGAGAGAGAGAGAGAGAAGGCTCGGGTGGAGTGCCGATGACGCCTTCCTTCACCGATTTCTTCTTCGGTTCTAGTAGTTATTATTTTTCTTTTGTTTTAGAGTTAACTATGTCTAGCTAATCTCTTAGTTAGGGCTAAGGTGAAAAGCTCCTAGTTTATTGCAATGTTTTAATTCGTTTTGATTCATACTTAGGAATTTCATGATGATTATTTAATAGAATTAGATTTGAATTTACTTTAAAGGCTTTTGGATTGTTTATTTCCAGATTAATTTTGAACTTCGGGTACATCGGATGCTTTGAAATGCAATTTCCGAGCTTGTTTAGAGAAGAAATCAATCTATAAAATTCCTTGATCTATCGTAGACTCCGGGCACAATAGATGTTTTGAATTCCCTACGATTGATTACCGAGTACTTCAAAAGAGAATCATTGAGTTGAAATCATACCTTGTTGGGTATTTGTGAATGGATTAACTGTTTGATCTTCCAATTAGAACGAATTGGAATTCAGTTCTAGTTGAGTTATAAAAGATGAATCAATAAATTAGACATTGTGATTGCTAAAAGTGGATCCCTGAATCCTTAGTATTTTGTTATTATTGTTTTTACTTTATCTTATTCGTTTGATTCTCTTAAATCTTAGACCTTTACTTTAGACTAGTTCTACTTGTGTTCTCACATTCCTTATGTATTGACCTCGATCTCACCAAGAATATATTACTTCACAGTCCTACACTTGGGATTGTTCAACACAACACACACCATTTGTCTTCATCTTAGAATCTCTCTGAGCAATTTGGAGTTGGCTTTTAAATGGCAGTTAGGCAAAAAGTTGTCCACCAACTAACAAGCTGAAGATTGGGAACCATGCCAAACCCTCAAGGTAAATCCTTTTACCAAGGTTAAATCATTCTTGTCAACATTGTTCCACTGGCCAAGGTATACAAACGCACACATACACGCAAGAATGCTCCACTGTTACCAGTACCACCCAATGTTTTAAGTATCAATGATATCAGCCTATATATCCCGTGATATACAATGTTGTCGAATCACATATGCAATCATGTGCGATTGTATATGCCCATGCGCATATGCAATCGCACGGTTGCATATGCAACCACTTTTTTTCTTTTTTCTTTTTTTTGAAAAATTTAAGAAAGAGATTAAGACCACTTGGAATTAAGATATGTAAGAGAAGAAGAGAGTAAGAGAGTTTTGGAGTAAGAATATTGCAAAAGGGAGAGGTTTGGAAGCCCTTTTATAAGCAAAAAGTTGTTTTTTAAAAAAATAATGTGCCAACCTTTGGCCAATGTGTGATCGCATTTGTTGTATGTGATCGCATAAATCGCATATTTGATCGCATATGCAACATATGTGATCGCATATGTGCCAAATCACATATGCGATCGGCATATGGATATGCACATATGCAGTCGCACATGACGATATATCTTGTATCCCACCTGTGCAACACGAAACACACAAGTAGTGGAATATATCAGTAGCGAGATATATCCACATGTTCAATCCAGTGAGCGTTTTAGATTTTTGATCATTTTTTTTTCTAAAAGTCATGTTAAATCAGTGTTGAATTGTTACAAATCCATAATTTTTATGTTTTGCATGAAAAATCATTGATTGGGAGCTTCAATTTCAAGATTCGAAGGAGATAGGCCGAGTTGCGGAAAATTGAAATATATATATATATATATATATATATATATATATATATATATATTCCAAATTTCTTGCAAATCAATTACAATATTTGTGTCCAAACATAAAAGCAGCATATATGTAACCTAACCTAGTGATTCTTCTTTTGCTTTTGAATGCATTGCTTGTGCTTCCACACTTGTTACATTTATAAATTATATGAATATACTTGCATCAATTCAGTTGGACAACGCATAGATTAGGTGCCACTTATTTTTTGTAATGTTTTGATTTGTATGTGTATTGATGTCTTTTTTAACAATTACTAAAGTTTCATTGAAAATTTCGACTAGTTTCCTAATGTTTCCCCATGTTTCCAACAACCTATATATCCCATGCGATAATCGATACATATTTGTATTCCAAGGGTGCGATACGTAACGCGACACCAATATTTTAAACACTGATACCACCAATAACTATAGTGGTAGAGGCCTACTGTGGGCCCATGCGATGTATGTATGACACCGAACCCATCCAATAGGGGCACTCCAGCATGAGATGCACCAGGCTCAAAAGTTATGCCAATCCAACCATCAAATGGGCCACACCACAGAGAACAATGTAGCCACTGTGGTGTGTGTATGGCGGAATCTTACCCACCTAACAAGGAATCTTACCCACCTAACAAGGTTGCCCATGGCCGGATGATTGGATTCACCTATTTTTTAGTTGTGCCCCTTTTGTACCACAACCACTTATGGTGGTACTTCTACCATTGGAGTATTCTACACACACAAAGTGATTTCTTTAAGCAATGGTTTGAGGGAATTGTGAATTACCATTGCTAATATAGATTACTACGAATTTAGGGACCTCAGTTATACAATTTATAGTAATCCTTTGCCATGGGCGGTTCGAGCCCATGTAAAAATAGAAGGTTGTGTGGGCAGCCAATTGTAAAACTTTTGTCAGTCTAACATTTAAAAGACAACCCTAGATTGCTAGGTTTAAGGCTAGGATGATGACAATGAGTTAAACAACTTACAATTCAATTCAAAATTGGTATGATCACAAACTCATGAAGTGGAACGAGTCATTTGACATCTCCATCTTGAACAAGAAAGCATGACTCATTGAATCAAATTAGTAGGAGAAAGTTACAGGTAGAGAGAGACAACCCAACTTAAGCCCTAACTTGTTTGTAAAATAAAGGATGCCAACTATTAATGTGGGCTTATGTTTAGAAACATGAGAATAGCAAGCAGCCCTAGTTGAATCTGCAAGATTGCCAATGTCTAGATATTTCAAAAGAGAATTCTCTACTGTTTAAAGGATCATTATCTTCAATTCAAGATTTGCATTTTGATTTTAGTTTAAAGCGTTTGGTATTAACCGTTATAGCATATGTTTAATCTTAAAGAGGAATCATATCATTCTCCAGGTGGGGATATGCACAGGATCCTTGAGCCTTGAAGTTGGAAGAGTGGGGCCCATGGATCAGTCATCCAGACCGTTGGTCTCGTGCCCACCCTGGAAATAGAGAAAAGGTTCACATTGTTGGTCTTAAAATCCTCCTGATTGAACAATCCCAACCGTTCTATTGTTGGTCTAAAATAGGTGGTCTAGAAGAAAATGCAGCGAAGGTTAACATTGACTATAAGAAAAGGACCAAATATTGGATAACTACAAGTAGATTTTTATTTTTATTTTTATTTTTATTTTATTCATTTATTTATTTATTTTTATTTTTATTTTTTATTTTTTTTTTGGGGGGGGGGGGGGTGGGCGCATGGTCTATGATGTATCCATGTTGGGCCCATCCTTAGTTGCACAATCATTCTAACTAGGTGCCGCTCCCACTTCAAATCCCCGATTCAAAATCTCGCTCCGACTCCTGCTTCCTATTTGTTTATACCAGTTTACATTTTGAAAGAGACATATCCCCACTCCCACACCCGAATCTGTTGTGCTTCACTTCTGCTTTGTGCAACTATAGGACATCATCTCAATAGTCTGTACCACATTGATGCAGGGATCACGATATTCTCGTATCAAGGTTCATATAATTCCTCAATCTCAAATCATTTGAATAAAACTGATCTCCTATGTTATTGAATGTATTTAAAAGTTGGCCATTTTAATCTTTTTGTAATAGATTTCATAAACTTTCTTTTTTCTAACAAATACAATACTTGTTTGAAAAGAAAAAAAAAAAAAAAAAAGAGAGACTTCATACATTACTTGTGTCCACTGAGAACTGTTGAGTGATCCTCTGAAACAATGGGAGGATTTTCTTGCAGTCCGATATCAAGTGCATTGACAAATATCCTTCCATCGGCACTTCCACAAAACAAAAACTGCTCTGTGGGATCAAGAACAATTGTGGTCACAGCTAATGAAAAGGTGTGAGTTTGCAGCAGCCTTCCAATGGCCAGGTCCCAAACCTACAAATAACAAGTCCAATCCATATAATAAGAATAATGTATACCTAAACAACTTTAAAAAGGAAAAAACTTTCAACCTGATCTATAGAAGACAACAAAAGAAAAGGAAATATACTCTTTTATGGAAATTTTTAGAATGCTAAAAGATTAAGAAACAAAAACACACCCACAACAATCTAGATACATACTTCGCAAGGAAACTTTCAAACTTGGTTATTTATAAAAACTAGGGTATGGCACATGAAATTCATATGGAGAGAAAAACAGAGAGAGAGAGACTGAGGGAAAGGGTGTGGCTACACACAATGAGAGCTATATGCAGAGGGGGAGAGAGAGAGAGAGAGAGAGAGAGAGAGAGAGAGAGAGAGAGAGAGAGAGAGAGAGAGGGGTTTTTGACGATTGTGATCCATTCCCACTTTTTCCAATATTGTGGCCCTCTCAAGCTTTAGATCGCATCTTTTTTGGGATGACATCCTAACAATAGCTGGCGCAATAGATGTACAGTGGGGATGTTAAAAAATCACCACGGTGGACCCCAACAAAGCCCTTGTTGCACCGTCCCTCATCCCATGCTAACGTGTATGCTATTTGCAAAGAGGAAGAGAAGTTGGAGCTGGCTGCTCTCATCAATGAATTGAAAAGACAAAAGTACCCTCAGTTGAAGGGCCAGCCACACCCAAAAACTACTTGCTAACACCCCTCCCCTGACTAATTGTAGGGGCAAAATGTCTAAAACTACTCAGGGTATATATAGTATAGATAAGTTGAAATTACATTCCCATGGATAAGTGAGTAAAAACATGTTCTTTTCCCCACACACCACATACCCACTTCTTTTTTTTTTTTTTAATGCTTCACAAACTCGGGCATGGCATTAAGAAGAAACTAAGCACTCCAACACTATGTATACTAAGCCAATATGGTACTACAACATTCATGAGCACCAATAAGCACTTCTACATTTTTATGGTTTTGAAACCAGTTGTGTGAAGTGGGAGCAAGGGAAGGAGAAAATTCACATTGCAGGAGATGAAAAACAGTGATTCTCAAAAATTCAGGAAGCAGAAATTTTGGAAAGCATGTATATTTAGCAAAACCAAAGCTAACTTCTGTTATAGTGATTGAACATACTAAAGAGTATGAAGATTTGGAAATGAAAAAAGTTGCAAAATGGGTTGAGTTTGAGACTTCTTATGCTGGCCAGAAATTAAAGTGTATTTGGCTGTCCATGAAATCAGCTTCAGATAGGAATAGGATACCACACTGAAACAGAGAAGCATCCATTTCACTGATGTTTGGGGGCTGGAAACCTTTTCCGGATTTGAATCCGAGAAAGGCATTTTTCCACACTAAGACATCCCACCACCACCGATTTGGTAGTGAAAGCATTAGTCCCACTAGTTTCAGGCCAGTACCCAAACATACTATTAAGGTTAAGCGCATTACACTTTTGGAATAAGCTATAGCCTCATTCATATTCAGGCTGACAAGCCAACAGATTATTGTAAGCAATATAAACTACAGGACTTGGTTGACAAACCTTGCATGTGCCATCCAAGGAGCTAGATATCAGTACTGAACTTGAACTGCCAGATGTCGACAACAGACCAGTTATAGAGGCTCCATGCTCCGACCAACAGTGAAAAGAAGGCAAGCTTCCACGTATTTGAGAATCTGCCATATCTAGCACACTTCCATCGGATCGATCAGAGCAGCAAATCATATTTAGAGAATCAAATTGTTTCTGGGTAACAATGTATGGAGTCAACAGACTTCTGAAGTATGATATATCAACATATCAAATGCTGAACATTCAGTTACCTTATCAATGTCCAAACACAGATCCCACCATCATCAGCCCCAGAAATGAGAAAAGAGTCATCATCAGAAAGGGCAAGACAGCTCATAGATTTGTGATGTGCACGCCAGTTCTTGAGCAGTCTTCCACTTGAAACCTACAAATGAACTCATAAGAATCAAAGACTACAATGGAAAACCAATAGCGCTTCAGCAGTAATTCAACTGATTTCATTCATTTAAATGGAGCACAGAAGCATAACATGCACACATGCAAGCACGATTTCATGTTTATACTCTTGCGTATACGTATGCATGTGTACCATTCACACGCATGGATGAACATGTGCCTATGTAATGTGTATGCCACCAGAACTTAAATGGCTTGGACTGCTGAAAGTTCTCATTATTCTGAGAAGGAACCTTACAATGAAATGAACCTATGAATGTATGAATGGAAGGACGCTAAGAACACAACATCTACTATTTTACAGTAACCAGGGAACATCCAAAAGCATGCCTAGTAGATCAAATTCACCTGGAGCACTTAAAAAGAATAGCCGTGAAAAAATAACAATGGCGAATATGAGAAAGCATCCAATGAGAACTGTGTATTAACATAACAAGAAAAGACGAGACCAGCAATCCATACAGAATGGTACTGTTGATGTTGTTCCTTGTGTTTTGCCTGAACTCCGGAAATAGGAAGGCAAGTTCAACCAAGAAATGAATATCTTTTACATGGACACTGTTAGCCACACATCCACGATGGGTGTCTCACCAGTGTCTAACACCAAATTCTATGTATAAATGCCATTTTCATGAAGTACCCATGCCATTCCTTGGTAATGTAGTGTCAACCAATCCTAGGGTAGTCAGTTCTGAGGTACGTTGGAATAGACTTACGGGTCGTTTGGGAGCATTGATTTTGTGCAGTTAGGATTTTCAATCCTGGATCCTGAATCCAAGTCATGTTTGGCACACTGGAATTTGGTGGATTTGAAATCCACCTAAGATTGAAGATCCTCAAAAGGGAACCTCCTTTTTTTTCTTCTCTAGAAGGTGGGTTGCAAAATCCAGGACTTTCAATCTCTCCAACTACCATGACTGCTCTCCTCCTCTCTATGAAGCGGCCTTTCTTAAACTCCAAGTTGAAAATTCAGGTCACCAAACACAGTTTCTGGATTGCAAGGGATTGAAAATCCAGTCTGCCAAAAAACTGATAGAATGAAAATGTCAGGGACTGAAAATCCTGGATTTGATTCGGAAGTTAAAATCCAAATCCAAGGTGCCAAACTACCCCTAGGCTGTGTTGGCTGTTATTAAATTTGCAACGAGTGGAGTGATCATTGGGCCAAATGGCCATTGTGCTCTTTTCTTACCAGTCACTTGCCATTTCAAGCCAGTTTTATGGACTTTCTCCGTTCCTCTCAATGCGGAATGGTTTACACACTTTCCAGAAAGCACCTTGTGGATGCCATTTAAATGGGCGTAGTTGCCATAAATCCTCTCCAAATGGTGCCTTAGACAATACACGAAAAGGCTAGCTGTAGCCACAGCACTTAAATATAAAGCTAGATACCGTTGTAGCTTGTAACACTCAAAGCTGGCTAATTTATACATCAAAATATTCAAACCATGCCCAAGATGATGGATTTTAGTATATCTAACCTCAACTACTTAGAATCACAATGACGAATCTTGCTCTTGGCAATTTCTTGCCCGGAAATTTCTAGGGAGATTTTCAAACTTTGTGGTTTTTGTTGGGGATATTATCGGGAAATCTCACCAAAAATAAAAATATTTATTGTAAATTATCAAATTATTTAAATTTTAAATATATGTATTTATATAACAAAATCCTTTTTTTTTTTGAAAGATGAAGCAATTTAGTAAGGCCAATGCGACCACACCCCCCCCCCCCCCCCCCCCCCCCCCAGGCTGACCTACCCCAACCAAACCGGCAAACCTAAAGAGACCCAATCACCAACGTTGTCAAATGCGATCGCATATTCGCATATTAGTGGGCCGATCGCATATGCGGCAGTGGCATATGCGATCTGGCCAGTATGCGATCGCATATGCCACTTGAGCCAGCATATGCGATGTATGCGATCGCATACTGGCCAACGGTCAAATTTTTGACCTTTTTTTTTAAAAAAAAAAAAAAAAATCCAGATTTTTTCTCTATAAAGATGCATTCTAAGCATTCTTAAATGCAAAAAAACCTCAAACTCTCTCTCTACTCATTCTTACATACATTTTAAGAGTCCTACAAGTTACATGATCCACTCTTCTCCATCCAATTCCATTTCCAATTTTTCATATTTCTTTTCTTTTCTTTTAACATTCAAGAATCAAGGAAGGGTACAAGTGTACAACCATACAAGAATCAAGAATCCACCAACAAGATAGATGATACATCATTGATCCAATCCATATTCATTGTTCAAGAATCAAGATTCAAGACAAGAGTCAAGACTCAAGAGACTCCTCACTCTCCAATCTCCATCCACTAAGTTTTCTAAGTTCTAACTTCTAACTTCTATTCTAATTTCCAAGTTTCTAATTCTAAATTCTAATTTCTAACTTCTTTCTATCATTTTTTTATTATTATTTTGTTTGTTAATTGATTCATTTGTTAGTTGTTACTTTGTTAGTTGTTAGCAACTTAGAAGTTTGAACTTTGAAGTTACAACTTACAAGTTACATTACATCTTACAACTTACGAGTTACAACTTACAAGTTACAAGTACAAGTTACAACAAGAATTCAAGAACAAATACAATACTCAAGTGAAGAGGCAAAGGTGAAGAGAAGACAAGTAGACAACTTAGACAAGAATTTGAAATTTTGGAAGTTGAAAGTTGAAAATTAGGAACCCGAACCTCTTTTAGATTTGTAATTTTAATTTTATTTGTGAAAATCTCTCTCTCTCTCTCTCTCTCTCTCTCTCTCTCTCTCTCTCTCTCTCTCTCTCTTTCTACAAGTGTAACAAGTAACAACTCTCTCTTTTCTTTTTCTCATTTTCTTTTTCCTCTTCTTCTCCCTTTCTTCAAGTGTAAGTGTGTAACTCAACTCTCTCTCTCCCTCTTCTTCTCCCTTTCTAGTTTCTACAAGTGTAAGTGTGTAAGTGTGTGTGTGTAAGTGTAAGTGTGTAACTCTCTCTCTCTCTCTCTCTCTCTCTCTCTCTCTCTCTCTCTCTCTCTCTCTCTCCTTCTCTTTCTACAAGTGTAACAACTCTCTCTTTTTCTCATTTTCTTTTCCCTCTTCTCCTTCCCTTTCTACAAGTGTAAGTGTGTAACTCTCTCTCTCTCTCTCTCTCTCTCTCTCTCTTGCTCTACAAGACTACAAGTGTAAGTGTGTGTGTGTGAGAGTGTAAGTGTGTAAACTCTCTCTCTCTCTCTCTCTCTCTCTCTCTCTCTCTCTCTCTCTCTCTCTCTCTCTTTGTCTCTCTCTCTCTCTCTCTCTCCCCTAACCCTAAGACCCAAGTTCTAGTTTTCTTTTTATTTGTAGTTTACTTTCTAATTTTTACTTTTTAGTTAGTAGCTAGCTAGTTACTTTTTAGTGCTAATAGATACACACACCACCATCCACCATCATAATGTCTTCTTTCCAATCTTCCTCTTTGAGGCCCAAGTCGAATGACCCTGGTTGGAAGTATGGGCACTACCGTAGTGCTACCGAAAAGACTAATATAGTATGTGATTTATGTGGATTTGTGAGTTTCGGTGGCATTGCAAGGCACAAGCAACACCTTGCACATTTACCCGGGTCCAATGCAAAAGCATGTGAGAAGATTACTCCAGAAATCCGAAGGGAGATCGTGAAGTATATGCAAAAACAATCAAAAAAGAAATACGATAGTGCCATACGTCAGAAGGAATATATGGAACAAGATGCATATGAAGATATAAATGTAGTAGATGTCGATGAAGCTAGTCCCACTCGCCCTACTTTGACAGGCCGCTCTAGACCACAAGTACAACCATCGAAAAGAACCCGAGGGCATGGACCCTTAGATAGATGGTGTAGACCACACCCTGAGGATGTCGTCGACCAAAGGGGTAGAGGGAAAGGGCCGGCTCAAACAACTTTAGAGAACCGGTATAAACAAAAAGATAGGAAAACCACAAGTCAATATATTGCTAAGTGGTTTTACCAAACCGGCGTTGCTTTCGACGCCGTTAAATCGAAAAGCTTCAAAGTAATGATTGAGGCTATAGGTCAATTTGGACCTGGGCTTAAACTCCCTTCATATCATGAAATGAGGGAGACATGTCTTAAAACTGAAGTTGAATATACACAATCCTTCATAGCTAAATATAGGGAATCATGAAAAATATATGGTTGTTCACTAATGGCCGATGGATGGACCGATAAATCCTGTCGGTCTCTCATTAACTTCTTGGTAAATCGTCCAGCTGGGACAATGTTCTTGAAGTCGGTGGATGCGTCGGGTCATTCACACATAGGAGAATATTTGTTTAACTTACTAGATAGTGTAGTTGAAGAAATAAGTGAGGACTACGTTATACAAGTAATTACAGATAACGCAGCCTCGTATGTAATGGCCGGTCGTCTTCTTATGGAGAAGAGGCGACGTTTATTTTGGAACCCCTGTGCGGCCCATTGTATTGATCTCATGTTAGAAGATATAGGTAGATTATTTATAAATGTGATTGCAAGGGCTAGAAGAATCATGGTCTTTATGTACAAACACGCCCTTCTTCTTAGTCGAACGAGAAAACACATTGGGGGTAACTTGCTACGTCCAGCAGTCACCCGTTTCGCTACAGTCTTTTTAACACTACAAAGGGTACATGCAAAGAAATTAGAACTTGAAAGTTTTGTAGTGTCGGCCGATTTTACAAGTGGGCCTTGCTCAAGGAAGGCTGAAGGGAAACAGGTTCAACAAACAATTCTTTCTCAAAGTTTTTGGACTCAAGTGGTAAAGGTGCTAAAATCATCCGAGCCCTTAGTCACTGTGTTGCGATTGGTAGACGAGGATGAGAAGCCCGCAATGGGCTACATATATGATGCGATGGAGAGGACGAAAAATAAGATCATGGACCATTTTAACTATAGAGACCGTGATTACAGGCCAATTTTAGAAATTATAGATAGAAGATGGGGCAGCCAAATGTCATCCTCATTGTATTCGGCTGCTTACATCCTTAACCCAGCCTATTTATTCGCTTCTGCTGATCCAGCAGAAGCACTAACTATGCATATGGTTGGATTTATTGATGTCTTGGAAAGAATGATTCCAGATAGAGGAGAACAGGACAAGATCTCAACTTTGCTGGACTTCTACACAAAAAGTGAAGGGATATTCTCAAGGGATATCGTAATAAGACATCGGACAATGAAATTACTCAATAAGTACTTGAACTTCTATGAATGAATGTTAGTGTACACTGTCAACTGTGTACTGAACTCTTACAAAAAGTTTTTCTACAAAGTGTCTCTAAGAGATCTAAACTATACTTAAACTGTTTTTCTCAGTTGACTGGTGGGCTGCCTATGGAGTGGACTCGAACAGGAAGGATCCAGCTCTAAAGAAGCTGGCTATGAAGATTTTTGGACTCACGTGTTCTGTCAGTGGTTGCGAGCGCAATTGGAGCACGTTCGGGGCGGTAAGTTTAGGCTGTTTAGTATTTTTTTTTTGTAAACTTTAATTTTTTAGTGGCCTAAGCTAGTAAGCTAAATTAATTACCTAAATAGCTAATGCCAAATGCGCTTTCTTTCTTGCAGATTCATACCAAGAAAAGGAATCGCCTTGAGCAAAAAAAGCTCAACGACTTGGTTTTCGTTCAATACAATCAAAAATTGCGAGAACGATTCCAAAGTAGTAAAGAAAAGCCTAGCTTCTTTAACCCTCTCTGCTTAGATGAGTTGGATGCAGATAACGAGTGGCTCGTAGAGATGAAGGACTCGGTATTTGCTGGAGAGGATCTGACATGAGCACAAGTTGAAGATGCCGCATATGGATCGACACCTGGTGAAGGTAGTAGTACCACTCGAAGGCGAATGATGGGGGGAAGCCGGGGGGCAAGTAGTAGCCGTCAACCCGTTGATGAGATTGAGGAGATTGAAGAAGGAGAAGTTGATAATAATGATCAAATTGAAGACCATCCACCATTGGATGTTGATGAAGTATTAGTACGTACAGATGACGAAGAAATGGAAGAAGAAGAAGTGTATGTGGAAGAAGGAGATGACTCGAATGATGATGATGATGGTGGTCGTGGTGGTGGTGGACCTGGTGGTGATGTGCCACAATGGATGCAAGATCAATGTATATCATGATTATTGATTAGATAAATAATAAATACATAACTTCTTAATTTTGTTTAAATTGGTCTCATAAGTCTAAATGTGTTGATTTTTTCGATTGTTTGTTGATAACTTGATATTGAATCATCGATAAATAACTTGATATATTATGTATTGTATGATTGTATTTGTATCATCTATCTATCATTCATGTACATCAGTACATGTAGTGTTGACTGTTGAGTGTTGAATGTTAAATATGGATATTTCATATTTGATATTTCATATTACATATTTGTTATTCACTCATTGTTAAATGTAAGTTATGTAACTAGTAACTACTAACTAAAATGTTAATTGTTAATGTTCAGACCTTAAGACTTAAGATCATTTAAAAAGTTAACTATATTGTAATTTATAAATTACTAAATTGTAAATGTATGTATGATGTTATGTATCATGTATCATGTATGGTTTTATTTTATTTTTTTACTTAAATTAAATGTATTTCATGTCCCAATGACATATAATAATTTATTTTGAATTTTTCTGATTTTTTTTTAATTTTTTCTGATTTTTCTGATTTTTTTTTAATTTGGAAAATGCGGAAAAAAAAAAAAAAATATGCGACTGCATACGCGATTGTGCGATCACATATGCGCACACACATATGCAATCGCACGGGATCGCATATGTGTTTTAACAACATTGCCAATCACTAATATACAACAAAACCCGATTGACTGCCCCAACAACGGAAACACTCTTATTGAGAAATTGTTTCTTTTATCCCAGATGGCCCAAAGAGCAACTAAGAAGGTGATCCTCCATCTAGCTTTACCAAGCTACCAACCTCCGCTTGTGTGCCAGGAATGGAAGAGGCTGATAAAAGATTAAGACATAACCCACGATACATCGGAATGGGCTTAAAATATCAGACCAAATTGTTGAAGAGAATAGGCAAAGGAGGAAAAGATGATCAACGAACTCCGCTTCGTTGAAGCACAAAGGAAAAGCATTAGGAAGGATGAGGCCTCTTTTGTGAGGACTGTGGATCGTAAGAATACAGTTCCTACCAGCAAACCATGCAAAAGCAGCAATTTTAGGAGCTCCATACAACCAAATAGGAACCCTGTGAATGCCACATCTAGAATTCTCAGGCTGGGAGAGGAAACCATAGAAAGACCACAAAAGGCTCTCGATTTGGCATATCTCCAAAATAGAGAATCTTTAACTCAGGGAGAAAGCCCGAACGCCTGCAAAGAGGAAAGTAGGTTGACCAAGTCTTCTATCTCATGATCCAATAAATTTCGATGACAAGAAGGGGTCCAAACACTGCCAACACCATTGCCAAAGAAGCAGTTGGCGAAAGAGAAATCCGCCACAGGGCAGCGATTAGTCAGAGACAGGAAGGACAATCGGAGGGAAGAATCTCCATACCAAATGTCCTCCCAAAATCTAACCCCAGCCCATCTCCAACAGAAAAGCTCAAGCCTTCAAAAACATTGACGATAACACAAGCAATAGCCTTCCAAAGGAAGGAAACCTGATACAAGGGATGAATCCTGAGTCCATTAGCCCAAGGGAGACAAAACATATTTAGCAACAACAATGGATCTGTTGGCGAAAGAGAAATCCGCCACAGGGCAGCGATTAGTCAGAGACAGGAAGGACAATCGGAGGGAAGAATCTCCATACCATATGTCCTCCCAAAATCTAACTCCAGCCCATCTCCAACAGAAAAGCTCAAGCCTTCAAAAACATTGACAGTAACACAAGCAATAGCCTTCCAAAGGAAGGAAACCTGATACAAGGGATGAATCCTGAGTCCACTAGACCAAACATATTTAGCAACAACAATGGATCTCCACAAACTAGATTCCTTTAAACCAAACCGCCAAACCCATTTGCCCTACAGGGCAAAGTTAACGAGATCTAGGCACTTAATACCTACACCCCCTTCTGATAAGGATAGCAGACCTCCTCCTGGTTTAGCAAAGGAAATGTCATAAAAGGAAAGCCACCCTGCCATTAGAACTCTCTTCGGAGTTTATCTATCTGAAGAAGGATCGATTTGGGTCAACAAAAGAGGGACATAAAATACTAATGTTTTTACCATTTTTCAAGTTACTATTGCAATATTATTTCAACAAAAACGTTATATTTTAAAATTTTCCAATATTTTGAAAAAATATCACAATGATATAGTCTATAGCTTTATTGCAGTATTTTCAAATTTTCAGCAATATTTGTAACACCGGATAGAAGCTTACGGAAGAACAAACCATAATTGCAGGACATGAAGAACTTGCACAAACTTACACTAACATGACAATATTATCAATGAGAGGAAACTTGATCAAAGAAAAGAATGCATTGATAGAAGTACTAATGTCCACACTTATTTATCCAGTTGTATCCAGTTCTTTTACAAAAAGCATCGCATGCGGCAAATGTAATATTAGGTGAATGCATCTCAGTAGCCATAACATGCTAAGAAACTAAGTAGAGGATGCTTACATCCCAAACATACACATTCCCGGAAGGAGCTCCTCCAAAAAGAAATAATCCATCCCTGGTGCAGGAAATTGGTCCAATAGGCTCTATTGGATAGCTTCTGAGCAATGCTTGAGGCTGACCAAAAGAATATTTCATATGCAAAGGGATTGGTACAATACCAAGAAAAACTGAAGCTATCAATTGATCAGACATAATCCACTCTAGAAGATAAAACATAAACAAGTGCCATATTCAGCTAATAACAAAAAGAGCAAGAAAGCAACACACAAAATTCGACATCTCAGTACATAGAATAGAACCATTCTAAAAACTCAATCCATGATCATAAACACAAAAGGAAAAAAGAAACCAACCCAACTTAAGGAACAACATTTAGATAAGACGAAGAGGGTGTCCCTTAGTCAAATTGCAACTCAAAATTTTCAGTTTCTTACACTTTAGTATCAATTCCAACCCAAAAATAAACGAGAATTGGGGATTAAATCTAGAAATAAGCATGAAGATAATGATAAGAGGATTGTTAGTTGCACATGGCTTATGACACTGTTATTGGACTGCATGGTCCCCACCAGTGTTTGAAATATCGGTATTGCGTTACATATCGCATCCTTGAGATACAGATATCGGTTATCACACAGGATATATCGTTTGTATCGGGTAATTTATCGCACTTTTTGGGAAACATGGGAAAACATCAGAAAAAATGGTTGAATTTTTCAAGGAAACTTCAGAGATTAGTAAAAAAGACCTTAATACATAATTTTAAAATCATAACATGTAAAAAAGAAGTGCACATAATAAATTTCCTTTGTATAGGGTCCTAAGCTATAAGTTGTCGTACTGAACTAATGTAACTATATTCAAATTGAATGTATAACGTTTAGAGTATACATGATGATTATTTCATCAAATGCTCCTACATACTTCAAATTTAGTTTAAATTGACGCTGGTTGAAGGGAAATTTTGAAAAAAAAAAATTTAATATTTTTTTATTTTTTTATTAAATTTTAATTTTAATTTTCCAAAAATTGACAAGGCCATGACAAATCAGTAGATCAGCCCTCATACATGCTTAATTTCATGTTTGGAGTGCAATATTGCAAGAAATTTATGAGAAATTGGGGAAATTTCAAATTTTCTCCAAATTGGACTATCTACATTCAAATTTTGAAATTAGAATGTATGTGATAATCGTTTCAACAAATACTCATAAATACTTTGAAATTAGTCTCAATTGACAAATGGTTGAAGGAAATTTTTGAGAAAAAAAATGGAAACCGTAAAGAACCAATGGATATCGTAATCAAAGCTCCAATTCCATGATTTTTCATGCAAAACATGAAGAACCAAAGGATTTGTAACCATTTGACACTAATTTAACATAATTTCAACAAAAAAAAAAAGGATCAGAAATTGAAAATGCTCACCGGATCAAACATGTGGGATATATCGGCACTACCTGTGCGCTTTGTATCGCATAGGTGGGATACAAGATATATTGTGGGATATATCGACCGATATCATCGATATTTAAAGCATTGGTCCCCACTTATCAGAGGAAATGCAGACAGGGAAAGGAAGCAGCATAAATATTGATGTGGCCATATTTGCTTTTAGTGAATCAAAAGGTCTGTACATAGATACAATGGTAAAATTTAATCCAACTCAAATAGGTTAGATTTCTACAATGATCCGATGGACAATCAAGGTGGAAGAGTAAATCAACCCCGAGACAGTGATTATGGGAATATTATAGCGCAGTAAATGACAAGAACAGATTTTAAATAGCTTAAATGGTTTGCCAATGAGATTCAGAACTAGTTGGAGCATGATAAGTTTGCATGGTCTCATTGAGCATATTGTGAACCATGGCCCACCCCATCAGCCTCTATGTCAAGGAACAATGCTTGGCGAGTCAAATGATGAGGAAATTGGATCTCAGCGGCATGGTCATCCATGAGGAGGTGACAGCAAGCACAGAGAATGTCGTGTCGAGAATTCTGAATCAAAGTGAATGTGCCCAAATTCAATGGGCAAGTTCACATCATGGAATTCTTTTATTTGGAAGGCAGCAGTAGAGAGGTTTTTTGACTATATTGTAATTCGAGATGATCGGAAGCTGATATTGGTGATGGTGATCAAATTCAAAGGATACACATCAGCATGATGGGTGCAACTCTAGATGCAACGTCTGCAGCCAGAAAAACAGAAGATGGAAACCTGGTATTGCATGAAGATCTCCAGAAAAAAATTTATTCCTAGTGATTACAAGCAGATTTTGTTCCACTAAAATCAACCATGCCAACAAGGTGGCAGACATCAAAGAGTATGCAAAGGAATTCTATTATCATCCCAACGTATTTTGTAGAGACCTATTCCTAACTGGTCACTGGATTTGGAGGTGGTTTGAGGTTGCCAATCCAAGATCAGGTATCCCTACAGTAAATCCGGACAGTTACAGACGTGGTAAAATTGGTGACAAAAATTGAGACTCAACTATACTGCCGCGAGAACAGTGAATTTTGATAAGGCAGCCACATAACCAATTAATTTAGGTGTATCTGTAAAAGAGCAGATTTCATAACAGGGGCAGCACGACCCAAGGAGTTCATGCAACCACCAGCTCGAGTAGTGGTGACTGGCGACCAATCGATTAGATCATCATCAAATCCACTGAATTGAAAAACACAAAATATGGGTAACAACTTCAATTGCTTCAAGTGTGAGCAACCAGACCATGAAAAGTCCAACCCATGTGTAGGAATTGCATGAGTGTGGCAGCATGAGAAGAAAATCTTAATTTTGAAATCCCTAAATCGCAAGTCATTGAGGAGGAGGATTCAAAAATGGAAAGAACAATACTTGAAAGATCAACAAGTGAAGTTATTTTTCAAAGATTTAAATAAGAAAAAAAGATATAGGAAAATCATTTTAGCTTCATGCTAGAGAGATTAATCGAAGCTATTTTTCTACTTAGACAATTGATGGAGAAGCATAAAGATAGATAGTTGAAGTTATTTTTCTACTTAGACAATTGAAGTTATATTTCTACTTGGACAATTTGTTGGCCAGCAAGTGAAACAGACCCATTGCCAGCCTACTCATTTCCATGACTCCACTTTAATTCATTCTTTTTTCTTCTTTGATAATTGATGGTGAAGGCCCACCTCATTCTCCGGTATATATTTCTTGGACTCCATAATGAAACCGAACATTTTCTGTTGTTCTTTTTAACCAGACCTCTGCAGAAAGTTGCTTCACAAAAAGTGACTTTTTTTTTTCTTTTTTTTTTTTATCAAGAACGAGATCAAAGAGTGAATCAGTAAAGTAACCCCAAGAACGAAATCTATGCCATATTCTCTCTGTGCATACATGTGTATGTATGCATGTAACACCTTCCCTGGGGGAGTTCACTTGATAACTCATCAGGAACAGAATCTTGGAATTGCCCAAAAAGAAATTGATCTTCCAATGTCAGCTTCTCTAATATTAATTCCTCTTTGATCACTGCATTTCTTCTATAGCATGAATCACACCCCCTCGTCCTTCCTCCATAAGCTTTCAATTTGTCAGTCATGACAAAACTGGAGCAAGGATAGACCTACATCAATGCACTGAAGTAACACAACAACTTACATGATGATTGTATAGATCACCATTGTAACTCCAATATAGACGAATATCGATGGCCTACTGGTGGAAGCGAAATTTGATTCTCAAACATACTTGTTTCTTCTCTTAGACTTAGCTCCACAACAGTCTCCCGAAGTTTCAAAATGTGACTCATATAAGTTTTTCCCCTCAACCATTGCCATAACTTTGCCCATCTCCTAACTCCTATATTCTAGTAATATACATCACAATGCTTCTCTTCAACTCATGTCATTTTCTTTCTCCAAGATTGAAAATATTGGAAGGTACTATTGTGAATATTGTCACACTAAATTCATCAAAAAAATTTAAAATCTTTAGTGCAATACAGGAATATATCAAAAGGTATTGTTTGTATTGTTGATACATTCCAATACAACTACAGAGTGTACATTCCTTGGATAGTTTTAATGGAATTCAATATCATACTAAGAGGAATAACATTGGGAAGTATTGTGATCAATTTATATAGCAATACAATGCTATGAATGCTATGTGAACATACTGTACTGGACTGTAAAAATTTATTGAAGACACAAATTAGACGACTAATCCAATTTTGTGTAGTATCTTCCAAACAACTATTGGTATATCATTTTTGGACATCACACCTTTATTTCTCTTGCCTGAACTCTAATGTAATAAACATGCCTTGTTAACCATTCAAGGGCCTAAGGCTACTCTTAGTACCATCCTCATACCAAAGCCTTCAATCATCTCTACCCAATCTCAGGGTCTTTCTTTAAGAACCTTTGGTCTTTGATCTTCATGCATCTTATGAGGCATATGTCCCTGCTTTTCTCAAATTGATATTTGAACTCATTGCATTCCAACTTTCACATGCAACCAAGCTCATGTTCCAACATGTCACATGCAAGATCACCTGGTGAAAAATCAGGCCGGTCAACTCATCAACCGGGCCACACTATACAAAAGCAATGGATGGTTTAAATTAGGCCTTCCAACAGTCTAATTCAACATATGTGCATCATCGACCGGACTGATTTCCACAGCAGATAACCTTCATGGAGCGACCCACCTAATGAATGTCTCGGATGACCGACGCAACACGTTCACACTTAAGATTGGCTCCATTTGAAACCCAAATGCAATGGATTGTGGGTGATCATTTCCTCCTAAAACAAATTACCCATATCACACAACAATTCAACTAACCTACAAAAAATCAAGAAAAGCACCTAAATCTCAACCAAAAAAAAAAAAAAAAGGGAGGTCCAAGTGGTTAAAATGTAAAAACCACCATGAAAAGTGCCACATGGTAACATGACTTCTACTAACAATACATGACTTCTACTAACAATGATTAGTGTAAATAAATAAATAAATAATAATAAATAAATAAGAAACCCAAGAAAGAAAAGAAGAAGGGAGAAGTGGAGACCTTATTCAAGGGCCAGATGAAGATGGCACCACCACCATAAGAACCATGCTTTTGGAGCTGAGAAGCAACAAGGAAGTGGTTAGTCAAGGAAAGAAGGCCATGGGATGAGGATGCACATGTGGGGATGTGCATAATATCCTCTCCAGTCTCTACATCCCATATGCATATGCCTGCACTCGTGTGCTTGTCACTGCAAGCTACTATGGCTTCACCTCTCCCATCCATTTCCGCCATTTCCCTCACCTCTCACAAACACACACAGCTACTGCATGTCAATCTTATGATGGTATCTACCGCATGTTCAATGCATATTTGTAATTTGCCCTTGGCTTTACCATGAATTTCCAAAATACGTTTCCACTTAGAAATGAGCTCTGCTACGTCCAAACGCGTGCACACTAAAGCTCATGAAAACCTCCACAAATCTTCCATCATGGCCAATAGATCCATTATCCGGTCCATCTGAAAGAATTTAACCACTATACTGATATCATAAACCAAGAATCAGTTTGATCCATTCCTTAGGTGGATCATATTTTGCAACACAAATGTACGGCTTTGAAATACTTGGATGATGTTTTGTAGTTTATAGGCGTGTTTCCAATATGAGGGCCCACATTCTGATTGGATCAGATTTTGTAAGGTTGGACCAACCTGATAGATGGATTAGATATCTCACGTATGTTATGTTGCGCATGTCTAGTTTTATATACACGAGCTTTACTGCACACGTGTGGAATACAATTGTTCAAAAATGAATTCATTAACAAATAAAAATTAAGATTATTTCGTTATCTGACAATTGGATTAGTGGACGTTGATTGGACCGTCAAAAATTAAAAAAAAAAAAAAAATCCAATGGTCCTGCCTCATCAAACAAGTGTTAACGGATCAACGGTTAGAATTGTTCAGGAATCCTGATTTTTGGATTATGATGCGTGTTTATACTTAGAGGTGCTACATTTGAAGGGGCAAAGGGTGCCACAGAGTTCAAATGACTCCCCTTTTTCATTCGTCGCCCTGGATAGGGGAGCCACGTTCAACTCCAACAAAAGACAAGCGAGATTTGATGAGGTTAGATCCACACCACCCATGTCGTGGACCTCGCCATCAATGGCCTGAAGTTGAAAATCAAAATGCATGTGTCACCTGAACATGTTGTTTCAGTGTCCATAACAATGGATTTTACTGCAATGATGGCTAGAATCAGCTGTTCAGTGGATTTTCTATCAAGGGCCATCTACAGCCAGGACCTACTTGATGACAGATCACATCCACCTCACAACCTACCACATGCGTCTTAGGAATGGCAATGGGCGGGCTGGGAAACGGCTTCGATGGATCCCTTACTCTTGGGCCCACCGTGATGTATATTCCATAAATCCATGCCGTCCATCTGTTTTGACAGGTCAATTTAGGATCTAATATACAAAAGAAGCAGATCTAAATCGCAGGTGGACCATATAATGAGAAACAGTGTTGATAAAACTATTTTTTGAGCCTCCAAAGTTTTTGATGAAGCTGATAGTTGTGTAGTCCGTTGTAAAGGTTTTTGTGACGTTATCAATAGGTGTGATGGAAAATAAACATCCCGGTGGACTCAAGAAGCTTTTAATGGTGGGTATTCAATCACCACTGCTTACTGTGGTGTGGTCCACCTGAAATTTTGATGTGCTTCATTTTTGGTATAATGCCTTAAAACTAGCTGTCAAAACGGACACGCATCGTGGATGTAACGCACATACATCAGACTGGGCCCCTCGGTAAGAGATCTACTGTTGTTGGTCGGTCCGGCGATCCACCCAAGCCGCTTACGGAAGCGGGTTGGGCTAGGACACCCAGCCCTGGCTCTAACCCTGATGGGCCGGGCAGGGCCAACTTTCGTCTTACAATAAAAAAAGAAAAAATGTTTTAAGTGATCAAGGGTTTTTAACAGGCCCAATGTCGTATTTGCTTTTGGGGATGTCTTCAACCTACAATAAATCCTACATATAAATTATTTGGACGTGTTTATTCCACATCTGTATATCGATGGGAACCATTAGCAAGTGCATTTAGACTATTATAATAGAACATGGTCATCAGCCTAATCAATGGACTAGATCAGGCATTCAAGAGCACTCTGCTTTTAAGGCTCCGATACGTCCACTATGGGGCCCACAATTTGGACGGTTCGGAATGCTTTGAAAATTGCTAGCCCGTAAGTAAAGGTTTTGAGGGGGGCAATTGAAGAAATTTCTCCAAATAAGAGCCCCAAAATGTCTCACCGGTGTTCGCTGTGCATGCGTGCGTTACTACTGGAGGTGGTTATTTGATATACTCTTGACAGACGTGGCTCTTGATACGCAGGCAGCTAGAACTTGTACACGTGGGCAAACATTAACTCAACTGATTAATTTTGAAAGCCGGTATAGATAATCACGTTCACAAAATTAGATTGCTTGAGCGATCCTAACCTCTGATCAGTGGGCGCTTATTTGTTAGAACAGAGATATGCATGGAATACTTTACGTTTTTAAACGTCCAATAAATGTCTATGAATCAGATATTCAGATGGTCGACCAAAGGTTATTTGATGAGACCCATAATTTAGACAATTTTTAAATTACTTGTACGCCTCACATCACATGCAATGTCGACGTAATTACTATAAGGGCCTGCATATCATCCATCACACCTTACCAGAGTATCACAGTACAGTTTTTCTCTTAGTGCTTAGTGTTGCACTACAGCTGGCATCCTAAGTTCGGGAAACAGACAAACTGCACCGAATCGTTTATTCCACATGCTTTACGCGGCGCCTAAAACTTACAAGCTCAGAGGGACCCACCATGTTGTGTATGTAAATTTATGTCCGTCCATCTGACTAGAACCCTTATTTAAACCGTTAGTAAAACAATTCCAATTAAAAACTCATACGGCCAAATCAACTGGACAAATTTTATATTGCTTCCTCAAGTTTATTTTGTGCTGCATCTGATTAACGGGTTCGATGAATAATACACCCATGATGGGCCCAAACACAAACCTATGTATGATCAGGATCCAATCCCCATCGTTCCATGTGGTCTGCGCACCTAAGTTGAGGATCTATACACCCATCATAGCACCTGCTTGGAGCCTAACATCAAGGATGGGACCTGATGGACGCAGTGGATTTTACATTTACGACATGGTGAGCTCACATACTCGTTTTTCGCAGTAGGGAAAAGGGTAGTGGATTGCGTACTGAGTAAACTAAGAGTGGCCCACCATAAATGTATGTCTCATCCACGCCATCCATCTGCTTTACGAGCTTATTTTAAGGTATTAGTTCAAACTTGAAGCATATCTAATTCTCAAGCGGACCACATCATAAGAAACAGTGTGAATTGAACGCTTACCATTGAAAACTTCTTTAGCCACGTAAGTTTTGTATCAAGCTGATATTTGTGTTGTCCCTTCATCCACGTCTGTGTAACCTTATGAACAGTTTGGATGACAAATACACATCCCTATGGGCCCTAGGAAAGTTTCAATGGTGGATATTAATATAGTCACCGTTTCCTAGAAAGTTTCATTGGTGGATATTAATATACTCACTGTTTCCTAGTGGTGCGGTCCACTTGAGATTTGAATATGCTTCAATTTTGTGCTCACGCACTAAAATGAGATGGTAAAACTGATGGACAGCATGGATAATACACATACATCATGGTGGGCCCCACAGAGTACACAATCCGCACCCTAAAAAAAGGACCGCAGGTCCCCATTGTCGATAGCTCAAGAGAATAACACCGATCTAAACATCTTAGACATATACATTTCAGGATCTTGTGGTCGTTGAATGTCAAGCATTGCAATAGACCGGGTGGACCAGGGCCAAGCCAGACCGCTGAGCGTAGTACCCTAGTCCAGCCATGGAAATCCCAAATCTTTTGTTTTAAATATGCATTTGCAGGGCATAGTAGGTCGGTCCCACTGGACAGTCCAACGGATGAGTCTGTGGGCCGCTCAAATGGGACTCAGCCGACAAATAGATAGGCCCTACATAAATGTGGGTCCCATAAACATCACTTTACTAATTTGGGTCCCAGCAACTTACATAAAATCATTGGTTTTAAATGTTTTCCAGCTAGGCAGGGATATTCGTGTCAATTGTATAATTAAAAAGGATTTCTCAGTATAGATTTTTGGATGAATATACTCTCTGACATAGACTCCAAACATTTTGAGAGGGAAAAAAGATATCTTCCTTACTCTCCATGATCTCCTGCTGCTACTCTTCAGCAGAGTATTGCAAGACACTACTCTCTCCTGCTATTACTCTCTGTGAAACTTGTCTCTTATGAATACCCTCCAACAAATGCAAGGACATTTTCATCCTAAACAATAATAAATAAATAAAACCACTCCAAAAGACACATGCAGGTGTAGAAAAGCAAAGTTTTAAAAATGGGTATTTGTTGGGGTTCCACGGTAACCTTTATTTATATAGGGAAGGATCCCAATAAAGAATTAGGGTTAGGGATGGGTATCTCATCATACCTGGCTTCTCCTCTACTCTCATATCACCATTCTATACAAACATCCCTCCATATAGCCATCCATCCATGCACACATACATTCATCCATACATGTCCATCCATCAATCCATCTATACATACATTCATACATCCACACACATGCACGTATACTAGAAAATATATCCATGTATTTACGCACACATACACCCACGCATTCATACATGCATGCATGATCCATCCCTCTGTGCATACATACATGTATACATGATCCATTCATCCATGCATAAATAGATACATCATCCATCATCCATCCATACATCCATCCATGCAAATGCACGTACACACACATTACATACATATATACATATAAATTACATACATGTATCCATTCATCAAGAAATGCACTCATTCACCCATTTGCATATCATACTTCCATCCATACATTAAAAAATATATATATGAAATGAATTATTTTTATAAATAAGCATTTTTTTTTCATAATTTTAAATCATTGAAAAAGTAATATTTTCTTTATCAAAAAATGAAAAACCTCATTTATCAACATCAATCCAGCATCTTTTTTCTTTTCTTTTTTTCTTCAAATAAAACTTAGATTGACTACAATATTCTAAAAATCCAATTCTTAATTACTAATTTTAGAGGAGAAAATAGTAAAGAATAAGATTTTCTCAACTTCAATTTTTACCCTCAAATCCATGTCAATACATGAAAATTGTACATAGACGTGGATTAGTTGATCCATGCAAATATCTTAAGACAAAAAAAATTATTTTTGAAAAAATTCTCCCCCCAAAATCCACCTCACTTTCAATTTCTCATAAAATAAATAAATAAGACATTTTCATATTTCAATTTTATTTTATTTTTTAAACCTTAATTTTGCACTTTTTCCAAAAGCACTCCCTGTGTCAGCGTTAATATCACTTGTATCACCGACACATGGGAGATTTATGCCTGCAATACAATCAATATTATTGACATACTGAGATCCATCGGCAATACACATGATAATATCGCTGATACAAGAAGAATCCCTAATTTACAGATGTTTTTGTATCGGCACCCTAATCAGAGGTTAAGATTATTAAACCAATGAAATTGTGACTTGAGCAAAGGTGAGTTCCACAATTTAGTCTGTTTCATTTGAGTTAATTTTGGCTACTTATACAGTCACTGAATGCCTGAATATCATGCGAGATACTCTGCAACACTCTGCAACGTATCAATTAATTCCCCTTGTGTCTGTTATGCTGGATAAGGGACATTCATCATCCAATACCTGAAACAAAGCAGGTTAGAAGGTGGATCCTCTCCGTCCATCTAGTGTGTTGTGTCCGTAGATAGCCCTTGGTTAAAAATCACATCCAAAGGTTCATCCTAGTTGTCAGATTCCAGTTGGAACCCACTTTCTTGACTCTGGATTCTCCTTCGGATAGGACTGTCCATTTCGCTTGATTTTCAACTGCAGGCGTTCAGGGCAAGGACCAACTACATAGGCAGTCTAGATACACCATACCACTAGCCAAATGTCACTTACTGGGCAACCAACAGCGCTTCCTGATGGACGTGAAGTTCCTGCAACCCCTGTAACAGGCAGCCCTCTAACCATAAGTGATGCCGAGCCCACCATAATGTGTGTGTTATCCACTCTATCCATCAATTGTGCCACCTCATGTTAGGACATCATCTCAAGAATCAGGCAAATTCAAAATTGAAATGGGCCACAGCACAAGAAACAATGAAGATTGAACCCCCCCATTGAAAACGCGGGCCACAGAAGTTGGAAAGCTCTCTTTCCAGCTAACTTCCAGTGAAATGGAGCATCAATTAGGAAGTTTTTTTTTTTTTTTTGAAGACAGGCTGTCCCCACCTCTTTTTTTGAAGTGAGACTAATCCCTGCGGATACACGCAATCAATAAGTAGGAAGTTGATGTAAATACATCTTATAAAAGGAACAAGCATCTCTTTTGTAATTGTGAGGATTATAAAGATTTCACAAGAAAATAGCAAAGAGACTGTCTAGGTGTTTTACAACTCCACTAATAGACGCTTAAACAGGAATTTCATCTCATTTTAGTTAATGATTGTTATGTATCAGAGATCAAGACTGTTGGTTATCTAGATTCTTTTCAATTCTCACCAGAAGATATATAATCTGTAATACATAATTACGATTGCCTAAATTACAATTACCTAAAATGAAACGGACTCATTTTCAGGAATCTACCAACCAGGCCCTTACTGATTTCAATAATGACAGACTTGACAGAGCAAAGCAAGCAAAAAGACTGATAATATACCCTCATTCAAACCTGATTTCTCTATGATCAAAACAAATAATCATGGTTTTTAAAATTGAGAGAGAGAGAAAGAGAGAGAGAGAGAGGACTGACTCGAAATGCTTCAACAGATTGGTTTTTAGTGATAACAAAAAAGGAGAGCATAGAGAGTATGAATGGAGGGAACAGAGAGTACAGAGTACAGTATTAGATGACGTGGGAGAGAGTGAATATAAGTCAGTAAATGAATTAGAAACCTTTATTAATATTCAAATATTTGGGTTTGTTAGATCATTTCTATGCATAATTTAGAAAGAGGAAAAAAAAAAAAACTGACAGTATTTACTTTGTTGTTTGTATCCATCATCATTCACCTTTTATTGTACCTGCCAAAGCCCCAAAAAAAATTCTGTAAGATGTCTTTTAGCTTTCTGCAAACACAAAAAGGGGGGAAAAAAAAAAGGAAGAACTAACAGATATTATCTCGTTAAAGATTTAAAGAAAAAAAACAAAACAAAACAAAAACAAAGAGGTATTTATACAATGCTCAGCACAAAACATTGTCATCTTCATGCCATGCAGGGCCCGTCATTCAGCAACCCAGATCATTCCTGTTGGCCCACTTTGGATGTATGATAAACCAAAACTATCTTCCAATGAACAATCCCAACCATCCAATCGACAAACTTTTGTTCATTGCATTGGGACTGTTGCCATGCTTTCCTTTTAACCATCCCAGTGCAGGCCAATTATTGGATGGTTAGGAAGACGGAATTTCTTTGAAGAATCAAACATCTACAGTAGGGCCCACCAGATGAGTCTTTATAAGGAGCAGCAATCCTTAAGTTTGAAACCGGATGCAACCTAGTGACAATGAAGACTTGCTTTAAAATGAAATATGAGAATTAGATGACTTCAAAGAGTGCTAACTTATCAGTTATGACAAAACGTGAAGAAGAAGAAAGGTTTTGGTCAAAACTAGCAAGGGAGATGGTAAAAGGTTGTTGAATGAAGATGCATGCATTGGTATAGTAGGACGCATAGTTCAAAATTCTGAGAACTTGACTCAATGTCTAGCCATGTGGGAGATGGTAAAAGGTTGTTGAATGAAGATGCATGCATTGGTACGGAACTACGACGCATAGTTCAAAATTTTGAGAACTCGACTCAGCGTCTAGCCATGTCCTGTCAACTCAAAGACTCAATCCAGTCTTTAATGGAATCAACTCAATATTTTAATAATTAAGTTTATAGTATTTACTGCATTTAAAATTGTTGGAGACACAAGTATTAATATATCCATAAATAACAGCTTTGCATGGTGCACTGGTTGCATCTGTGTCCATTTATTTGAGGTCACCTATTCGATTCTCCTCTGAATTTTTCTTGTGAAAGAAGAAGAAGAAGAAGAAGAAGAGGAGTTGAATGGTTCAGCGACTTGGTCAAGTCATGCCAAGTCGCATAGAGTTGGCCGAGTTTTTGAGCCAACTTGACAAGTCACGGTGTGTCTCGACTCTTGACCGAGTCATACTGTGCAGTGAGCTCCCATGAGACTGGACCTGAAATCTCCCCAAATGGAGTATACTCAAAGGAGTTTCTAGTTGACCCACAGTTTAGTACTATGATAGGAGGGACCTCAAACACTAGGGGTTGGGAGCACATGTATCTTGCAAGTTGTGGGAACAGGATGATATACCTATAGAAGTGTGGAAGGAGTGAAATCAGATTGTTCGGTTAACTAGTTTTTCAATAAAATACAGACAAGAAATGCTAGATGTGTGGAGAAGCATCACAGTAGCTATATTTATAAGAACAAAAGAGATGGACGAAGTTGCACCATTAATCAGGGGATCCAACCTATGAGCCACATTATGAAGCTCTAGGGGAGGGTGGGACAAAGATTGAGACAAGAAACAAGGATATCATAAAATCATTTTAGCTTCGAGCTAGGAAGATGAACAACTGAAGTTATTTTTCTACTCAGACAATTGATAGAGACAGAGAAATGGGAGGAAGAATTGACACATGGTTTTTATTTACTAGAGAAAGCACGGAATAGAATACCTTAACAGGTTATGTGGTGGGTTATAAGGAGAAAAGGGGTCCTAAGAGGCTATATTTACATCACTAAAGAAATCTACGAGGGTTCCATCACAAGAGTGAGAACATGCTTTGTGAGATTGTACTTAGTAATAGTGGATCTTCGTCAGGTATCAGCATTAAGTCCTTACATTTTTGTGCTTGCTGCAAATGAATTAACCACTAATTGGGGATAAGCTCTTGGTGTATGTTGTCTGCAAGATGTGGTATTGGATGATGAGATTATAGGAGGAAAATGATGAATATGAGATTTGGAGGAAGGCTCTAAGGAAACTTAAAAGGACTTGGATTGAGGTGGTAAGAAGGTATAAGAAGGCTTGTTCACTTAGTGAGGACAGGGACTTCGATACAATTGAATCGTGAAATAGGATCAGTAATGCCTATTAAATAGCTAGGACATGGATATGGTGATGATGATGACAAACATTTGGTGCAACCCGGTTATCAATTCAATGAAACCTCAATACAAGAATCATAAGAAATGGACAAAGAGTACATCCACAAGAATAATAGTGTAGACGGTGAAATAATTTTATTGATATCAAACTTATTGTCTTACAAAATTTGAGAAAAAAACTCATACTTAGCCTACCCCCCGACCCTAAATGCATCTTCAATAAGAATCCCCCCGGCTAAGAGATTGATTGCAAATCAATCTAATCTAGCTAAGATGGTAAAAGCCTAATAATAATAAAAGCAATTGTAGGAAATAATCCTCCAAAATCTTCAATCACATCTTCAAATTAGCCCTCGTATCTTCGATCACATCTCCCCATATCTTCAGTAACAATGTTTTGTTTTTTTAGGACTCCAGTTTTAGCCTCAAGTCTAGGAAATTATTTTGATTTTGGCCTGTAACTTCCTCCTCTTAGAAAATTCCCAAGTTCTGAGTAGCTACTGTCTGTGTTTTAAGTATGGAATATATTGACTAATATATCCCACGATATATCTTGTATCCCACCTGTACGATATGGAACACACAAGTAGTGGGATATATCCCATATGTTTGATCTGGTGAACGTTTTCAATATCCAATCCTTTTTTTTGTAAATAATGTTAAATCAGTGTCCAATTGTTACAAATTTCCCAATTTCTCGTAAATCGGTTGCAATCTTTGTGTTCAAACATAAAATCAAACATGTATGTGACCTGATCTAACAATTCTTCTTTTGCTTTTGAATGTATTGTTATAGTGGGATATATCCAAGGTGTTTCGTTGCAGTATCGGTGGGCGTAACGGTGCCCACTGTTACCGATACGGATACACCCCGTATCGACTGATATGGGGTGTGTAACAGTGCAAAAAAAAAAAAAAAAAAAAGGTCAAAAAATTATCGAAAAATATTCATTAAATCTGGAATATTATAAATATTCCAAATGTGCATTTATTTATAATTTGGAACATGTTTATGGTGGTGTAACAATTCACTCTTTGGTGAGAAGTTGTATCGGATTGCCTGACGAACTAATGAACCTGACAACCTAGTATTGACTATAGATCTTTTATATTTAATTATCTAACTATATAATATCAATATGAATTAATTAGAATAAATCTAATACTAAAATATCTCATATTTGTAGGTAGTGGTGTATAACATACCTTGTAACTTGTGTACATTTTATTTCAACATACAATCTAGGGACTTTTATGTCCAATTATGTAATTCATATATCTAACAAATTAATATAATTTTTCCCAATAAATCTTAAGAAAAAATTTGAAATTATATTCAAGTAAATAGTGTGGTCGATTTAGAGCTGATTTGGTGGACCATTTGATGGCCCAAATCAACATTAAATTCATGCAATCTATTGGCACTTATCTCGCTAATGGATTGGTGGATATTTATTGAACAGTGAAGAATGAAAAATATCAAATGATCCTATTTCAGAAAAACAAGTGTTTGCAAATTAACGGTGAAAATCATTTAAACAATTTAATTTTAGAATAGTGACTTGGCAACAATAGTGCCATAATTTAAGTTATTAATTTTGAGTTAATGCATGCCTCATGGACAATTTTTACGGCCATGTACATAGGGCCCACCATGATGTATGTATTGTATATCAATGACATCCATCCGTTTTATCAAACATTTTAAGGCATGGTCAAAAAATGAGGTAGATCCAGATGTAAGGTGGACCACTGGCGGGTGAGGCCTTGAAATTGGGGTCCACCTTGATGTATTTGTATATCTATGCCGTCAATCTATTTTTCCAACTCATTTTAAAGCATGATCCAAAAAACCAGGCAGATTTAAACCTTAGGTGGACCACTAGTGAATGACGCCCTAAACATAGGACCCACCTTGATGCATTTGTTGTATATCCATGTTGTTCATCCTTTTTGCCAACTCATTTTAGGGCATGGTCCAAAAAATGAGGCAAATCCAAAACTTTAGTGGACCACACAGTAGGGATTGAATTCCCATAATTAAAACTTCTATTATTATTATTATTATTATTATTATTAAGCTGCAACTTGTGTTTTCCTTGATCCAAGTCCATGCAACCTTATCAATAGTTTTGATGATAAATAAACATTATAGTGGGCCACAATAAGTTTTTAACAGTGGGCGTTCAATCCTACTGTGCGGTCCACTTGAGATATGGATCTGCTTCATTTTAGGGACCATGCCTTGAAATGATCAAGAAAAAACTGATGGGTGGCATGGATATATAATACAACACATAAATCAAGGTGGGTCACATGCACTAAAACAATGCAAGTGCACAGTGTGCATTCAACCCTACTGTATGGTCCACTAGAGATCTGGAGCTACTTCATTTTAGGAACCATGCCTTCAAATGATCAGGAAAAACTGATGAGTGGCATGGATATATAATACAAGTACAACACAAAATCAAGGCGGGCCGCATGCACTAAAACATTGCAAGTGCACAATGGGCATTCAATCCTACTGTGCAGTCTACCTGAGAACTGGATCTGCTTCATTTTAGGGATCATGCCTTCAATGATCAAGAAAAACTGATGGGTAGCATGGATATATAATACAACACATAAATCGAGGTGGGCCACATGCACTAAAACAATGCAAGTGCGCAGTGGGCAATCAATCCTACCGTGCGGTCCATTTGAGATCTGGATCTGCTTCATTTTAGCGACCATGCCTTGAAATGATCAGGAAAAACTGATGGGTGGCATGGATATATAATACAACACGTAAATCAAGGTGGGCCGCATGCACTAAAACAGTGCAAGTGCACTAAGCGGCATGCACCGCAGACGACTCAACAAAATACCGTGCGTGGCTGTTTTACCGCCATGCCACCCATTCATTTTTTTTCGAGACTGAGAGAGGGAGAGAGAAATGAGGGAAAGAAAGGGAAAAAGAGAGAAGGAGAAAACGAGAGGGAACAAGAGAGAGGGTGGAGAGGGAGCCGCACCAAAGAGGAAAGAAGAAGATGAAGAAGAGGGAGGAGAAGCTGCAGCGGCGCCGCGGGGAGTTGCAACAGTGCCGTGAGGAGTTGCAGCAAGAAGAAGAAGAAGAAGAAGAAGAGGAGGAGGAGGAAGAAGAAGTGGATGAAGAGGAAGCGAAAGAAGAATCAGGTTAGTTTTTTTTTTTTCATTTTTTCTTTCTTTTTTTCTATTTTCTTTAAGGGATACTGCCCGTAACAATTGTTACGGGGTCGTAACGACCATTATACCTTGTAACGGCCGTTACGGCCCCCGTAACGGCCGTTTCAGTTCCATTTTCTGGACCTCCCCGTTTCAGTCCCGTATCGTGTAACGGTAACTGCCGTTACCGTTACGTATCAGCTGTTATGGCTAATATGTAACCTATTTGGGACACCTTGGATATATCCCATATGTTTGATCTAGTGAGCATTTTCGATTTTTGATCCTTTTTTCTATAAATAATGTTAAATCAGTGTCCAATTGTTACAAATTTCCCAATTTCTCAAAAATCGGTTGCAATCTTTGTGTTCAAACATAAAATCAAACATATATGTGACCTGATCTAACGATTCTTCTTTTGCTTTTGAATGTATTGATTGTGTTTCCACACGTCTTCTTACATTTATAGATTATATGAATAGACTTTGAATATACTCAAATCAATTCGATTAGACAACGCATGGATTAGGACCCCATACAAAGAGAACCTATCGTGTGCACTTTTTTTTTTTTAATGTTTTGATTTATAAATGTGCATTGATGTCTTTTTTAACAATCACTGAAGTTTCATTGAAAAATTTGACCAATCTTCCAATGTTTCCCCATGTTTCCAATAATCAATTCAGTTAAACGACACATAGATTAGGACCCCATACAAAGAAAACCTATTATATGAACTTGTTTTTTATAATGCTTCGATTTAAAAGTGTATTGATGTCTTTTTTAACAATCATTGAAGTTTCATTGAAAAATTCGACCAATTTTCTAATGTTTCCAATAACAGTGATACATTACATGATACATCCCATGCAATAACCGATATGCATCCGCATCCCAAGGGTGCAATAACATAACGCGATACTAATATTTCGAACACTGGCTATTGTATTATTTTATACGAAGTTTAATTTTAGCTACTATTATCTTCTTTAAACATCAATAGAGGATGGAGATGATGGCCTGGCAAGAATGCTTTTGCTAATTTAGATGTAGAAATCAAGCCGCAGCCTAAAATACAACACCCAGAAAACAAAAACAAAAATGGATAAAATTACAACTCAATTGATGAGGACGTCCAAGCACTTATGGCTAAATGATCATCACATGGGGCCCACAGCGCCCAAGTCACATTCCTAGCCATCGTTGAAGACCCCACACTAGGTAAATGCACGTAGGTTGCTTGTTTGGAGTGTTTGGAGCATTGAATTGCATAGGCGTATCGATCAGCCCATTAGATCACACACGATAGACCTTTGTACCACTCTTGATTGTGGTCCACCCCATTAGCCACGAATAGTTTAGGATAGTTTAAATTTATTTGTTTTGAGTAGTTTTTGTCATTTATTTTATTATTTTTGGACTATTTTATGTTTTACTTGAGATGTGATTTTTTTTTAATGAGAATTCTTTCCTGAGAGAGGTTTTTTTGTAAAAATCTCTTTCTGAGACTATATAAGGTTTGGGATTATTATGAATCATGAATATCCGAAAAAGTTTCCACTCTTTTGCTATGTGATTTAGTAATTCATCCTACGATGGGATTCCCTTGGTTATCCTCTTGTTTTGTTTCTCTCTCTCAAGATACTTCTCATCTCTCTTTCTTCATCTTCTTCTTCTCTTTCTTTCTTTTTTTTTTTTAATGATTCTAAACCAACCTACACCTAACTGAACCCAAGCTCTAGCCGTGAACAGTGTTCATAAAGACAGCCCCAATATGTGGCCCCCTTGCTTCAAATCTTCGACTTCCCTCTTCCCTTTGATCACCTTTTACATAACCCCTAAACACAAACCCCAAACCCTAACCCTAAGATTCCCAAATCCCAAAATCCCTAATCCTCAAATCTGAACCTTAATCTAAATTCCCCCAAAATCCTTTAACCCTAAACCTCATTTCCCCAATTTTCCCTGACCTATTAACCCTAAACCCTAAAATACCTATCCCCAAAATCCTAAATCATCAAATCCATATATCGAAACCCTAAATTCCTAGTTTGCTAAATACTACAAACTTATTCCCCACATTCCCTAACCCTTAAAACAGCCCTAAACATGTGAAACCCTTAGAACTCAAGTGATTCCATGAATGTTCAGATTAAATACCTATGCTAAGTGGGAGTCCTATCTACTACACGATCCTAATTACTTGATACTTTAAAAGAATCACAATGGGGGATTGTTAGGTGTTTTGAACCTTAAGATGTCATAAATCTAAGTTTCTTTAATTTGTGGTAGTTTAGTGTTATTTTGTCTTTTGTTTGCTCTAGTTAATCCGCTATCTAGTTTCGACACGTCATATTAGGTTAGATCATCCATTCTTACATCATCAACCCAACTGATTGGGAATTGAACGAGGACCTGTATTACTATCATCCATTCCATAATAAGAGATTTAGCCCTTTTGAACACCTCCCATGCTTGCCTCATCCGATTCCTAAAACATCGATCATTCCCTTCTAACCATATGCACCAAATACAAGCCAATAAACATAAATGCCAAACTTTTTTCCCCACCTTCCCCTTACCCCCACCATGCCATGCCAAGCCAAAAATAAACAATCAGTAGAACTTGGCAATACCCATGCTACTTCAAATAGATTAAAAAATGACTCCCACAATTTTTAGCCAACGAGCAATGAATGAAAAATTATCCACCGTTTTCTCGGCATGATAGCACATCAAACAAACAATTGGAAGAACCATTTTCCTTATCCAAAGGTTGTCAACTGTTAAGACCTTACTATTTCCCACAAGCCATGCAAGAGCCGCCACCTTTAGAGGGGCACCGTAATGCCAAACGAATGATGTCAGGCTGACCCCTCACTATTGTCATCACTACTTAGCAAATTGTTAGAGTAATTCACTGAGAACTTACCTCATGTAGAAATCACAATATATGTAGCAAATTCATTTATAAACTAATGCACGACACCATTTTTAAGTTGCGATGAGACACCTCAAGGAAATTATTTTGATTTTGGCCTATAACTTCCTCCTCTTAGAAATTTTCCTTGTTTTGAGTAACTAGTTTGTTATTTTCTATGAAGTTTAATTTCAATTAGTTACTATTAGCTTCTTTTAACATTAATAGAGGGTGGAGATGATGGCCTGGCAAGAAGCCCTTGCTTCTTTCTTTTTTTTGGATCTAAAACTCTTATACTTCATTGATTGCAAAAGAGTCTTACAACCTAAACAGGGGGCTTGGACCAAAAAATGGGCCAAGACCCGAGGCTATACACTGAAAACACATTCGGGACGCCCGCCTCAAGGGGCCTCCTATCATATCAACGAAAGAAAACAGCTAAAGCTAAGAAAAGCGAGCCACACCCAATCCTGCCCTATCTAAAGACCAGCTCCCCCCAGGAGATAGTAGGGAGGTCTACTACTGTCTAAAAACACTTGTTCTGCTGATGTGCGCTGCCCCAGTGGGCTAAGCTATCTGCCACTGCATTGGCTTCTCTGGGAATATACTTGATGGACAAGGATCCAGTGGCACTGAAGGTGTCAAAGTGATTCTTCCAATAGAATGCAGCCCAAGGAATATTCCCCGCATTGGAGAAAAGGCCAACCGCCACCTGCGAATCTGTATCCACCTCAACGTAGGAAAACCCAAAGTCTTTACAAAATCTGATGCTGTCGATAACTGCTTTTACCTCCGCCATAAAACTGGACCCCACCCCATAAACTCTAGAAAAGGAAAACTTGAAAACACCCTCGTCGTCTCCGCAAACTCCCCCGCTCCCCGATGGCCCAGGATTACCCGTGGACGACCTGTCAACATTCAACTTTATCCATCCCCTAGGGGGCCTGGTCCACTTCACGACCATCATCGGGGGGATGGAAATACTCCCTGGCCTGAGGCCAAGGTCTACCATGACGTCTCTATCAGCCTGGGTTTTGGGTGGAGGAAGGGGCATGTGTTGGACAAATGGAAGAGCCAGTATTGGATTTGTCTGATGGAGTAATTAATCCTGAGGGAAGCACCTTCAAATCTGGACTCGTTTCTAGCCTTCCAGATCTCCCAAAGGATAATGGCTGGGATGAGGCCTCTGATGACTCCCAAAGAGGAGGAATCCTTAGCCACAACCCACCATTGGGAGGCTCTGCCCACCGCCGACTGATTGGGGAGGAATGAGACCGAAAGAATGGCCGAGAAATGGGCCCAAATGGCAGAGGCAAGCTCCCCTTCGGCGAAGAGATGGTCAGTGGATTCTTCTTTGCGGTTGGTGGAATTGCAACACACACAGGAAGAGGCCATGCGAATGCCTTTCTTCTTCACACAGCTGTCGACTGGAATGGCGTTATTCACGATCTTCCAAGAAAAGACGGCGATTTTTGGAGGGAGAAAAGGGAACCACACCCATTTGGCCCAACTGCGTGTAGTATCAAGGGGCCAAATTAGCTGTCAGGCAGAACGGGCGGAGAAGAGGCCCGACTTCTCTCTAGTCCAAATGACTTGGTCTTCCCCGTGGCTGAGGGAGATGCCTTCCACAAGCACGTGGTTTCGGACTCCATCAGGAAGGGATGTGGGAAACGGGGCGTTTGGGAGAAGGGCCTCTAAGCTGATGATGCGATTGATCGCCAAGACCTGGGGTTGGGGGGAGATGCCCTCTGGTAACCAACCCACGAGAGGGCCTAACCCTATCCAGTTCTCTATCTAGAAATTGTTGCTCCCCTCCCCCAGCAACATACGAGAGTTGTCTATGACAAGATGAAGAAGTTTTCTAGTTTGCTTCCAAGCTGGAGGGTCCGACTGTCGTTGTTTGGGGATGTCCTGAGGCTGGTTTATGCTGTATTTGGCCCTCATGAATCTCGCCCAAAGACTATTGCGGTGGCCATAGAAGATCGTCCAGGCCCTCTTTAAGCTGAGGGCATTGGAGACATCCCTTAAACGCTTGACACCCAGCCCGCCTTCCTTTGCAGGGGCAGTGATAGTCTTCCAACTCACCCAGTGAAGGTTATTTCTCCCTTCCGACCAACCCCAAAAAAAGTCAACGAAGCCTTTTTCTAGGGAAGCGAGCGTCTTTTTCGGGATGTCAATAGTGGTCATAGTGTGAATAGGCATGTTGGAGAGAACATGCTTGATGAGAGTCATCCTAGCTACCTAATTGAGGAAACGAGCTTTCCAACCCGAAATGCGAGATAGAATCTTGTCCACCAACAGCTGGAAGGAGGGGGCCCTGTTTCTGCCTTTGGACAACGGCACCCCAATGTAACAGAGAGCCGGGGCTGATCTCAAAATGCCTGACACCCTCTCTAACCTGCGGATCCGGTTATCCATCATCATGAAGGAGACGATCAAACTGCTTTTTAATGAATTTATCTTGAGGCTTGAGACATCCATGAATTTGTGGAGGAATTTCATCAAACTTCTAACTGAGCTGCTCCCATTGGTGAAGATTGTTGTGTCGTCAGCGAAGAGGAGGTGGGAGACCGTCATGCTATCTCTGATGGTCCTAAATGGCTAGCAGATTTTACGATCGAACAGGGATTTGAGACCACTATTAAGAGCTTCCATGGCTAGGATGAACAGGCTTAGAGAAATGGGGGTCTCCCTGTCGAAGCCCTCTTTCCGATTCGAAGAAACTCGAGGTGTCGCCATTGATGAGCACCGAGAACCAAGACCCTGACCAGCATTTTTCAACCAAGCTGATCCACAAATAGCTGAAACTGAAGCTGAGGAGGACCACCTGCAGGAAAGACCAGCTGACTCTATCATAAGCCTTCTCGAGATCAACCTTTATGATGAGGGTGCTTCCCCGAACCTTCTTGTCTATATCACAAAACAGTTCCTGTGCCAAAGTTATGTTGTCCGCAATAGACCGCCCTTAGACAAAGCCATTTGCTCGTCGGAGATGAGCTTAGGGAGAATGGAATTTAATCTCGCTGCAATAACTTTGGAAAAGATCTTGTAGACGCAATTGTAAAGAATAACAGGCTGAAAGTCAGAAAAAGACTTAGGCGCGGAGCTTTTCGAAATTAAGCAAAGGAGGGAAGCTGAGAAGGCTCTAGGAATCGTACCTCCCAGGAGTAGGAATTTGGTGGCGCGGAGAATATCGGCTCCCACAATCTCCTAGCACGCTGAAAAAAATGCGCCAAAAAAACCATCAGGCCTGGGAGCCCCATCCGCTGGCAAGGATGAGGCTACACTCTTCACTTCCTCCATCGACGGCAAGGCCATAAGGAGGTCGTTGTCTCCAGGGGAGACCAAGTTCGGGATGATGCTAAGGAGATTCCCAACCGGTGCCACCGCTTCAGACGTGTAAAGCCGCTTGAAGAAGGTAGCTGCTTCAGCTTTGATGCAGTCCGGATCAACTGTAGATGTCCCATTGTGCAGTTGAATTTCTCTGATGAGGGTTCTTCTGATGCGGTTGTTGGTAGATGCATGGAAGAACTTGGAATTCCTATCACCCTCCTTAAGCCACTTGTTTCTAGATTTCTGCTTTCAGAAGATTTTTTGGAGACTCTCCAGGTGACGCAAGGCTCGGTGAAGGTGTTGCACGGTGAAGGACGGAAAGCACTACAGCCACGCAAAAGAATAAAGGGCTCTATCAAGCCTCTCCCATTTCCTGTTATTCCTCGAACGATTGTTGCACCAAGTGAAGGCATTACCCGAAAAACCAGCATCAATAAGACTCGCCCAGTTGATCGCGTCAGCAAATTCGGTAGAGCTCAACCCCGCGAGGGAATTCCCACCTATCCTCTCCGATTGGGATGGGACCGCATTGAAGTCCCCACAAACAATCCAAGGCCCAACTAGGTTATTCGCCTGGCTTGGCAAATCAGCCCATAGCTCCCTCCGGTGAAGGTAGGAGCACTTGGCATAAACACAGGTGAAATGGAGGGGAGTACCAACATTTGGAACTTTGGCCCTGAATGACAGGAACTGGTCAAATGCAGACAACAAATCAATGGAAATAACAGATTGATGGTAGACCCAAATCTTCCCACCAGCTGCTACATTGGAGATAGAACAATGAAAACCTAGGTTTAGCCCTATTTTAACTCTCTTGGAGTCTACCACCATGGGTTCAATTAAGATCACAATGGCTGGTTTAAAGGAGCTGATGAGTCTTTTCATGTGATTGATCGAGGGAGAGTTTCCAATTCCCCTCACATTCCAAAGGAGGATACTGTCCATCAAATACACTTCCTAAGTTAACGGCCCTAATACTCTTGCTTCTCTTTCTGCCCCTCCAGGACTCTAAGAAAATGTTGAAGTTGTGGAGACTTTCCTTGTTTATGTTCTTCACCTTCTGAGATGTTGGGGTCTGCTTCTTGCTTAAAAGCGCTTCCTAACTAGATGTTGATATGTCATTCGAGGGTTGAACTTGGCTCTCCCACTAATAAGGGACATGGGTCCTATTAGGGGAGGGAAGGAAAAAGGGTGAAAGGTCCACATGAAGTTGTCCCATGTTAACATGGTTGGGTGAGGCTGAGGCCACCATGTCTTCCAAAGTGGGAGACACTGCTTCTGGAGGTTGGGCAATTTGCCCTGAGTTTCTTGGTATAGCTCCCTCTAATTGGGAAATAACTCTTCCGTGACAAGTAATGACCTTCTTGGACTTAACAGGGTTGAACTTGGACTTAACAGGGCTAGCTTTGTAATCCTTCTGGCGGGGGGGAGAAAGCATGGACTGGAGTCGGTGGCTAATCTCTCACACTGGGATTCAATGGGGTCCCTGCTACCAGACTGCGAGGAGGTCCTGGGATTGTGGATCGAGCTGAATGCGGAGCCTCTATGGGACCTCATCGCTAGCTCAGCTTCTCTGATCGGGGAAACAATAGCAAGCAAGCAAGGGGAGAACGGCGTGGCAGGTATGAAAGAGCCTTGAGTAGAGCTCGATTTCACTGGTATGTCGGAGAGTGGAGGAGAAACATCAATCAAGAGCCTAATGCCGAGGCGGTCCGATTGGCCCAACGATCTCGAGTCCTGAGAGGAATTTTGTTGAACAAGAGAGGAGCATTCCTGATGGGTGTTCCTATCTTGGTAGACTGATGCCAACACCCACTGTTTGGTGTTCCGGAAGTTAGGTAAAGAAGGCATGGGGGTGGGGAAGGGATGTGAGAAGTTGTAGAGATTTTCGGCTGGATTTTCAATTTTCGCAAAGATCGGATAGGAATCCTGACCCACCCTAAGATTAATCACCTTAAAGAAATCTCTTCCAGGCTTCAATTGAATCTTGACTCTTGCAAATACCTGGAAAATGCCGTATCTGGATGCTGAATCTATTTGCACAACCTTGCCATAGTGTTGCCTAATATCTACGATAACCGATTCGAACCAGGCATGAGAGGGGATCCCATACAGTCTCACCCACACTCCTCCGTGGCTTAATACGGATTTTGGATGCCATGTTTCTAGACTCTCAAGGCCCATAGCCGCGTGGAGGGTAGCATCAGAGGAGAAGTCTCTCAATTCCTCATCGGATTTAAATTGTAGGAGGAACACTTGCGAAGCTATCCTAACCACGTCCACTGCAGATGCAACGAATCTGGATTTTCTGAGGGAGCAGACGGATGATCGGTGTGCTAGGGTGAGATGTGTAACCAACCAGAGCCAAAGACATTCTTACGGCAGAGGTCGACCGATGTTCTGTCCGCTGTGACCAGGAAAGATTCTTTCTCTGACAGGAGGGAGGGAGGGATAGGGGGTTTATCCTTGAGAATGTCTCTGAGGATGACGGTTTTGGGCCAGGTGGAATCAGTGGTGGGGCATTGGAAGCTTTGTTGACCTTGTGAGGTTTTGTTTTAGGGATAGCAGCTTGAACTGTGACCAACCTCCCATCTATCCTCTTACCGTTTAGTACTACAATAGCCGCACGAGCATCAACTTTGTAGAAGAATCTAACGAATGCGTACCCTCTCGGTTTCAATGAACCCGGGAATGTGGGTTGATAAACTTCCATAACCTTCCCATATTTCCCAAAGATGCTTCCAATGTCTGCTTTGGAGCAGTCAAAAGGTAGGTTGGCAATGAAGACGATGAATCCGCCTAATATCTGGGGGCGCCCAGCACCGCTGAGAGAGAGGGGGGGGGGGGTTAGTGAATACCTGGTGAGGGTGAATGCCTATGCGGGATTGCGGATCGTCGCTTCTCCATCATGCCATTGCCAACATGGAGAGAGGGGATGGTAATGGTAGGTTTCTACTCCGCAGTTTGAGAATTGAGAATATAAGCCCTTGCTAATTTAGACGTAGAAATCACAATATGTAACAAATTATGCACAAGCTAATGGACAACACCATGTTTTTCATTGAGAGGATATGAACCTACCCCCACTATTCTTTTCATATATAGTATAGATGATGTTTTCCAAACATGTGTGTGTTAGGATACATTGCAATTCAATAATGTCCACACACTCATGTTTGCATATAGAGCTTTTTGGGGAAGTTAAGCATGACTCTCCGCATCCATGTTAAACAATGACACACAAGCTAATTGTTGTGTGGATGCCTTGGATTCTGCACAGTCTGCGAGTTGAAGTAAGGCTCTGTCGGTTGGACCGAACTGGGTTCGGTCCAACCTATAGAGTGCAGGATTTCTCAGTCAAAAGTCAGATTTCTCAGTCCAAAGTCAGACCGTCGGTCCGACCAAAGGTGAGCTCAATCCGACCAACGGATACTGACTTAGTTACGCGCTTTTGTGTAAGTCAAGCTATTTAAGTCCTTATTCAATCAGGGGTTTTAGAGGACAAGTGTTTTCTCCCATAGGATAAGGGTTTTACATTGTGAGAGGGTTTTCTACACTTGTAAGGGCTTGGGAAGAGATTTTTCTCAAGGGCTTGGGAAGAGATTTTTCTCAAGGGCTAGGGGTTTTCCTAGCAGTGTCTATTGCAAGGGGAGATCAGATTGCTTCTCTAATCAGAGAAGGGGAGTGGTGTAACTCAAAGGTTTCGATTATGATGGAGATCTTTGTTGTTTTGTGCCGTGGTTTTTTCTAAAAGGGTTTTCCACGTAAAACCGTGTGATTGTGATTGCTTGATAGGTTTTATTCTAGTTTGATTCTTCTATTTTGGCTGAACGTGCTTCCGCAAAGTGCTAGATTGATAGTGGTATTAGATCTAAATTTCTAATATCTGGGGTTGATCCAGGTTTGTTGTGGGCTCGGAATTACAACACAAATGTTGAAGTCGCATGGATAATCCCATCCCATTTCGTGATTGCCAAACTGCAACGCAAATCAGAAACGGAATGTGTTCTGGTAATGGAAAGTATTAAACATTATGACACTAGAAAACCTAAAATGCTAACAAGTCCATATAGTTGTATGGTAATGCCCAAAGATGTATTACTATATTAATATTAGCACATAAAAGCATAATAAACATGGAAGGAAATACATAGACATATACGAGAGGATAAAAACTAAAATGGAAAGTCTATTCAAGTCTATGATATCTAACATATCATTAAAGTGGATGAATCTTACAACTTGGTTTGCACCCCACTATATGGGGTCCGCAATGCATCGTAGTGTCCATAACCATGATACAAAACACGGATCGGATTTTCCTTGCCATACTCCTGACCATATTCAGCTATAATCTTGAGGCTGCCAGAATTATTATCATGCATGAAAACAGTGATGGGCATCCTGCAAAAGGAAGTTGCCTGTAAATGCGAGAGCATTTTACGATCAACTCAAGGAAGCTAGGAAATAGAGAGGAAGGCTGATTGAGATGAGCAATTACAAGAATAAGCAAGCAGCCTGTTAGGGACTTAGTTCGTAGGGGGAGAGCTGAAACTCACTGAAGAACATGTGAAGACAGGGGAGGGCTGAAACTCACTGAAGAACATGTGAAGACATGAGCAACTCGGGCTCTCCTCCCCAGATGTGTGGCTGTCTCATCTGCATAACATATGTATCAAAATCACCTTCAAGAAACCTGCAAGGAACATAAAAGTTACAAGATGACATTGTTTGTATTCTAGATAAACAATCATAACTCAGGCGGATGTGCATGATGTTACTTATTACGCTTTAGTGGAAAACAGAGCCTTGCTGAGATGAAGAGTATCTCAGTGTGCATATGCCAGCATTGCACATTGTGCAAGGTCCCAGCCAGGAATAAGGTGAATCCCACAGTGAATATGCTCTGGTCAGAGGATGATTCTAGTTCACTCATCAGGTGGGCTGCACATGTATTTTGAATCTACACCATTGGTCTTTTTTTCTTGCTTGTCTTTCTCATACAAGTGCCCAACGGTCCAACCTAACAAGTGGGCCGACCGATCTTTGGGTCAGGGCATGTTTGGTGGGCCTGCCTGGATCTTACACATGTATGACATGTTGAGACATGCCAGGATCCTCCAGTCCCCTTTTCTTGAATGTCTTTCTCATTTCTCATGGAAACAACTTGCCAGATGGTTTGAAATTAACGTCATGCATTAATGATCAAATGAAGCAATTAATTATGCCATTACTTTTGTAATCTTTTCTTAATGCATACACACCATAAATAAATAATTTATTCGATTGAGAGAACAACCATGTTTCTACCCAAAGCTTAACTAATCATTGACTCCCCAAAGTAAAATGCAAGTAAACCTTTTCCCAGCAGCAAAAAAAAAAAAAATAGTGAAAAGAAGAAAGATCAAGTGGTTACAAGCAGTGTTCGAGTTGTCGGCGATATTATCGAAATATCGCCGATAATATCGGTATCGCTAGTCTTGCGATACCGAAACCCCCTTATTTTGTTTCTCTTCAGATTATCAGCGAAATATCGCAGATATCGGTGAAAAATCGGAGATATTGGCGAAAATCTAGGATTATCGCCAATAATATCGAGATTTTCGCACTGTAACTACCAATTACGATCCCTATCACGGGAAAATTGTGGCCAACAACCCGCAAATCCAATAAATAGGTAAGAAAACCCCTCTTTCAAAAAATCAAAAAAAAATATCGGAAATAAGAAAACCCTTCTTTCGGAAAAAATATCGGAATCGAGAAGATCGCCTACTTGTTGATCATATCGGAAGTTGGAGCTCGGAAGAATGCATCGATCAACAGCGCCCGGTGCCATTCCGTTCGGATTTTCAGGTATGAAAATCCCTTTTCTGCGTTAACCCTCCTTCAAAAATCTCATTTCGTCGGCGGAGATATCTCTTCCACGAAATTTTGGGGTTTTTTGTTTTTCTTTTCGTAAAGAAAAACTGTAATAGATATCGGAATTTTTATTTTCTTTTCTTTTCTTTTCTTACCAACCTGATGAGGCATGCGCATCTACGCACCTACGCACATGCGCACCATTGTACACGTGTTATGGGAGTATAATCCGGACAGTCCATGTGATGCGGAATCACATGAAACCTCGTAGGGACAAATTTCATACTGATATAAAACTCTGGTAGGCTATAGAAAAGAGAAATGCAAATCAATAGATGAAACATTTTTCTTCTTTCATGGCCCACCAAAGTTTTGATCAAAGTAAAAGTTGGGCCTTACAGGTTTCATGGGGGTGCTACATCACGTGGACCGTTCAGATTTTAGACTCCCATCATGTATGATGGCCCACCAAAAAGTTCGCATCAGTTACATATGAACGCAGTGAGCATTTATCAACAGATTACGCAGATTGTTATCCGCACGTGTATAAAGGCAGCCCGGCCACCGCATGTAAGGCCCACCATGATTTATTTATTTTATCCACTCCGTCCATACATGTTAACAGATAATTTTAGGCCTTTATATAAAAAAATTTGAGGCATATCCAATGTTCAAATGGACCACACCATAAGAAACAGTTGAATTAAATGTCTACCGTTGAAAAATATTTGGAGGGCCACGGAAGTTTTGGATCAAGCTAATATTCGTGTTTTCCCTTCTTTGGTTTCATTTTTAACTTTTGAACAGGTTGGATTTCAAATAACGTTATGGCAGGCCTTAGGATAGTTTCAATTGTAGGAATCACTCTTCAATTGTTTTTTGTGGTGGGGTCAGTACAGATTTTTATCTACCTCGTCCTTTCGCTCATGCCCTAAAATGATATCTCAAAATGGATGGACAATGTGGATACAACACATACATCGTCGTGGGGCCTACATAACATGGTGACGTCACTTCAGTAGCCGACCGCTACTCAACCTGTCAGTATCTAAGTCGCGTCCGCGCGGATCGAAAACGGATTGGTTGTTCCCCTGCCACCAACCATTGCTCTGTGGGTCCCACCATGATGTATATGTTTCATCCATGCCGTTCATCTATTTTTATAGATAATTTTACAGTATGAGACCAAAAATGAGGTATATCCCAATTTTAAGTGGACCACATTACAAGAAACAGTGTTGAATGAACATTGACCATTTAAAACTTTTTGGGGCTCATAAAACTTTTTGGGGCCATCCAATGAACATCTCGCCTCTTGTTTTTACTGTAAACATGTCTTTGATAGTATATCAGATCCATCAAAATGGTGGAACACACCACGATGATCACCTAGTTTGAAAATCAAGATGAACCGATTTTTGGGTGGGCCACAACTTCAAAATCAATGGGCAGCCGATTTTCATTCCAGTTGATCATCATGGTGTGGTCCACCTGTGGCACGTAACCGATTTTATACAATTGTGACACTTTTGCTAGAAAGAAATCATTGTATTAGAAAATAACATCCACGCAGGCCCTGGTTCAGTTGAATGGGGATAATTTCTTTAAATTTCTACTCAACTCTTATTTTTGGGCCAAAAATAGAAAGCTCCAAAAATGATATTTTGCCGATTGGGTCAATGCATGCTTTTTGGCCCCCATTAAATGGAAACTTTTAATTTAATGTATTATTTTTGTAAATTTTTTATTCCTAAATATGTAAATATATGTATTTAGGCATGTCCTGAAGTTTCACTGAAAAATTCCACCATTTTCTCCATGTTTTCCCCTTTTTCCCTGCGTTTCCGGTTATCAGCGATATTATCGGCGATAACGATATTATATCTTTATCTCCGGCCAGCGAAACTTGTAGCGACACCGACAACTCGAACACTGGTACAAGAACGGCTGGCAAAATTTGTCAGCATGGCCATCTTTAAATCCATCATAATGGAGAAAAAGAAAAAGAAAGAAAGAAAAAAAAAAAAAAAAAAAAAAAAGGAAAGGGAAAGAGAAGGAAGAAAAGAAAGAGATTGTAAGGGTTATCTCTGCCACCAACTAAAGCTATTATTTATATTAACCCTAAACACCATATGGTACACCGCAAGAGTACAGAAGATAAGTAACATGCCCACATTCCTTAGGCTCCCCTCAAGTTGGAGCACAAACCACTCAAACCCAGCTTGCCCAATGTACAATGAAAATGTGAAGAACTTGAAGCCTTGGTGAATATGTTTGCGAGCTGATTATCCGAGGAAACGAATGGAGTACACAATAAGTCTAGGGCAACTTCCTCACACGAAAGTGACAATAAACCTCAATATGTTTGGTCCTCTCATGAAAGACCGGATTAGAGACAATATGAATTGCAGCCTAATTATCAGTGTACTGGAATGGGTGAAGAAACTTAAAAACCCATTTCTAGAAGGGGAGTTATGAGGCAAACAATTTCACACATGGCATGAGCAACTGCACTATGTTCAACTTCAGCAGACAAGCCACAGTTTGTTTTTCCAAGTGACCAAGTTACGTTACCTCCCACAAGGGTGCAATAGCCACTTGTAGACCTCCTGTTGTTTGAAGGCCCTACCCAATCTGCATTACAGTATTCAAATCTACATTACCTTATTTTGAGTACAAGAGGCCTTTGTGTCCCTACTCCCTACTCATGGCTTAGTGGTAGACTCACAAGAGTTTTGACACTAAGTCATGGGTTCGAGTAACCATTGTGGTGTGTGCGGAGAGAGAGGCCTTTTCCAGGATCAAATTTTGGTGTCCGATATACCACCTCTAAATGATAAAAAGCATCGGTCATGCATGAAATGACTTGTCGCATTAACAACATATCCAACATCTGGCCGAGTTATAGTCAAATAAATGAGCTCACAGAACGGACAATGATACCCATCAGAATGACTTAGAAGTTAGAACTTCAAACTAATTATCATGGAGATGATTATTCACTTTGATAGGAGTCTTAGATAGCCCAGTACCCAACATGCCTGCACCACTGAGGAGATCTAGAACATACTTCCTCTGGAAAATAAATATGCAATGCTTGGACAATGCAACTTCAATCCCAAGAACGTACTTCAAAAGCCCCAAATATTTTGAAGGTAACCCAATTGAAACTTGACATTGCCAAAGCCGCACTATAAGATAGGAGAAAACCACAACTGAATCCTATCTTTTCAATCACATTCTATGAATATTTTCCCAATACAAACACCGTTTGTAACTTTCCATCTTTAAAGGCTTTCATTCCCTTTTATTCAAATAGGGATGTGCTCTTTCTAAGAAAGTACAGAAGGTCTGAAATAAAAACTGTCCAAAGAAGAGAACAATTGATTGAGCAGAAACCCAAAGATCTCTTGCATCGAAGTTTGCTTTAGTAAACAAATCCTTTAAGCTTCAATTTGATGAACAAGTAAATTCAATTGCGAACATTCAGGTTAATTGAGAGGAGGTGAGAAGAACTAATGATGTTTACTAGTATTCATAATGAGTAAGTAACCCTTAAATCGCGGTTATGCTACTTCCAAGTCAGCTTGAAAGTTACATAATTGCAATTTCGAGCCCACACACTCGATATGAATGTTAAGAAAGGAAATCACTGTTTTGGTTTTCCACTTTATAAAACTAGTAATTGCAATTCAATGTGAAAGTGCAACCAAACCCACCTTTAGTGTTTGACCCTCATGCACTTGGTTTTGATTTTGTGTTATTTATAACATTTCAACTTTAAGAGAAACTTTGTACTCTTTTGTCTAACTTCCGCATACTTTATATGGGTGGATCAACTAATCTAATTCTTAGAACATTGAACTGAATTCCAACTTGTTAATGGGGTTTGCATGATAAAAGAGAAGGAAGAGAGAGGAAAAGAGAGAAGAATGAAGAGACTAGGAGAGAGAACACCCTCTCCTCTTACCTTGCAAAAAAAAAAAAAAAAAAAAACTCCTCTCCCCTTATTATAAATATAAGGGAGCCTATAAAGAAAAGGAGTATGGTACTCCTCAGTAATACACACCCATAAACAACATATATACACCCATTTCCCACATAACTTATAATCTATCCAACCTAAATCCTTAGGAGTTCAGTATAAAGAACAATCTGCAGTCCAAAAGTTTCAAAAAATTAAACTGCTATTGAAGTGTACCCACTTCTTTAACCTTCACATTCTATGCCTTTCCTAGCTACCTAGTTCCATTACTTAATAATTATGAATTTATCACTCAACAGGCAAATATATAAAATAAATAATTGTGAATTGATCAAGGTACAAGCAGCGAATCAAAGATATCGTGCACTAACTTAGAGAGAGAGAGAGAGAGAGAGACTAATCATATTTAAAAGAAAACTAACCATTCAGTATCTGCGCGTCTCTTGATGAGTTCATCTACAACCTGTCATACCAAATGGCATTTAGTCATAAAAATAAGGTAAAGTAAGAAGCAAATGAATTCAAACTTGACAATTGATGAAAAAACTAAGGAGATTGAAAACAAACCGACAACAAACTCTTTCTTCTTTTTCTTCTCTTTACTTTTCTTTTCTTTTTTTTCTTTTTCTTTATTATTATAATTAATATTATTTATTTATTTTACTACTAGATAATTGAAGATTGAATGGCTGGCCCCATCGTTATACACTCGGGATCATCAAAGGCAAAGGCTCAACTTCAACTCAAAACAACGAAACGACTACACCAAAGGTGAAGAGGACCAACATGAGCCCTGATAAGGCCATTGCCAAGAGTAGAATCTCAAATCTTACTCTGGCCAATTTGGCAATTCTGCAAGATCTGCTGTTCATCATGCAAACCCCACTGCAGATGTACCATCTTAGGGCCAGTTCACTCATCGGGGGGCATGAACATTAAGGGCCCGTTTGGATACCACCAAATAAGTTACTTTTTTCTAATTACAGCAGTAGATAAGTGACTTATTTGAGATAAGTAAGTTTGGTTTATGATTAGTTATAAGTAACTTTTTTACTTAAAATCACTTAATCACTTCAGTTAATTTTTTTAGATTTTCTACTTTTCATAAGTTGCTAAAGAGAGGCGTCGGGAGAGATGAAAAAGATAAGAAGCTGATAGTATGTTGTTTGCCAAACATACTTATCTTCTTAATAAGTAGAAACTAAGATAAGCTACTTGTGGAATAAGTAGCTTATCTAAAGCAACTTAGAATCCAAACACCCCCTAAGTGTGCAGCATCAGCCATTTTTCTAGCCATCCATCTTTTGCACACATGGGCCCACTCAGTGACAGGACCAACCTATTTTCTGGTCACAGCCAATACATGCTTGAGTGTACCTGATGAACAGCCTGGATCTAGTATGGACATGACACTGGTAGTGCGAGTAGGTTCCTAGATACTACTCACATAATCAGCAGACCAAACTTGCCATTTTAAAATATAAGGTCAGGTTCGAAAGATGGAAAATTGTGCAAAAACAAACAATGGAACACCTTTAATATTTTCCCTTCTTTTTAAAAAAAAAATAAAGAAAATCAGTGATGGAACGCTTTTGTTAGATCAACAAAAGTTAGTATGAATGTGGAACGATTTAGCAAAATAAATCCCATAGAAGCTGCAGGTCCAGAAAGATAATGAATGAAAAGCAGTCGGCACTTTTAGAATTGCCAACTTGGAAGATGGAAATTCTAAAAATATTAACTACACAATTCAGAAAATGTCTCCTGTTCTTACAGATTTGACTTAAATAGAGCATTTTGCAAGCAGCTGCTATTTTCACCTAGAGGAAGTGAAGTTAGTTATATTGCTTACTTTGGACCTCAATTCATCTGCCAGTTCTTTCTGAAGGCTTTCACTTGGAGATGGCTTTCCTGTTCTCAAGCAAGCACCGTGAGCCACAGATCTGAACAAGCATCTTCCATCCCCAGGGATGCCTGCAGCATAAGAACAAAAATGTGTTAGCTCATCTTCACACAGAAAAGGTCTATTGGTACAGGACAAGAGCCCCCTAGCAAAGCAAGGTAATGTAGGGCCAACCCCACAGCCTATCTGGTTGGTAATCAGTCCCACAAAATCTGTTTAATGGCCTGATTCGACATGTGTGTGGACTTGTGGGACCGACAGCTAACCTGATCAGACTAGTGGGTCTAAAGGTGATCCAGTCAAATCACATAACTTACACATTTGCACAACACTCATGACTAGCACATTTAGCAAGTTAATTTCCATTATTTTCCAGTTTAATAGAAGCTTCCATTTATTTTTTATTAAGATATTTGTTTAGCAAGTTGAAGACAAATGGTGTTATGATTAAAGTAGGAAAGTAGATGGTGAAGTCCAACATATACAGGCCTACATATGGACTCAATATATGTTACTTTTTAAATAATTTTGGGATTTCTGCTTCCAGTGATTGGAATAGTAAGTGATACTTCTACTTTGTTTCTAGTGGTGTGATGTCCTATAAGACTGTTCAAAGTCTTTCAAACTTTTTTGGTATTTTTCTCTTGTGTGGAGTTGCCGGAGGAATTTTGCATCTGAATTTGGGTGCCTCTAGTCCTCATTGATCATGTCTTCTTAATCATCATTTGGTATCATAGTAGGTTCCATTCCTTGGGGACTTATTTTTCCTTTTTCATTAACTGATTTTCTGCTCATCTTTTGTCTTCTTCATCAAATAGTTGGTTTTCAGATAATTTCCTAATACAAAAACTGATTCAAGAAGCTCCTGAATCAATTTCTTCTGCAAACTGTTGCTGGAAAAAATAAACAGTAAATAGTATTTAGTGTTTACAGGTGAAGCGGTTGTTGAGTTGTTCGAGCTCACATCCTGTCTATCAATGTGGCTTATTCTGATTAACCAAGGATTAGCTGACCTCTCCCAATGATTGATTACAAAGGGAGGAGCTCTCATTCTTTTCAACAACTTGCAGGAAATAAATCAGGGTGATCGAGGGCAAAGCCTCTTCAGCAATGGTCACTGAGTGAACTCTATTGGATGGGGTGGAGAGCAAAACATGGCTTCTTTGAGTTAAGTGGTTTCTTCTTCTTCTTCTTCTTCTTCCCTCCCTCCCTCTCTCCCTCAAGGATTTATTTGGAATAGATGTGTGTGTCAGAAAGTCCACCCAAGGATAGTGAAATAAATTGCCTGAACAACTAGAAGATTAAACATCGTCATCTTTACAAAGAAAACATTCTATAAGGCATAAACAATGAGTTAACATGGATAACACATGAGCAAAAACAACAAACTATTCCCTCTATCTTATCAATAAGTTACATATCCTAATTAAGCTTCAAGACAAGACATGTTACAAATCTCGAAAATATAACTTGCCAATCTTATTCTTTACTATTAACAGACCACAAGTTCAGGCAAACTCCCTAGTAAATCGTGTCAACCCCACAAATTGTTTAATTAATATGCCAGTGGATTTGAAGCATCCAATCCATGGGCCACCTTTTGGATGACCCATAACCCAAAAGATGGTACCGATCAGCGGTTTACAATTATTTAATTGATCACCTACTTTCCAATCGACGCATATTGCATACTGCCCCTGCTAGTAGCGAGTCGCTATTGGTCGGTTCTCTATGGGCCCCACATGATGTATGAGTTTTATCTATGCCGTCCATCCATTTTTCTAGCTCATTTGAGGCAGATCCAAATCTCAGGTTGACCACACCACAAGAAAACAGTGGTGATTGAACACCAACCATTAAAAACTTCCAAGGGCCCGCTGTAATGTTTATTTTACTTACACAAACCGAAAAGGGAAAACACAAATATCAGCCTGATTCAAAACTTTTGTGACCCCCAAGAAGTTTATAATGGTGGGAGTTCAATCACCATGTTTCCTGTGATGTGGTCCACCTGAGATTTGGATCTGCCTCATTTTGGGCTCACGCCCTAAAATGAGCTGGAAAATGGATGGACAGCGAGGATAAAACACATACATCATGGTGGGCCCCACAGCTTTTCTAGAACAGACAAGCAAGGACATCACTACTGGCAGGGTCAGTATGCAATCTGCGTCCCTTTCCAATGATTAAAATAATAATAATAATAATTAATTAATTAATTGGAGCAGAAATTATTGCCCCAAGCATGATGTGGCCCAGCAATCAACGAGTCCAGATAGGTAAACATTAGCGTCAGTTTATTAGTTATAAGGATGGCATAGGTTGCTAAATAATAACAGCAATGCACAAATTCACCCTCCTATAGAAATCAAACATGTTCTATCACTCAAAACCTTTTCTTTCAAGCAGAGCCTTTTTTTTTTGAAGGGTATTCTTTCAACCAGAGCTTATATCCATTAACCAAAAAGTCATATAAAAAAATAAAAAATATATAATAATTATTATAAAAAAAAAAAAAAAAAATCATCAACAAACATAGGGAAGTGAGATCCAGATTATCCATCAGGCGGGGACCACCGGTCCAATCATCAAGTGGGCCACATGTGCAAGGAAAAAAAAATCGACGGTTAAGAAAATGATGATCAACAATTTACATTCGATGCACACGCATGCCTAACATAATTAATGGACCAGAAAGATTTTTAGAACAGGCTGTAGGCCCCGCCTTATGCGCAGCCCAAAACTCACACATGCTGCAAATTGCCTCTTCAACCTATCATTGTGTGGATCGCCTGAGCATTTCCAAAAATAAAATAGATGAAAAACTAGCAAACAGGCCTCATCGTGAAGACTAATTTTTAACGTTAACATATCCAACGGCCCCCACCAAAGGTAGTAATTCCAAACAAAAGCAAAAACAGAAAAAGAATAATAATAAACAAATAAATAGAATACCGAAACGAACCTAAGCCACTATCCATACAAAATCCCACCAGATTCAAAATCCAAGACACCAAAGATGGAACGACAGACAAAAACAGGATCCAGAAAAAAGCAAACCGTTTTATTTTAAATGGACGAAAGGAATTCGTTCTCCAAAACAAGAAAGGAATAAAATAAGAAGAAGAAGAAGAACAACAACAACAACAAACACACCAAGAAAAGCACAAGATTCATCCCACATGATTTTAAAAACAAAATCAAATAAAGACATACAAATTGTTTGCAGTTGGGGGAGATTGTTACCAAACGAACATTTGGAATCGAACATGTCTGTGGAAAAACTTTCCCTAATTTTCATACAAAATAAGCTCTTTTTTTTTTCCTTTTTCTTTTTTTCCTTTTTTTTCTCTTTTTTCTCTTCTTCTTTTTCTTTTTTTCCTTTTTTTTCTCTTTTTTCTCTTCTTCTTTTTCTTTTCTTTTTTTTTGAAGTAAACTTGAGTAGAAATGGAGAGATAGAGAGAAAGAGGAGGAGGATTGAAAATATCACCTGTTTTTTGGGGGATTTGAGAAGGTAGAGGAGAGAGTTCTCCATTGGAATCTCGTTAGGAGACGGAAAAGGATTGTCAGAGTGAGAGAGAGTATCTGATTCGGTGCGATTTTTCTTCTGTTCTTGGAAGGAAAAAAAAAAAAGGACTCGATTTCTTCCGTTGTGACCCGTCAACGGTACTCGTCAGTTATGTGGGCCTCACCATGTTATATGATTTTTATCCATGCCGTCCATCCACTTTTTCAGCTTATTTTAAAAAACTAACACAAAAATAAGTTGCACCTAAATATCATGTGAACCACACCAAAAGAAACAGTGGGGATTGAATGCTTACCATTCAAAAATTCCCAGGGGCATAAAAGTTTTGTATCAAGTTGGTATTTGCGTTTTTACTTCATCCAAGTCATTGTGACCTAGTCAAAGGGTTCGATGACAAATAGGCATTAGACTAGGCCAAGGGAGCTTTTTAATGTTGGGTGTTCAATCACTATTATTTTTCTTTGGTGTGTTCCAAATTAGATTTAGATAGCCTATTTTTTAGCTTATGCTCTAAAATGAGGTGGCAAAGTGGATGGACAGTATGGATAAAGCATACATCATGCTGTTGGGTACACATTACTGGCCAGTACACTCACTCCTGGAAGGGTTACTGCCGAATCCGAGTCTTAAAAATAAAATAAAAATTAAAAATTAAATTCGGATTGGACAGTGACGCCTCCACTACCAGCGGTGGAACGGACGCAGATTGCGCGTGGGGAGGTGGCCACCGACAGTGCTCTTTGAGCCCGCATTATAGGATGCGGATTTCCTGGCAGAGCCTTCTGCGTGAAGTTCCTGCCCACGGATGATATGTGGGGCCACCGAGATGTCTGTGATAAATCTACTTCACCCGTCCGTTTTTCGAGATCATTTTAGGGCGTTAGACAAAAATCATCTCAGGGCTTTAGATAAAAATTGAGCTGATACAACACTCTTCGCATTGAGAGTGAAAAATGGGGAAAAAATTTTCTACCCGGAAAACTTCTGGGCTCCACTTGATGTTTACTTGCCACCCAAGTTGTTTATGAAGTCATTTCCAATAGAAATAAGTGAAACCACCGTAAATATAGCCTCATACAAAACTCTTATAGTCATGAGAAAGCTTTAGCTGTGGTCACTGAATTTTCACTGTTTTCTCTCCTTTGTCCTACTTGATTGTTGGATACACCTCATCTTTTGTGGCACATCCTAAAACGATCTCACATAACGAATGGATGAAGTGAATTTCTCACCAACATCTACGTGGGCTCCGCTCATAATCTTTGTATAGAAACTCCCTGCCAAAGGCTCTCACAGGAAATCGCTTCTGGCATCTTTTATCCAAGCCGTTTATCTATTTGTTTTTCAGATCATTAAAATAACATGAAACTAAAAATAAGGTAGATCCTAATCACCAGTGGACCGCACCACAATACAACAATGACAATTGAAAATCCATCGTAGGAAACTTCCAAGGGCTTGCTGTAAATGTTTATTCATCATCTATTTTATTTATTAAGTCACACACCTCCGTGAAGAGAAAATACAAATGTCAGCTAGATTTATAATTTTTGTGACCGTATTACGTTTTTAACTATGACTGTTCAATCACTTTTCTTTATCGTAGTGTGGTACATATGCGAATTGGACTTTATTTTTGAGTTCACACCATAAAAGCCTGGAAAAAAAAAATAATGGATGGATGGTGTGAATATTACGCGTACATCACGGTGGGGTGCCTATCGAGCATTGTAGGTAGCCATCTCACAACTGGCACTGTCCGTAGGACATCCGATTCCAGGTGGCGTAGCTGTGTTGGTCGCGAAATGCGATTGCGTACTGAGTTACTCAGTACAGCTTTATCATACTGAGTAAACTCAGTTGAGCCTACTATAAATGTATGTGGATTATCCATGCCGTCCATCCGTTTTTACAGATCATTTTAGTAGTTGAGTCTAAAATACAAACATGTGGATCACACCAAAGGAAATAGTGGGAATAGTGACTTCTACCATGGAAACCTGCCGATGGTGATGTTTATTTGTCATCCAACCTGTTAATAAGATCACAAAGACATAGATGAAGGGAAAACACAAATATCAGCTTGATCCAAAAATTCTGTGGGCCCAAGAAATTTTCAATGGTAGAATTTCAATTCACACTGTTCCCCTGGTGAGGTCCACTTGAGATTTGGATATATTTCATTTTTGGGCTCAAGCAATAAAATTATCTTTTAAAATGGATGGACAGAGTGGATAAAATATGTACATCACAATGAACCCCACAGAGTTTACTCAGTACGCTTATCATACTCAGTACGCAATCCGCTTCCGTTGGGCGCACATTGGGTCCAACCCTTGCCCAGAGAGAGCGATTGTATTTGCCCTGGACACGCACACACATATGTATATATAGAGAGAGAGACCCGTACCTTCGTGGGGCCATGGAGATGTCCGTGGCAAATCTATTCGATCCATCTGTTTCAAAAGACCATTATACAACAGCATGTTAAAAATTAGGCACATCTAAAACCTATGTGGGCTATACCATTCTAAACAGTAGGGATTGAACGCCTGGCAGTATTAGGGTGATATTTGTTCCTACAACCTATGGTAATAATTCTTTTAATGTAACAGTGGATGGCATATAACTATCATGGCCAGTTCCAAGAAGGTTTGGACAGTGGACATTAATGTTCCCACTGTTTTGTTGGTACGGTCCACTTGAGTTTGGATGAATTTTATTTCAAAACAGATGGGCAAAATGATTTGCCAAAGACATCTCTTTGGACCCCACAGCTCCAGGCACAGTGCCATGCAATCCTGTCAGGACTCTCCTGGCAGAGAGCGGATTCAGTGTGCCACGGCCTCACCCAAGACTGTGGGACCCTTAATATGGAGCCCACTTTTACAGGTGTATTCTACATCCACATCCACTCAGATATCTATTTTACCAGATCATTTTAGACCATAGCTAAAAAAATTGAAGCAAATTCAAATCTCAGGTGAACGATGCCATGGGAAACAATGGTGACTGACCATTAACAACTTAAAATGGGCCACAAAAGTTTTGGATTGAGCTGATATTTGTTATTTCCCTATCTAAGTTGATGGGACCTTATCAACTGGTTGGATGACAAATAAACATCACCAAGGATCTTAGACCTTCAATTACCATTGTTTACCACAATACGATTCACTTGAGATTCCAATCTTCTGTATTTTTAGGATCATGCCTATGGACAATGTAGATATAGAATACATACATGAAGATGGCCCCAAAGGCCACACTGTCTTAGTTTACGTTGGGGCGCACTTAATATGCTCCCATCTTGGCAAGGGCTCCATGGGCCCACCATGATGTATGTATTTTATCCATGTCATCCATCTACTTTAATAGATCATTTTAAGGAATGATCCCAACAAGGTGGTAAATTGAAGGCTTAAGGACCACATCATAGGAAGAGTGATAATAATGATATCTCCATTGAAACCTTCCTATGGCCCACGGTCATGTTTATTTGCCATCCAATATGTCCATAAGTCGCATAAACCTAGATGAAGATAAAACATGAATATAATAAACTGTTGAGACCTTAAGAAGTTTTCAGCCGTAGTCGTTCAATGCTCATCGTGTGATGCAGGACATGAAATTCAAATATGATGTGCAAGATTTCAGGCTTAAGATCACATTAGTTCAGAAACAATTACACAAATTTCATATCCCACACAAAAGTCCAAACATTCAATTAAGAAGAATCTATATGGGTCCAAGCCTATACATGTTAGGACTGGATCAATAAAAATTATAAACCAAACAATACTCAAAGGGAAATAGAAATCATCCACACATGCATGACAATCAATCCCTAATCCAAGGAATTCACCAATTTCAAATCAAGAAACCCTAGGGTGAGAGAAGGGGTAGAAATTGGAGATTTAGAACAATCTAGGGTTAAGAGTTAGGGAAATCGGATGAGAGGAGAGTGAAAGGGAGGAGAGAAGAACCTGTAACCAACTCGTGTGCATGGACAACAAGGGGGGGCCTGACGCACGTGCGCTGATAGCTGGTCGCACGTGCGTGAAGCTCACGAATCCAAAAATGGCTCTCTTAGGTATGGTCGGCCAGACCTAGGCTTCAAAACTCCAAAATCTCATGTCGATCCGACGAACAGCCTGGGCGTGATGCTCCGCCGAAGTTCCAACCCTCCTACATGGCCAAATTCTGAAAACTAGCTGTAAGGAAAAGTTCCACTATAAAAATTGATGAATTTGAAGCAATGATGGTTGTAGAAGGTGAGAGATATGGATGGATATATGTAGGAGCAGATAGGGATAGATATGACTTCGCACCACGGTAGTTAGCCCTTCGAAAAGGGAGTGTTTCTCACCCACTTAAATTTTTTTACAACTTAGAAACTCAGAAAGTAGAAAAAAACTTGCATGAGTTTTTATTAAACTTCAATTAATCAAAATAACTACAAGGGGTGCCTATTTATAAGGAAAACCATATACTCAAAACTCACGTTATAAACGCAACCTATTATTTAGCGATAAAGTAAACTAAAATAAAAATCAATCAAAAAAATCTAAAACATTCATGATGTTTTAAATAATATAAATAAGAAAAACCTAAAGTATGAACTTAATCGAACTAATGAGCCGCAATCATGAGATCTCATGATGGGTTTTTCTTAACTATCGGGCTCACTCTTTTGAATCAAACTTCATCTTTTAACTATGAGCCTCTCCCTAGACTTCATCATTGAGTTCGATTGATGGTGATGCTCTCATTCTTCATACGTACGTGCGTAGGGGGTGGTGTGCGTGTGCGTGCGCGTGTGCGCCTAATGTCCTCATCAACTCTCCCCGGCTGCGAAGGTTTCGCCACTGGCGAAATAAAACTCGTAAACCGCTCCAGGATGTAAGGATCAAGTCTCTGAAGCTCCTCCTCAATGAGCCACGTGCTGTCTAAAGCTGGGTGTGACTTCTATTTAACCAGGTACTTTTGAAAACTGTAGTCCGACATTGAAACTATCTGATGGTTCAGGATATCCTTTATTTCCTCTTTGAGTGTGCGAATGATAGGTATGAGAGGTAGAGGCTGGGAAGAAAGGTCTGGAAGAGGCCATGAATCAAGGGATAAATCTGGAGGATCAAATGAGAGGGCGAAGGGCCGGACAAAGTATCAGTAGTCTCTTGAAAAGTAACCAGATTCTCCATGTTGAATGTAGCAATAATTCCCATGGAATGTGGAAGATCTACCTCCTACTCATCGAGACTGTTTCGTTTTATAATTTTGAAGGGTCCCGCGCTACGCGCGTGTAACTTACGAATAGCCGCTGGAGGGTACCACTCAAGCCTGATGCGGATCATCACAGAGTTTCCAATATTGAATTATTTGAAACGTTTATGTTGGTCTGCAGAAAATTTGTAATGTTCATTACTAGTAGTGATCTTTCGTCTGATTTCTTGATGCAATGAATGTACATGATGTGCAAAAGACTCTGCAGACTCTGATGGCTTATGGGACAAAAACATAAGGACAAGATCAATAGGCTTACTAGGCTTGTAACCAGTAACGACTTCAAAAGGACTTAGACCTGTGGACCTATTGACAGAATTATTGAATGCAAACTCAGCTATCATTAGTACGGTGTCCCATGTCCTGGTATGCTCCCCCACTAAACATCGAAGTAAACTCTCTATGCTCCTATTAACCACCTCAGTCTGGCCATCGGTCTAAGGATGGTAGGTAGAAGAAAATTGGAGCCTATTATTCATCATGTGTCATAGTGTCTTCTAAAAGTAACTCATGAATCATACATCATGGTCAGACACTATGGTTTTTGGTAACCCATGTAGTTTGATGACCTCACTAAAGAACAAGTTGGCAACATGAGATGCGTCAAAGGCCTTAGAACAAGAAATAAAGTGAGTCATCTTAGAGAAATAGTCCACGACAACAAATATGAAATCATATTTACGGATAATCTTAGGAAGCCAAAGCACGAAGTCCATACTGATGTCTTGCCAAGTGATGAATGGAACTGACAAAGGAGTATATAATCATGTATTTTGTTTCTTTTACTTTGCTAATTGACAAGTACGACACTGTCCTATAATTTTGGCCACATCTTACTTGAGGCTTGACCAATGAAACCTATCCTCCACTAGGCCAATGGTCTTGTCTCAACCAAAATGCCTCACAACCCCTCCTAAATACAACTCCCGGACAATAAAATCGCGAAGGGAGGTGCGTGGTATGCACAAGCGGTCACTCCTAAGCAAATATCCGTTTAAAATCAAGTACTCACTACTGGCTCCTGACGGACTCTCTAAAAATGATGTGTACACAACTCCGTAGTCTGGACACTCTGAATAGTCTTCTTTGATGTGCTCGAAGCCCATAACTTCAACGCTCATGGAGTTAAGTAATGCGACTCGACGACTCAACACGTCGGCAAGCTTATTCTTTACACCGGCCTTGTGCTTAAGCACAAAAGTGTACTCTTAAAGGAATTGAACCCACTTGGCATACCTAGGGTTTAATTTCTTCTGAGAGTTCAGATATCTTAAGGCCTCATGATCTGAGAATAAGACGAATTCTTTTGGTAATAGATAATGACATTAATAGCCCAACAATTGCACTACCTTATAGAATTCTTTGTCATGGTAGAATATTTTTATTTCGCCTCATTCAGTTTCTCACTAAAAAAGGCCACAGAGTGTCCTTCTTGACTAAGTACTCCCCTTATGCCGACTCCTGACGCGACACACGCAACTTCAAAAGCTTTCGAGAAATCAGGAAGCCGCGTAACTGGAGCTTCGGTCATCTTGACCTTTATCTCCTTAAAGGCATTCAAGGCTGCCTTCGTCCATTTAAACTCTCATTTTTTATGTAGTCCGTGATTGGAGCCATAATGGAACTGAAACCTCGAAAGAACCACCTATAAAAGGTGGCTAAGCTCTGAAAGTTGTACACCTCATGAATATTGCGGGGTTCAGGCCAATTGACGATGGCCTTGACCCTCTCAGGATCCGTCATATGCCCTTAGCTGGCACAATAAAACCTAAAAAGATCACACTAATAGACAAAAACGAGCACTTCTTTATATTGGCGTACAACTTCTCAGCCCCAAGGATCCTACAAACCTGCCTCAAATGCTTGAGATGTTGCTCCTTAGTCATGCTATAAATCAAGATATCATCAAAGTATACGACCAGTAACTTCCCTATGAAGGGCCTCGGCACTTGGGTCATCACACGGATGAAAGTGCTTCGGGCACTAGTTAACCCAAAAGGCATAACCAGCCACTCGTATAGCCCACCTTTATTTTGAACGCCGTCTTCCATTCATCACCAAGACGTACACAAATTTGATGATAACCACTTTTGAGGTCAATTTTTAAGAAGATAGTAACATTGGCCATCATATCTAACATGTCATCAAGATGCGGTATGGGAAACCCATACTTAACTGTGATTTTGTTGACAGCTGTACTATCAAGACGCATCCTCCATGTGTCATCCTTCTTAAGTGTAAGAAGGGCGGGCACGACACACGGGCTCATGCTCTCTCGAATGAAACCTTTCTCTAGGAGCTCATCAATCTGCATCTTCAACTCATCATGCTCCTTTAGGTTCATTCTGTAATACGGGAGGTTTGGTAGAGCCGCCCCAAGGATTAAATCAATGGTATATTGTATATCACTCATACGGGGAAGCTCATTCGATAGATCATCAAAGAAGACATTACAAAACTCATGCACTACTTGAATGACCTCGGTGGGTAACTCCATACTAGCCTCTGGTACACTCTCCCTAGCCACAAAGGTGTATACTATCGAGTTCACCTCCATTTCTCGCTTAAAGTCTTTGGCATTTAGGATATGGAGAGGTTTGGACTTCGACTTCGACTCTTTCAATTCTTTTGAGTCATTCACACCACTTTGTGTGGTGGACTATTTTTCAGTCGTATTCTTGGGTGGTAGAGGATCTAGCTTGGTCTTCTTGCCCTTAAACCAGAATATACATACATTTGAACAACCAAATATAGTGACATCCCTGTCATAGAGCCATGGTCTGCCCAGAATGATATGACCAACATTCATAGGAACAACATCGCACCACAATGTGTTTTTATATGATCCAAACTGAATAGGAATAAGACGATGATGCGAGACTGGAATGAAAGTTTCGAATGCCACAATGCCACAACTACCACTATTCATGATCATTGTAACTCTTATCCCCACATTTTACATAAGTATAGGAGATCATGTTGTGGCGCCAGTCATCAATGCTCTTGGCTTGAGCCAAAGCACAATACAAAATTGCGAGGGTCGCAAACTCGTGCACTTCCTCTTCCTCATCGCTAGGGGTCTCTACAGGCTCATATTTTTCCTCTTCACTGACACTATTTGGGGGCACTACTTCCACTTGTCCATCAATGAAGAATACTTTGGTGCCCTCCCTCGTACTGTAGTGGTGAGCAAAATGATCAAACCCCTGACACCTAAAATACCTAATAGCACCACTGCCACATGAACTAGACCCGACAATCTCTTTACCTTTATCGCCCTTGGACCTGGGCTGAACATTATTGGAAAGTTTATTTTGGAATCTCGTGTTAGGTTTAGCCCCAAATGGGTTGGCCTTAGCATCAGACTCGCGAAAATTAAATTGTCTTCCTACAAATGCTTTAAGGTATTACTTGACGTCCAACACTACTTGGTACAACTGTTTAATAGTGTGTATGCCTTTGGCAAGCAATTTTCTCCTAACGTCAAGATGGAGGCCTATTTTAAAATGAGCAAGGGTGAGTACTAGGTCCTCATCAACCTCACAGTAGGTTGATTACTCATCAAATTTCTCGATATAGTCCGCAACATTCATGAAACCCTGTGAAAGAGATTATCACTTCTCAATCAACTGTAAGCAATAAGAGAAAGGGAAGTACTTTTCTTTAAGTGTTTCTTTCATTTCTCCTCAATGGACTATTGGGAGTTCCCTCGCTCTTTCTTTCTTTCGCTTAACCGTCACCCAAAACCTCTCTACTTAGCCCACAAGCTTCATCTTGGCTAATAAGACTCGTTGAGTATCCGACATGTCATACCACTTAAAATAATGATCCATATTTGCCAGCCAATCTAGAAAGGCTTTAGGGTCCAAATGGCCAACAAATGTAGGGACATCTACTCTACTCCCTTGAGGAGTTGTGCATCTGGGTCATATTGATCATGATGTTCCTCATGAGATGAGTCCACAGGTGCACGCCCATGACTAACTCCTTAGCCACCCCCATTCCTTGGTCTAACCTCCTGACTACCTGCCTAAGATTGGACATCTTCCCTAATGGTAAGGTTTATCTTAAATATCAAGTTTAGCCTCAGGATTTGTTCATTTAGGGCCCAAATTTAGCCAACCTATCACCAAATAATCGAGACAATGGTAACTAAATAAAGACTTACCTAAAGCTGAGAAAATTAGAGGTCAAATCTTAATTAGTAGACAAAATTAACTCAACTACTCATTTAGCCTACAAACCAATGGTTTAGAGTGATTATGACCAAATCATTATTTTCGTTAATTACGAATAGGCCACACGATGGACTTAGCTAATCCATACCTTAATCATTATGTGCAAGAAATCTCTCTAACCAATTCATTCCAGAAATGCCTTATTATCTGAATAAGTTCTATATCGCTCATTAGTGGACCACTAAACTCAACGCTATAGAAAGACATTTGTCTTAGTGGGCTTGACGTCCATTTGGGTGGCGAATTAAGAAAGTACCCAAAATAGTTCAACTTGGCCAGAGGCCAAGTGCTTGAAATACACGAATGCCTTAGGCTGAAGCCTGAAATTTAAGTGAAATAGACATTCTACTCTTTCGTGAAGTTATGTCTTTTAGACCATTAGATCACGATTAAACTCGAGGTGAGAGTTAAAGATATTTTCTTGCCATTATCTGTATAGCCGCGGCCCCGATTGTTCACCGATGACTGTCAATCGTAAGTAGGGCTCCATGGTTGATCGAAGTGTCCGATCATCGTCCGGTTGTAACCAAACATAGATCCTGCAGCAGGGCACCTGTTCCATGGTGTAAATATGTCAGTGGGCCCCCAAAAGGCCCTATAAGTTAAAAACAACCCCCTTTAAGGTTAGTATAATGAATAAAGGGTCATTCGGACCATTTCTACACCATCTGTTACTATAATTAATGTTGGCATTTGACACCTTTTATTTGACATATACAGATAACTCATGAATAGGACCAGTCAGTGGTGCACTCAGGGCTCCTAATAGATCTCTAGCTTCTTACCGTTTAGTTTTTATTCTTTTATTCTTATTACAATTATTGTGGTTCGTATAATTCTCATATGGGTAATCACCACTTTTGAAACTGTAAATTTTGGATGATAGCCTTACATTTTTTGATATGACTAACTCTACCTCACTTTGGATCTGCTAAATTAACCTGTGTTACTTTGATTATTTTTATATGAATCTGAATGAAGACACATACATATTTTATTAAGTTAACCCCCAGAAACTCAGGATCATAGTCTATGTATTCGGGTGCCGATTTTCGGGATGTTACACCTCTCCTTATTTAAGAAAGGTTCTAGACAAACTGAACTCAGGCTCAATTTGGATTCAAACCGAGTCGACTCAATAAAATACTCTCTCTCTCTCTCTCTCTCTCTCTCTCTCTCTTTCTCTTTCGATTTATCTCTTTTTCTCTCCCATTCATTCATGGTTTTCTATGTATTATTTCTCACAAATGAGAATTTTTTATAGAACTCATAGCTTTATTTAAAAGTTTTCAAAAGTTTTATATAACGGGATAACATCGATTTGACATGATTTAGAATTACGCATGCGTTTCACACACTAAAGATCTTACTTCTAAATTAATTTGCATGGAAAGTCTTTAGTTGAATTCTCACGATTAAGAGATGATCTTAAGGCCTACTTTTGAATGTTTCAGATTTTGAATCAAAGATCCTACACGGATCTACAGTTTTGATTCCTTTAATGAGGAAAGAGAGGTTGTTAATGGCAGATTTTTATTTTTATATTTTCCTTTATTTCACTTTTTACGAACGGTTCTGATGGATCTTAGAAAGCTTGTGGACGTGCTAAATTGAGATCGAAGACCATTTGTTTGGTGGGTTTGCAGAAAAACTCTTTCGAGCTACCGCACACGGTTTACGTGTAAAACAAAAATCAAGAATGGTTTCAACGTTGGATACCTTCTTAGAATTTTATAGGGATTACAAATCAAGTCTAGTGTAGATAGATGATCTATGTTAAACCTCATCTCATGGTTTCTAAAATTTCAACGCATGAAGTACTCAATTTAACGAGTCTCTAGCAGTGACGATTTGTGCCGGTGACGCCTCTCAAAATCAGAGGGTTAGGATTTATATATTAAATGATTTGGATTTGCTGGAAATACTTTTCATGGATCATGAATTGATCAATTTTCAAAAACAAGAAAAACATAAGGAAAGTCGTTCTAAACTAGAAGGTTATTCGGGTTACACATTGTATTAGTTCTCTGGTTATCTTGTAACTAATAAAGCCAACCCTCATCATCCGATAATAATGCTTCATCAAATGAACATTTCAAATCATTTAGAGAGATTTTTTCAGTTTCACAAAAAACTTCGAAATGCTATAGCCTAAAAACACACCCGCTAGTGGCCCATCCTTTATATGGTTTGGATCGTTCGATTGATATGCAGTTCTATCAGATCCCTACCTTAGATGTTTTAGGTAAGATTCAACTTTAATCATTGGTTGGATTAATTATAATTTACAATTCAAGGGTCATTTGAGCTTTAGGGGTATTCTGGTGTAGATGTATGATTAATATCCATGATCAAGGGTAGGATCTCGTCTATCAGTGCGTAATGATGCAAATGTAAGTTTAAGATATTTATGGGGTATACATATCTATGATCACTGAAAGGGGGGCCTTACATCATGATTCCAATGGTTGGTCACATGTACTTTTATAACAAGCATGATGAATGAACTGAATTTTTGAATAGATGTGTGTACGAGCATATATGTCATCTCATAGTCAATTAATTATGATCAACTGGTCCAAAATTAAAGTAGACACTTGGATATCTTTATCTAATAACAAATAGTAGTTTGGATGGTTAGTTTAATGAATGAGCAAGAGTACTAGGGTACACGAGGGTTCGAAGTTCAATACTATGTGTGAGTGAGTACAAGTGTGTGCATGTACGTGTGTATTAATATAGAGAAAAGAAAAATTCTATTGTCAAGATTACACATGAAAAAGTGCACACATGTGCCTACTCGTGCACAAAAATTTTTGGGGTATTACAAAACTGCAAAGGATATATATATATAAAAAGATTCCAACACCCATTAGAAGTCAGGCCGAAGCTAAACCATAGTCTTTCGAGGATCAGGGAGACAAACTACATCGACTGACCAAAATCAAAGAAAAGACATGTAGGAGGAAGTACTCTAAGTGTCATTGCCACGGCAGTCTCGGAACAATCTCACTTCATCTAAGAGCAAAAATCATTAAAAAAACATATTTCAGTATGAATTTCCACTTTAAAGTATTTGGATACCCAAAATACCTTAACCTTCTCTTTATTTATACCATTATCATCCCTTTTAACCAATGAGAGAATGTCATATGACACTTCTTTCCTCCTTGCTAATCACCGACTGATACATTAACATTTACCTCTAAGGACCAATGAATTACCTAAATGACATCCTAGGGTGCTATAAATATCCCCTTCTTCTCCTCGTTTCAAGAACCAATACACATAAAAAACCAAGAGAGAGAGAGAGAGGGTAAGCTTGAGCTTGCATGCCCCCATCCATTCCAACCCCCTCTCCAACCTCCTTCAACCCTCTCAAAGCCCATTTAGCCTTTCCACAAGCCTAGTTTCACCTGGGTTACGATTCCAGACCGTAGCAAGCCCTCAACCATCGACTATAACCAAGTATCTCAAGTATTTAAGGCGCTTGAAGTTGCAAGCCTAAGATTGAACTGTTATTATTTACATTTGCATTTCCTCAATCATATCATTGCATCCCTTCTTAAAACCCCCTATTCTTCTAGCCTTCCCTTAATCATATGCTTTATGACCTGCTAAAACTTTGAATAATGTCACATAACAAACTCATGGTTGCCCAGTCTATCTACATGTCATCCTAGCACCATCGCATCTTCTCGTACTTCCTTGCCTCTCTAGACATTCTCCAGGCATATACTTTGTGTTTTGCTAAAATTTTGGATCATGTCGCATCAGAAATACAAGGACGCCTAATCCTGTTTTCTAGTATTTTTGCATCTTAATGTGGAATCATCAAATCCCTAGGGTCTGTTTAGAAGGCTATAAATACCCATAAGGTAATGCAATGATGACATTTATAAGACCACTAACAGGAGATGTCAATGCATTTATAAGGCTCTATTGATGTGTTTAACGCATATGGATTTTATATAGATTTACACCTTCGCAAGTACATATATATTTGGATTAACCTTTAATTTCACTTAGTCTGGATATGATGGTCTCACAAATACATAGATGAGACTATTTTGCTCAATCGTTTGACCAATGACTCCTGAGAGCACCACTTTGTCAAAAATACAATCAGTATTTGTATTTTTCAGTAGAGAATGGAGATGCAGTGATGTGTTTGACTTCAGACTAATTAGATCACATAGATTTTATGGATTACATCAACGATGTTCATCCATCTTTAATGCTCATTTACATCTTGATCCAACAAAATGAAGTGTAGAGAGATCGATTTATAAATAGGGACAAATATAGACCACATAGGGAAGATTTATTCGAAAGGATTAACATATTCAACATGCATGTGAAGTGTAGAGAGATCAACGAACTTCAATTAAAAGAATGTTCTCGGATCCTCTGAATAAACATAGATGGACCTCGGAAACATTATCCAAATCAACCTGCATGTGTTTGATTAATTATGGTACCAACGACATATACCTCCTCAAATGGAAGGTATATGTTAGCAACAAGTAATTACAGTTGTCACCACTTCATGCGGACAACCAAATCTCATGAAGGATTGTCACAATTGCATCATAAAATTCCTCCATCTATTATAACATAAATCCTTATGTATTTTCATTAAAGCAGCACATGGGTCCAAAGTTCTCATTCTCGAACTGACATTGATGAGACGCAAGACGACGATCAATGAAAACCCCCTTCAGAAATGATCGGTTTCTCCAAGGTCTTTTTATAAAAAGCTCAAAAAACCTTCTGTAAGAAAGACTTCATCGGTGCATTTAACAAATCAACCATATCTCACAAGTTACAAATAACATGCATAGGAAGAATATTTCATTAGATGCCATATCAATACAATAACTCGAGAGGGACAAGAAACATAACTATTTAGAAGACGATGATGAAAATAAACTTAGATAACATATGTAATGGCCGTATCCTAGACCATACCGTTTCGTAGGATTCCACGGTCCTCCCGGTCGAATTTCGGCTACCTGCAACCTGTAATTGACGTTTGCGCGTGACCCTAAGTCCATCCTGTATATCTATGTCGACTCGACTCGAAACTTATATCCTAGCGACCGCACTGTCTCCGCGGTTTCAACGCTGCATCTCGCTCGCAGATGCAATACCTGGGCCAGGAGTTATGGGTCCGTATTATTTCAAGGAAAATGGCACGCGTTGTGAATTTCAAGATAATCTCTACAACTCATCACATCAATCAATCAATCACTAATCAAGTACTTATCTCATCACTCCACCCATCACACCCATCCCTCTCTTACACAAGCCATCTCCAAAGTCAACCCTTTCTTACAACACCTATCCCTCTCATCTCATCTTTCTTACAACACCATCCCTCTCTCCCATACATCACTCCATCCCATCCCATTCTCCACCAAATCCCAAGTAACAATGAGAGAAAAATCCTAAGGAGAGAAAATAGCCAAGAGAGGACCCATCTTCCTATCCCCTCATCTCACCATCCAACCCTTCAATTCTCATCTTCCACCATTAAAGAAGAATCCAATGAGCTAAGGAAGCCATAGAACTAATAAGAAGGTAATCTGTGGGTGATTGATAGGGTATATCTTTGTTTAGATCCATGGGATAAGTGGGGCCTACCGGGCAATGGTAGGGATCTCACTTTGAAACCTAGGTGTGGCCGATGGCTCACCATGATTCATATGTTCATTCCATGATGGGGCCATTCTTCATGGACCCCATCATAATGTTTATTTTCCTAGTATGAAATGGTCATTTAGACCTTGCATTTTATGGTGGAAAGGGATCTCCGCCGTTGATATTCTTTATTATTGTTGGGCCTACATGTAATGAGACCCACTTGATGTATATTTTGGATTGCATGGAAGGGAGGGCCCATAGTGTCGGGGTCTCTCTCTCTCTCTCTCTCTCTCTCTCTCTCTCTCTCTCTCCTTTTGGTGATGGTGATGATGTGAGTGGCCCACCTATGTCGTATGTATTAAATCCATACCATCCGTTTTGGGATGTGTGAACCCCACCGTGATTAATGGATTAGATCCACACCGTCCATCTATGGACCACGTATACGTGGGGCTACCTCAATGTATGTGGCTGGTGGGCCATGTGTACGTGGACCCCACCTTGATGAATGTATTACATCCATATATTGGATATCCAGTAGCCTCTGCTGCTAGACTGTATAAAAGGGAAAAACAACAACAAACTTTGAGTTAAAATAATAATAATAAATAAATATCTAATATATATTATATATGATATATATATATATATATATATATATATACCATACATGTATATTATGGTGGGCCCCATGTGGGGACCCACTTGCGTTGAATGCAGATTGGCTGGTATACCACACACCAGCTATGTAGTGTTGTAAGTGGGGTAAATCCACACCGTCCGTCCATCTAGACGGTGGGCCTGGCCACCTCACCAGCTATATAGTTGTGTATTGACGTCAGCAGGTCCATAGGACCCATGACCATGATGTATGTGTTATATTTAAACCGTCCATCCAGGTGGACGTGGACCCCAGCGTGATGTATGGGTCTTATCCACACCGTCCAGACCTTAGACGGTGGGACCCACCACGATGGATGTGTTATATCAACACCATCCAATCCCTGGACGGTGGAATTGGGGATTGGCCAGTGTACCTCACACTAGCTATATAGATGTTGTACATGACAGCGAGTTCTGTGGGTCCGCAGGATGTAAGTGTTTCATTCCATGCCGCCCATCTATCTTTCATCTGGGCCATCCATCTGTGGACCCCACGAGCAGCAACAGTTGTTGTATCGACGTCTGCAATTTCTATGAGCCTGATCATCAGGTTAAGTGATATCTTGATAGTCCATCTGTGGTCAGCTATACAGCTGCCGATTTATGTCTGTAAGCTCTGTGGGTCCCATATGATGTATGTGTTATATCCAACCGCCTCATCGGGTAGACTACACTGCAAAGACCAGTGAGGGATTGAACAACTACCATTGAAATCCTTTAGGAATCACAGCAGGTCTAGATCAATATGATATTTATTTTTCCTCTTGATTCAGGTCTTTGTGACCGTATGATCAGATTGGATGGAAAATAAACGAGATGGTGGGCCCTGTGAAGTTTAACAGTGAAAAACATTATCTCCACTGTTATTTACGGTATGGTCTAAATGATCTTCCGATGTGATTCATTTTTTGGGTAATGTTCTAAAAAGATCTCTAAATTTGATTAATGGTGTAGATGGTGTGGTCCATTGATGCGGCCCACTTGATGTATATGAGGTCCATTGGTGCGGCCTATGTGATGTGGCCCACTTGATGTATATGAGGCTCATTAGTGCGGCCTATGTGATGTGGCCCACGTGATATATATGAGGCCCATATGGTGAGGCCCAATGTGTTGTATATGAGGCCATTATGATGTATATTTGGCCCAAGTAATGAGGCCCATTATAATGTATATTTGGCCCAAGTAACGAGGCCCATTGAAAGTATATTAGACCCTTATGCAAGGCCCATTGTGATGTATTTGGGGCCCATGGGTTGAGGTCCAATGTGATGTATATAAGGACCATGAGTAAGGCCCAATGAGACGTATGTGAGGCCTTTATGTGGGGCCAAATGTGATGTATATGAGGTCTATTGCGATGTGTGATTCCACTATTATGTATGTAATGATGCTTATGGCAGGCCATGCCTTGGGAGCAATGATGGTTTCACGTCCACATTGTAAGAGCAATGATGGTTAAATGTCCGCATTATAACTTTCCTTGGGGCCCATTGTTAGGCCCATACTTATTGTGTGTAGGCCGTCTAAGCCCATCTTCATTATGAAGATAGTTCATCACCATATAACATACTTGGTATAACTCCATGATTCATGCCCATACACATCATACATTTGCTTGATATGAGGAGTGACTGATTATAGCATATGTCAATGGGCAGATTGTTTATAGGACTCACTGATAGGAGATTGTCTCACATGAGCGTACGATATGCGCAGGATTGATGCATGACTGAATTATATGACTCATACATCTTGCATTGTGTGTTGTGATTACCGTATGCCCTAGCGACATCAGGGCTGTAGCTTACATAGTCATATCATGGATGACAGAACTGGACACTGAAAATACCGTTATTAGTATTGGGGCGCCATACATGCCCCTAGGTGAAAATTTCTAAACCTGGCAGAACCAGAAGACGCTCCAACATCGAGACCGAGTGGATACATGGCAGTACCGAAAGTCGCGTCTCCTATTATGTCGTGGTCGGTTGGAATGGGGTGTGGCCTTGCCCGCCCGAGGGTAGGGGGCATTGCTAGGCTAAGTATAAGAAGCTCGTAAATGGGTCCGCTATCAACGTGCCGACTAGGTATTGGCAAGCTATTGGCCAGGCAGATAGTGAGGTTTCTTATCCTCACTTGGACTATGCACCTAGGAAAGAGACAGTGTCATTTGGAGTGTACTAAACCCCGATGATTATCCAGAGTGAAAACTGTACTGATATTTGATGCTTTAGTGATGAGCTGCATTGATGTATGGATTCGGATAAGAACTGGTATACTTGAGTTGCATCTCGCATCGCATAGCTTTGGTATGGCCAACATCATTCACACCTTGCATCGCATGACCTGGAGATGGCCGATAGTATTCATGCCTTGCATCGCATAGCCCTGATATGACTGATAGTGTTCATGGGTTTGCTAGCATATTTTGCATTACTCTGATATTACATTCTGAGCACGCTTATATTGTGCATACGCTTTCACCACCCTCTAAGCTTTCTATAAGCTTATACACGATTGATGTGTGCAGGTGACGCTAGACCGTATCTGAACAAGAGCAAGAACGTGCCACAGAGCTTCTGGAGCTTTTGATTATCGATTTTGTATTTCCCTTTATGCGCATTGTACCTTAAAGCTTTCGATCATAGTAGATTTTGTGATGGTGTCTTGGTTATTGTTCGTAGGTTATGCTTATGGATTATGTTTATTACGAATCAAATTCATGTTAAAAATTCTCCTTGTAAGTTTCAAGGATCAGAACCTGATATATGGGTGTCGGGAGCCGAGAATGGGGTACTACGGAGGCTGTCGGTGCCAAATTCGACAATCTGAAATTTTGTGAGCTCGATTTTCGAGTTAGGGCGTGACAACATAACTCAATTTGTTGAATATATAACAATGGGAGGTGAGATGTCTGACCTAGAAACTCGCCGGTGAAGATAATGTCTAGCTTATGGAGTTTAGCATGAGGGAAGATGTATTATGATGGAGGCTTAGAGGAGAAGAAGGTAAGTGGTGAGAGGTGCTAGTGAAGAGGATGATATTTATATAATCATTAGGGTGAGGGACTACGTATTATGGTGTCGTTGAGGACTGCCCACCACATCTTCTCGATTATAATTTCCCTCGAGCTACCACAGGATTTCATCGGGATTTGTTCATGCTAGTTGACTTCATTAAGAGAATATGTGGTATGAAAATTATGATTATATCCAAACGAGCGCATAAATATGGACAACGTTAATTTTCACATAAATATGAAAATTTATAGCCTTTCAAACATGCCCTTAAAGTTAAGTAACTACATAAAAGTAAAGATCGCTTGTCTATGCTGGAAGAGAGAGTGCCTAACATCTTCTCTTTTGTAATCGAGGTCTGTTACTTAGAATCTCATGTCATAAATCATAAGTCATTATGAGGTAAGGGAATCATTGGGTTCTTTAGCATTCATAGATTTTGCAGGTTCTGGTCAATTATAAAATTTTGAGTTAACTAGCTAGTGGTGACTCCAAGTTAACTATGTCATTTACACAAGCCAGTTTACATGTGTACAAAAGAAATACATGAGCATGAGAAACCAACGTTCATAGGCATTCAATGCCCACCATGTTGTATCATATGACCCACTTGAGCATCAAATCTACCTCTTTTTTGAGTTTCTGCCTTAAAATGATATGTTAAAATGAATGGACAATGTATGTAAAACCACATACATTATGGTGAGCCCACAGAAGAACACATATTATATGTAAAACACACATCATAGTGGATCCCACAAAGCCCTTACTGGTAAGATATGTGTTTTACATAGTCTGTCCTTCCATTTTTCTAACTCATGTTAGGGCATGATCCCAAAAATAAGGCAGATCCAAATCTTAAGTAGATCAGACCACAAGAAACAATAGTGGGGATTGAACACTTACTGTTGAAAACTTCTTAAGGTGCACCTCAATGTTTATTTGTCATCAAACTTGTCCATAAAAGTCACGAAAACTTAGATGAAGGGAAACGCAAATGTAAAATTTTTATATGCCTAGAAAGTTTTCAACTATGGGTATTAAATCATCGTTGTTTCCTATGATATGGTTCACCTGAGCTTTAGATCTTTCTCATTTTTTGGCTCATGCCCTAAAATGAGGGGCAAAATGGATTGATGTTATAGATAAAGCACATACATTATGGTGGAACAAATAAAGATTATCCACCACCGATGTGGGTAGTGGCGGGGTCACTACCTGTTGACATCAATTTATGATTGAGTGTTGATATATATCAGAAATCACATTCATCGCCATATTTATACATGAGAGTTTCAAGAGAGCATATAATTAGAAGGCTTTCATTATTTTAGGTTCTTATTACATTGCAGGTTATGGTATATCATAAAACTTTAATATAGGGAATAACTATTTATTCTAAAGTAAAATATAAAAAATAATAATAAATATACAAAGAAAATAGGTGATATGTAATATAATATAAATAATGCCCACACTGTGTGAATGTTGTTAAACAATGCACAAATCAATTTTATGATAATTTATTTGAGCTATATTGTCTCCTCGCATGGTGAGATATTAGGATATGAGGACCCTTTAATTATCTTCTTTTCGGTATATATAGAATCCATGATAGTATCAAATGGATCCATGATAGGGGAATATTTGTATTTTACAAATGTTTCTCCAAGATAGGGAGCGGAATACTATGCCTTAATAGGAGAATGCATCACTACATAGTAATTAAATAGTGCTTTTGCATTATAATGGGTATGTGGAATATCATGAACACCATAGTGGAGAAAGAGAATGATATCTCATGTGATGACTGATGTTTAATCACTACGTGAGCACTCACGAAGCTATAATCAAGTAATAAAGCTCATTTGTGGAATAAGATTAAGATAACGAAAGTTAAAACCTACTAAAAGTTTATGAATCTTCGATATAGTGTGAGGAACCTTAAAAAATGAATGAAATATAACTATCTAGTAATTTTAAAGCATTTATGATAGAATAAAAATACTAAAACAGTGCTTGGGAGGGCAACAAAGATTGGCACAACCCAGACAAGAATCTTAACAACATTTGGGTATAAACCAGTCATCCAAAAGAGTTGGCTAGTTAATGTGGCTATGTCAACTTTTAAGCCTCCCGAAATCTCAAGTTTTCACCTGGGATGGGTGTGCTAACTATAAAGATTAAAGGTTAGTTTTAAAAATAGACAAGTATAAATAAAAGGGCTCAATGGTTTATTTATAAGTATCATGGGGGCTTGAGATGATGACATATCGTTTTTATAAGAATTTCTATATGGTGGACCTAATTGATCAACATTATGAATCTCCCTAAGGGGTTGGATAATGTGCTCGGGCATACTGGTGACCCCACTAAGGTTTGATTGATGTAAAGTTGTGTAGGGGTAGTGGGCTATGACTGTGTTATACACACGATATTATAGTTGGATTAAGAATGTTAAATTGGTACGGAGCTTGGGGGGCGGGGGGAGTTTCGATGCATTACAAACTCCTCACCCTTAATAAATATAAAAACAAGGATGTGTCCCCAAGCCTACACATGTCTGAAGCTATTACCCATCTCGGTGCTTCTTTAAGGAGTGTAAGGTGCGGAAGGCTACGATATTGAGTCTAAATTGATGGCTTCTCAATCAGGTATGTAATTTCAGTTTAGTTTTCTGGATCCCCATCATTAATGCACTGCACAATCTTTTCAATTTCGCAATTTTCAGTCTCACAGCTTTCTAATTGGTCAAAGTTGTGTTAAGTAACAGTTAACAACACTTTCAAGCTGGCATAATGATGTAGCAGAGTACCAACTCAGCTTATTCCACGTGTAAAGAGGTTGGCACGGATGCTTCATCGTCTATTTTACCTGAAACTAAGCAAAACTTGTCAAAAAAAGAGAGACTGGTTAAAATAGGGATTGCCACGACTATCCTGTCAACAGTTTTAACTCCTGAGCTGCGTCATATATGAAAATTATATGAATGGGCACCACCATTCAATTTAGAATAGAAAGTTAACATGGCTATGCAAACTAAACTTTTCACATTTTAATTTTTTTTTAACTTTAAAAAGTTTTACTAATCTTCGCTTTGGACTGAGTTTACCTGATTTTGTTATGATAGATGAACTAAGCATACTGCTAAAGGCGCTCGTGGCAAAGGAAGACATGCGCTCTTTTCTTCTTCATCAAGTCAGATAAAGGAAAACACTTCACAAACTCCAAATCATAGCCCATTAAGTCAAGTTAAAGGGATAATTAAACAATCTACCCCTCAAGAATCAAATTATTTCTTTTCATAAGTGGATAGTTACAGGCTTGCAATATCTGTGAGCTCACGGTGGACAATAACTACTTTGAGAGGACCAATCTACTCGCTACCTCTAAATGGTTATAGGCAATCTCTTGCTCCCACAAAACTGAACTCCTTTTTACAGGATTGGAAAGTAACTATAGTTCTAGATAATCTTGCTTCTTTTATTAAACACACACTTATCTGACATACTTCTAAGACTACACTTTTCAAATATACTCCTTTCTCGACGCCAATGCTCGAGAAGAAAACAAGACTTGAACTACTTGAAGAACATAGGGATTTTCTAATTGTGTTGCCTGATGGGATTGAAGGACCATAAATAGAAGATACTTCTAAAGGCAATATTGGCGCCACTTTGAATATTGAGGTAGAAATTATATTACTTGAAAATACATCAAATGACATGTCTGCAAATGTGTTTGAAAATATGTCTAAAATTGGTGTTAGGAAAGTACCTTGGAAATTATGGCAATTGTGTTCGGATCGATTGTCGAGATAAGTAAAGATTAAACAATACTTTTTAAATAAAGTTGAATAAAGTATTTGTATGATTCTTGATATTCGTGGTTATGTATGAATGTGTGACTAGTGACTGAGAATGTTTAATTTCTTAAGGTCGTGGTCTGTTTGCCCAAGTTCAGGGTTAACCATAAACATGGCTTTAGGGTTAAAGACGTAACGCTTTTATTACAATGCGTTTGAAAATTTTGCAGTTATGGCATGCACATATATAGACGTTCTATTAGTCTCTAGTTATAACATATAAATAATAAATGATATAAAAATATTTTCATCTTCTCACTTAGATATGAAAGACCTCAGAGAGACAAATGTAATTTTAGAGATTAAAATCATTGAGAATGAGAGTGGTATATCACCAATACAATCTCATTACATAGAGAAGATTTTAAAGAAATATGCCCATTATTATTGTAAACTTGTATACACACATTTTGACCTTGGGATAAAACTAGAAGCAAATATAGGTGAAGAAGTATCACGAACTAAATATGCTAGTGTTATTTGTAGTTTATCCTATATTATGAATCGTACTAAGCCAAACATTGTTTTGCACTAAGCAAGCTAAGTAGATATTCTAACAATCTGAGTTATGTATATTAGAATGTACTTTATAGGGTTTTAAGGAATCTTAAAACGACATGAGATCTTAATATTCATTATCAAGGATTCTCAATTATAGTAGAGGCTATAATGATGCGAATTAGAATTCAAGGACTATTGATTCTTAATGTACCTATGGTTTTATCTTCACCATAGCAAGTGGAGTTATTTCACGAACAAAAAAAAAGAAGAAGACTTGTATAGTTCATTCCACTATAAAATTTAAACGAGTTGCTTTGCTAGCAGTTGACAAGGAAGCAGAATGGATTGAAACTTTATTTATTAATATACCATTTTGGGTAAATTCAATTTCACCCATATTTATTTATTATGGTATCTTAACATGTGTAAGAAGAGTTAATAATAAGTGTTATAATTGAAAATTTAAACAAATTCTTATAAAGCGTATTGTCAGAGACAATTATTGAAAAATAGTGTAATAACTCTAGACTTTTTGAGATCAAATGAAAATATAGCAGATTCTTTAACAAAAGACCCAACTAGAGAAAAAGTCTGAAAAACATTAAGGGGATGAAATTTAAGCCTGTAAAAAAATGAACCACTGAAAATAGTAACCCAAACTACGAATTGAAGATCTTAAGAATTAAGTTTAATGAGAAAATTAAATTTTCATGTGATTCTTAGTAGAAATACATCATAAATTTAATGAGAACTCACTTCTCCAAGTCCCACTCTGCGATGTAAATAATGCTTTTCTCTTTAACGGTTAAGGTTGGGTTCAACCCTTAATAAGTGTAACACCCCATTTTTCGAAATCCAACTATAACACTCGTTTTTCAAAATTTGAGCATTAACCTTACAAATTCAAGTCTAAATTTAAATAATTTTGTCATCAATCAGAGTTAGCATCAATTATTAGCAGAATAAACCATGCATTGAGTATAAATTTTTCATTCATTACAAAAATTTTAAATGTAGTGTTCATACAAGACTTATACAACCAAAATATCAAAACTTCATTAAATATAAATGAAAATTTATTAACTAGTGATGAAGCTTAATATGAACCATTAAGAACTCGTCTAGCTCCTCAACTGCTCGACCTGTCTCAACAACTAAGTAAACCGCATCAGCTTGCTATACACAAGCATTAACTGATATGTTTTGATACGTAAATGGTCATCACAGTAAAGAATACCCTCTAAGATTACACTCTCATCATTCGTAATTGAGTATAATTTGCAAGACATAAAACAAGACATATTAGACAACACAATTCAAAATCATGATCATAAATTCAAAAATATAGTTAATTAATATAGTTTCACCATTAGAAAAATGTAGTGGTAATCACAGTATGAGTAAGCGTATTCAGATAGTTAGGTAATCAACATACGACCTTCTATTGCACCTAAAAATTATATTATACGTAAACTCCGCAAGATGACTCAAAAATTGACAAGTGAACTTCTACTTCACCTGAAAATCATATATAACTCCACACAGTGACTAGAAAATTAATAAATGAACTTCAGCTGCACCTGAAAATCATATGAACTCTGTAAGATTACTAGAAAATCAATATGTAAAATTCAACTTCACCCGAAATTTACAATACAAGTGAACTCAATAAGACGAATAGAAAAAATAACATTCAAACCACTGTTTCACCCAGAAATTATATTATATGTGAACTCCATAAGATGACTAGAAAATCAATAAATGAACTTCAGCTTCACCCAAAAATCATAATACAATTGAACTCCACAAGATGAAGAGAGAATCCACACACGAACTCTAACGTCATTCAAAAATCATATCGAACTCTTTATAATGACCCGAAAATTAACATATTTGTATAAATTAAACCATCAAAGCCATGAAGGGACAAATATTCCATCAAGCCGCAAAGGGGCAAGTATGCGATTAAAGCCACATAGGACAAATATGCAATCAAGCCACATAGTGCACAAATGGTCCACATGATGGTAAGTCCACAACAAGTTCCATTTAATCCATCAAGTAATCACAAAGTGACAAGCATCTAATTAATTAATAAATTCTGCAACTTAAGATAACATGCGACAATCAAATCATTCATGCTTGTTAAAATTAAAGAGACATCAATTATACAATACAAGAGTCGATTGCGTAATAGATTGACATATTCGCATACTGGGATAAGTAAATTAATCAAGTAACTTAAGAGATACTGTATGTGAGATATGAAAGCATCATCTATATCAAGATTGATGGATTTAAGTGGAAAGCTTAAAAGGGGAGTCCTCACCTTACAGTGTGGTCACGACTCGCTCGGGATAAATTTAGAAATGAGGGTGGAGAAGAAGTGTTATTCCTCAAATCGACTCAGGAGTAAATTGATCTCTAGCTTGAATCTACTTAAGATCAAATGATAGCATTTTAAAATAAATTTTTCTAATCATTGAGTTGACTCAACTCAACTCAGACCCAAACTAAGCTTCCATGAAGTTGATCGAGACTACAACAATTACTAGACCAAGCTCCTATCACCACTCAGCCCAATAAACTGAAAATACTCCGGAAATGATTTATATTCAGGTTAAACTCGGATTGACTCGCTGAGTCGACTTACCTTCCTCTTTTTTCTTCTTCTTCTCTCTCTCTCCCTCTCACTTTCTCTTTTTCTTTTTATTTCCTCAACCACCCACAACTAGACTCAACCCAACTAGACTCAATTTCAGCTAAGTTGACTTGGAGCAACCAACTCCCACTTCTCATTCTCTTTAACCTCCCTCTCTCTCTCCCTTCTTTCTCCTTTTCTCTATTTTTTTTTTCTTCCTCTACACTGTCTAGCAATTCTTGGACCAGGTTTGATGGCGCACGACTCAACTGAGTTGGGTTGGTGCAATAATGAGTGGATGCGGTCCGGCAGCTCCAGACTTGCACTCGAACAAGAGTGCGGCACCCACTGCTCCCTCTCTCTTGTGTCTTTCTTTCTCCTCTTCATCTTTCTCTATTTTCTCTCTTCTTTCTTTCTTTCACTCTCCCTAGAAGAACTCGGACCAGACCCAAGACTAACCCGACTTGAACTCGGTCCACGACTTGGCGTGTCAAGTCCACTCGACCAGATAGCAGCCCCAACCCAAGCTCCCTCTCTCTCACTTACTTTTCTATCTCTTTCTCATGCTCTCTTTCTCTCTACATTTTTCTTCTTCTTTCCCTCCCCTACCTTCTCCTAAGACCTGTACAAAGCCCCAGCATCCCGAGACTTGCTGACTCGAGTTCGTGACTCAGGTGAGTCACTTAGTGCGGCACAAAAAGCAGCTCTTGCTCTCTCTTTCTATTTCTCAATTTAGGGATGGGTTGTCCTAACAGGAAACCTTTATAGGCCTTAGGAAAAGCCAGAAGTATCAGCTACTAACCCTTAGGATTAGTTACAAACTTGCGACTCTAACTCGAATAAGAGCTTGCGTCTATTGCTGACTAATTACAAATATGGTTGCATGGATGCAATACAACGTTACAAATGTACTTCTAACATCATGACCCATCGAATGGTCATCTTAGATCGAAGGATAGGGCCCACCCGACGAAGATGGATTTTTCAGCCACTCGAAGAAGACAACCCTTTCGATAACGGCGAATTATTGTTGGTTGGATAATCCTCTTATCTAAGGCATATAGATGCTTGGATTCGACCACTAGACATTGTGGGACCCACCAAATGGACGGTCATTGGTCCTCACTAAATGGGTTCGGGTCTAGCACGCAGCGGCGGCTCACCGATTGCAATGGGAGCCCTAGAAAACATAGTGAATGAAGAGCTGGGATGGTAGGGAATGGAAGGTTGAGATGTAAAGGAGTGGAGGCACGCAGATCACAACAGCTGGCAGCAGATGAACCAAGATTTTCGTTTTCAAAAATACGACCGCACTCACCACCCTCTTGCACTGGTGTTCATGAGCACAAGCATGTAAGCCACGTGGATGTTTTAAGCATAAATTTACATTATTCTCATTGGTGATAGTTGTATGAATCTTTTATTAATATTATATTCTTTAAGTACAATGGACAAAAGGGCTTATTACCTAATGGACGGATTAGATTTCACATATATAAAACATGGTGGCCGAAAAGAAAGTGGGTTGCCTCCTACCCCCACTCATCTCGAGCTAAGAACAGGTAGGGGCTCTGAGTGGGCACTGTGATGTATGGGTTTTATCCATTTTTTCATGCCATTTTAGAATATAGGCTCAAAACTGAGGTGGATCCAAGGCTCAAGTGGACCACACCACATGAAGCAATGGTGATAATGATGCTCACTATTGAAACTTCCTTAGGGCCCACCCTATTATTTATTTTTCATCCAACCTATTCATAAAGTCATATAGACCTGGATGAAGGGAAATAACAAATATCAGCTCAATCGAAAACAATCGTGGACCCTAAGAAGTTTTCAACGCTAAGAATTTAATCCTCATCATCTGGTCCACTTACGTCTTGGATCAACCTCAGTTTTTAAGCCCATATCTTAAAATGATACAAAAAAAATAAAATTGGATAGATGGTGTGGATAACACCCATACATCGTGGTGGCCACTCAAAGCCCCTACCCATTCCTAGCACATGACGGGTGGGGGTAGGACGCAATCTGTTTTTGACTTGGAAGAGCTTGGGTGTTTACGCACTTCTTAGAACAAGGGGACATGGATGGGCATTGATTGGGCACGACCCCCACTAGCACTTAGTTTGAGACGAACAACCCTGTCATGGGATTTGCGGGGGCCTACCTTGATATGTGTGTTTTATCTAAGCCATCCATCCATTTTAAATATTATTTTAGGAAATGATCCTAAAAATGAGGAAGATCAAAGGATCAAGCGAACCACACCATAGGAAACAGTAGTGACAATGACGCCCTCCATTGATACCTTCCTAGAGCTCACTATGGTGTTTATTTGCCATCCAACTTATTCATAAGGTCACACATACCTGAATGAAGGGAAAACATGAATATCAACTTGATCTAAAACTTTCGTGGTCCCCAAGAGGTTTTCAGTGGTAGGCATTCAAAACATATTATTTTTTGTAGTGTGGTCTACTTGAGTATTCGATCTACCTCAGTTTTGGGCTTGTCATGTAAAATGATTTTTTTAAATGCACGAATGGTGTGGATAAAACACATACATCACAGTGGGCCCCACAGAGCCCCTAATAGGACATGTATCTCTAGCTAAGTCCTGGTTGGGTACGACTTCGATGGACCCCCAAATTCACTGAAGTGGGTGGGATCCCTAACTGTGGGGCCTATTCCTTATATTTGCATTGCTCATCCATTTTAAAAACTCTTTTTAGGGCATAATCCAAAAAAAGGAAAGAAAATTCAAATCTCATGTGGACCATAATAATAGAAATAGTGGCAATCATCCATTAAAAACTTCTCATGGGATATAAAAGTTTATAATCAAGATGTTATTGGTCATCCTTTAGCTTTGAGAACCTAATTGAAACATGATAAGTAAAGCTAAAAGAGATGTGAAGCTACTGTGAAAACATACGTCCAAAACAACAATTTTCAAGTACTGCTCGATCCCATCGAGTAGACCTCGAGGGTTTTTCGATGTTATTAAAGACCCCCTCGGTGGTATTAAATAGAGAATCAGATATGTCAAGCAAGAAATGATCGTTTTATCTAATTTTCTCGATGGCATCGAGGTCTCCTTTACTGTCATCGAAGGTTCACTTCGATGGTATTAAAGACTACTCGATGACATCCAACAGGTAACTCAGATATGTCCATTAAGAAATATATCATATTATTTGATTTTCTCGATAGCATCAAGGTGCCCTTCGATGGCATTGAATGTTACCTCAATGGCATCGAAGATCTTTTTAATGGCATCAATAGACCTTTATTTGCTCATTTTCTGATTATTGGAACTCGAACTTCTTATAAAGGGCATTCAGTTCTTGAGCATTTCGATATATTTTTGGTGTAATAAAAGCTTCAGTGAATTCATGATCATATCCCTCATACCAAACATTTATACTAAAAATTTTCAAGTCATCTTCCTATAGATTACTACTTTAATAAGGATTTCAACCTCCACCTTGAATATGTACTTGAACTCCTCTATTTTCTAAATATTAGACTCAACCTATATATGCATATGATTGTCTAAATCCTTTAAAAGACTCATCTAAGTAAATCCCCTAAGAAATACACCTTCCCATTAGTTGTAAGAGATTCAACTAACATCCCATCACCTTGATCACCTCAAAAGAGTACTGCATGCAAGGCGTTTGATCTTGTAATTGGAGCCTTGACAAAGCATCAACATCACGAACAGTGGAATAAAGGAGAGCTAATTGAAGCATGGGAGAGCATCGATCAAGCAACCCGAGACAACGCTACAAAATGGGCTCAATCTGACAAGTTGTCAAGTGTAAGAGTCTATATACTCTCCTTCCTTGTGTAGGATTGAGGGTAAGAGTTTGTGACTCAAACTTGACTAGGTTCTTGTGTAGGATATTGGCTCTTGTATATGACCTAAAAATAAGTTCTTATGTAGGACCTATTCACAACCCCAAGTGTAGGGTCACAATGTAGTAATAACTTGGTGAGACCGAGGTCAAATCCATAGGAACTAAACTTGTACGTATTCTGAAGAGAACTAGAACTAGAAGAAGATCTAAATCTAAATATGACATAATAGAGAAAGTAATTATAAATAATGTAATTGAAACTTGTGAATTTAAAGGTGGAAACTAGGGTGTCAAGGATCCACTTATAGTTATCAAGATGCTACCTTACTTAATTTAAGAGATCCAACTGGATTCAGAGTCCTATCTTATCCAGTTGGAGAAAGAGATGGTCAAATCTCTAAACTTCTCATTAATCCAGCCTCAATGAAGGTGAATTATGAAGATTTGGAAGGGATTTCGCACCAACCATGCCTAGGAGACAATGGAAAAGAACAAGATTTATCAATCCCACAATCTAAAAAAGAAAAGAAGATACTCAAAGCTATCGCAGCGTCTACTGTAATTTGAGTCACAATAAACCATTGAAAACTGAAAATATTTCTTAAAATCAACTAGAAATTAATGAAGTTCAACATAAACATGAATCAAAGCAAAGTAAACATCTCAATCACGCTACAAGCTTAACCTCTTAACCCTAGCTAAGAGGTTTAGCCAACTATAGACATGATTGAACTAAGAACTCATAAACAAAGCATAAAAATAACTAAGGAAGAAGAAGAAAAACTCTTGGCGACAACTCTCCACCCTTTTGCTCCATCCTTAAACCCTGGATGATACCTAAGAACGTCTGAGGGACTCCTATTTATAGTTGTGAAGTCCCATCTTATGCATCGCCTTGAAATTTTTAGAAATCGCCTTGAATTTACGCACTCCGCATAGGCCCCGCATTACGCTTTGGTTGGACCGAAGTCATGTCTGAAATTTATGTGTAAAGTATTTAGGTCAGACCGAGTCCAACCAAAATCTCCAACCGAAGTTGCTTTTGTCGGATCGAAGTTGCCTCAGGTCGAACCGAATTAATCTTGAAAATCCTGATTTCTTGCTGAAAAGTTTTCTACAATTTTGGTCGGATCGAAGTTAGCTCTCGCTGAACAGTTTTTTACAATTTTACTTGGACCGAAGTTGGCTCAAGTCGGACCAAGGTTGGCTTAAGTTGGACCAAATTAAAGTTTGAAAATCATGATTCTTGCTAGACCGTTTTATGCACTTTCATTTAGACCGAAGTTGGCTCGGGTCAGACTGAATTGTCTGTCTTTTCTTTTGTTTGACTGTGCTTTTGCTAGTCTTTTCTCCATCCTTTGCACTTGAGGTCTTAAAATCTTCAATCTTGGTCTCCTAAAATCCACTCATTACTTTGGTGATTCTTGAGCATCAAATCCATGCTTTTAGCATTCCTTTTAATCCAAGCTCTCAAATTCACCTTGCAACACAAACATGCATAAAATATACCATTAAGCATTATCATATTCATAAAATCAAGATATAAATTGGGAAAAATATGCAATATTTGATACTCAACGGGGCCTTGACTCTTGTGTAGGGCCTAAAACCTAGGTTCTTGTGTAGAACCTAAATCAAGTCCTTGTGTAGTCCACTGGACATGGGTGCGTATATGTTGGTCTCCATTGGAGCCTCTGGCAGGAGTAAATGTAGGTCCTTGGACTAGGAGCGTGGTTTTCGGTTAGCGTATGAAAAACTAACTAAAGTCTCTTGTGGGAGCCTCCAATGAGAGTGTACGTCAGTAAGTTCTTATGTAGGACCAAGGTTTATGGCGAGCATATAGAAAACCACATAAAATCTCTTACGAAAATCCTTCATTGTGTATGATTATAAAGGTTATTTTAACGTCCCAAAAAAATTCGTACAAAGATTCGAGTACCACCTCAGGCAGAAATCACTCAGGGCCAAATCCTTTAAGAATTAGATGAAAATTTATTAAGTGTTAAAATAAATAATTAATAGAATTAGATTGAATTGCTTTCAATACGAATTGCAAGGCCCAAAACTAGTAGGATCGCTAACGCCACATTGCCTAGAAACCTAGGATCAATCTCAAAACCCAGTTGCTCGCGCATTGAAACTTCGTATTGGATCTGGACCGCGCGTCGAAAGTCCGATTATCAAGAAATTATACGGTGATGACCGCCTTACTGGGCTTGACGACCATCTCAGAAATCAAGTCCAAATAGTATCTAGAAACACACAACTTGAGCTTGGAGCGAAGTGTGTTAGAAACACAAATATCTTTAGAAAATGAACTTAAATCTAAGTGATTTGAGTCGTTCACTTGCAAGCCAAATTTAAGATTTCAGACCATCAGATTTTGACCCAACTACACCCTCAAATTAGGAAAAATTTTCAACACATGTCAGTGTACTTGTGGCCCTGATCGAGTAGCGGTGACCGTTAACTGAAACTGGTCTTCCGCGATTTATCCGTAAATCCGATTGGACCGAAAACTTAACCCAGCCTAAATCCAATGTCAGGAAGCTTCTCCTAGATCGTATGAAGAAAAGGGGCCTCCAGATGTGCTCTGTTGGATTGAAACAATCACTCTTTGGCTATAACCTAAGTATACATGGCCCTGGGGCCATTGAGGTCAGTTATGGGCCTATATAAGGGCCTTAAACCACCCCTCTCTCATTCCATACGATTTTTCCTATCCCTAGGAGAGAGAAGAGAGAAAAGAGGAGTGAAGAGTGAGAAGAAGAGAGAGAGATAGGGAGATCGTTATTGGGGTTCATTCCCACGACTCCACACGCCGTTTCGCCTCCCCACCATCGTTGCACCATCTGTTCTAACTTTAATTTGAGTAAGGAATCCTAACCTTAATCTTCTTTTAGAAGTTCAGATACGGTAATCAATGAAATAACTAACCTATTTTGATGATTTAGGTATTGTTATTCCATGTTCGGGTGTGTATGATTCGAATCGAGTTCGAAACAAGCAACTAATAAAAGGTGCAGACTATAAATATTTAAGTTATGGTTTTCAAGTATTTCAATGTCAGCTAATGATTTATGTCTGACTTGATTGTTGCCATATGATCTTAGTTACGGTTATTTTTCATGTATTACATATGTATGAACTATGTTGAACATATATGCATTCCATGTGTTTGTTGAAATGTAGGAATGAACATGAGAATGTGATTTATGCTTCTCATTACTATTAATCTAGAATCCATGTTTGTTATGTGTATGATAACTCCTTTGTGAAAGGATTTGTCATAATATATGTTGTAACTAATTTAGTCTATGTATAAAGTACTGTGTAGTCTAAGTGTTTGTTAAAATGTTTGAATGAGATTTTATCGATGGATTGTACTTATTAGGTGTATTAAAACAGGATCCTTAATTTTCTTAGTCATATGAATTATTTCCTCATATAATGTAAATTACCACTATATAATTTATGGATGAAATACATATGTATAGTAACATGTTTTATGTGCATGATAAAATGCTTAAATGAGGTATTGTTTGATGTATTATATTTAATAAGAGTATTGAGATGAGATTCTCAATTACCTAATCTATATGTATAGTTTCATTCCTGAATCTTCATTTTGATTGTACAATTTATGGGTGAAATGCATATGTATAATAACATGTTCAATAGGTTGATAAAATGCTCAAACAAGTGTTGTACTTGGATTATTTATTAAATGCATATATGATTATCACATGTCTCTACATGCTGCATTTGAGTGTGATTGGGACTACTACGTAGTCCAGGCAATCAGTAACAATTCCTGTTTGAATGGCCGAATTAATCTCGCCACAGTTGATGCGTTCGATGAATTCGAGTCGTACGATGATTATTGATTGTGGTACCATGTCAATGAATTTAACGTACACTTGTACCAGTCGAACCTATCTAATAAACTGATTGGCCTATTGTGTGTTTACCATGTATGGACGCTACTGCTTTGACCTAAGGTACCATTTACCAATGAAAAATCTACTTCAACCATGGTACCACGATCCGCTAAGACTCATGAGCCAGACATGGTGGTATGAGACATCGTGGTCAAGCTATTGGCCTACGTTGGGGTGACGAACCTCTCCGTAGTGACTACAACCCAAACTCGTGAGCCAAATATGATATTATGGGACACTGTATTCAAACTGTCGGCCTACACTAGTGCAGCCTGGCTGTGGTCCCCAGTCGGGTTAGTGACAAACCTTTAAAAATAGGCTGTCAGTTGGTAGGGCGTTAGTTGAATAACTTTGAGTACAAAATAGACCTACGCTGACGATGACGAGCCTCTCGTAGCGACCTAGAGTGTAAACTCTCGAACTTTCCTATCATATGTAATTAACTAGGATTCACGACCCTAGATGGATCATTGTTTGGGTAAGTGACGAAAAGGAAGGTACCTTAGCTTCTTGAATATGTTGTTTGAATAAACCTAATTAAGAATTGGGCGAACACGATCATACATGCATTGCATGTGCTTTGCCGATAAAGTGCACGTGTCCGGAGTGGTGCATGTCGCGATCGTGAGATGATGTTACTGAGAGAGTGTAGGCGAGGGCATACATCATTATCGCATATTATTCCTGCATTAACAAGAGTACTTAGGATATGATTATTGTACTGCTTTATCATTACTACTTGATTGAATTGATAACATGTTAACATTTACCTTATAGCTTCACTAAGTTGATCACTCACTCCCACTTTGAGACCGTGTTTTAAAACAACAACCAGACCCTGTTTTAGTTTCAGATGACGGCGATGCTTATAGGGCGGAGCCTGATTTTTATGATGATGAGGAGCTCTTCTACATGCAACTCTCTGGCGAGTCTATGTAAACTTGTAGTTGCATTACCGGGGCTACAGGGACATGGATTAGAGGACATTACACTTCATCATTTTGTTTATTTTGAAACTATACATGTAATTATTTAACCTAGTGACATGTTGATATTGTGGGGACTTACCACTTATATGTTTTATATATTTATCACAGTCTTCCGCTTGCGTAATCTAATTATTTCTGGAGTATGATATACTGATTTAGTCTAATCTTATTCATGTTTAATGTGCTAATACAAACAACATTTAATCATCATTATCTACGTTGTATAAGTGATGTGTTGGAACTCGGGAGCTGAGCTTTTGCTCGACTCCTAATTTTCAGAGCGTTACAGTTATAGGTTAACCTAATTAAAAACCTCTGATAGTAAAATCCGGTACACTCATGAGTTAAGTGCATCCATCAAGAGTGGAGTAGGAAAACCAAACTACTATATATACTTGTGTTTGGGATTGTCATTTGCACACTTATTTAATTATGCTCATGTGATTGAATGTTTAATTATATGCATGATTAGATGAATGTAAGGAGTTGATAGTTAGCACGTCCCACACACACATGTACATTATTGGGTTTATAGACTACTTGCTTAATTGACATATTATTTGTTGTCTACGTATTGAAAGCCTTAGCCTTAATTACCTTGCTTAGATTAACTTACATATTAGCTTAAGTAGGCAATTGTGGTTTAAAAAGATAAAAAATTTATTCAGTCTTAATCACCCCCCTCTAAGACATAGCCTTTATTCATTAGCTCTACTAAGCTTCCTCACATACAGCCATGGTAATCCCATTACACCACAGGTGAATTTTCAAAATCCACTCCTTACATCGGTTTTGAAAGACAACAATAGGACAATAATATAAAAATCAAGCAAATACATAGCTCACATGGGTTGCACCAAATTGTTTACACCAATTTTTGACACACCTATATGGACCAATAAGATGTCAACACTATGGACAAAATTGTACATGTGCCCAAAGATATCTTTTGTTTATTTTTTTTTGCCCTTCGACGATACACTTCTCATAAATGTGGTGGCATAAAACCGTACACATGACTTTAGGGGAAATGAAGTATCGAATAACATGAAGCACTAATTCATGTGGCACGTGACCAAGGAAGCATACTCAGCATGTCTATAAAAGACCCAATAAGGCAAGGATCCTATCATATATATGGAAATGCACAGTAAGGTAGTCTCTCACAATCCTTCTAAAATGGGAGATCTTTTTAAAGACATTTGGAGCTCTCATAGTGATTACAAAGATCCCAAAGATGTGAAGATCGGACCAATATCTGAGTGGATGAGAACTAATAGATTGGAACCCATTTAAATGTGGTATGATCGGTTCCACTAGTTCCATAAATATTCATGGTCACAATTGGGGAGCTTTAAAAGCGGTTTATTATTAGACCATATTAGATGCAACAAAGCCCTTAAAATGATTTCTGATATAAGGAGATTGTTGTAGCTACACTGGCAAGAGATTTGAAAATGGTTTTGGATCTACAGAGCCCTCTTGTGGGAAGACCACATATTAAAAAGCCATGGTTGCGAAAAATCTTGGACTAAGAAAAAAACCTCACCTCCAAAAGCTATAAAAGGAGAATGTGATGAAGAAACCGATGCCCACGACAAACACAATCTATCTACATAGTCTTTCCCTTTCCCTTTATCTTTTATCTTAGTATAGTTTTGCCTAATCTTAGCTTAGATCACTACTTTCTATTGTCAGATTCCAATCAACTGAGTTCTTACTTAGGAGATCGAACACCCTGGTTGTGTCCCACTGACCATTTGCCTAGATCGTCTGTTCGTACTATCAGGTCAAGTTTTTATCTTTCCTTTTATTTTATTCTTTAGTTTATTTGACACTCTGTTGATTATAATGAACATCATCTATGAATTAATAAAATCAGCATTTTTTAGCTTATTTTCGCTTTATTTTTCTATCTTTATTACTTTGAGAAATATATTGGCTACAATTATTGGTGAAAGAATAAGTCCTTAAGACAGCAGGCAACAATAATCCATTAGGAAGGATTGACCCCTATCCATCTACAATCACCTCATCGTTGTTATAACCAGTAGCTGACAAGGGCAGATGAATCTTATAATTTGGTCTTAATAGGTCCATCATAGCATGGAGGGTGCCAACATTCAATTAAACATTGAGTTGAGTATGACTCTAGTACGCTTGCACTTCTTAATCACACACATAAACCGAACACATGCCCTTGTTCACGCGTATGGCCTCATGTTTGATTAAATTGTACAAAACAAGCATACAATGGGAATAGAAATGTCCACTGTTGAAACCTTCCTGAGCTGATCATGATGTTTATATGCCGTCCAAACTGTTCATAAGGTTATTACCATAAAGATAAACTCAAATAAATTATAGGCATAAATATCATCCTGATACAAAACTTATGTGGCCTTGTGAATGTCCTACCCAATGCGCGAGCGCAGTGAATGCGACACGGTGGAAAATGCTTCCACTCTCTGGTGTTTTTTTTTTAAAAAATTAATTTTTACATATGGTTATTTTGGAGTGATGTCTACCCGATGTATATGATTTGTTGGGGGTTGTTTTGGCTTCTTTGGTTGTACAATAATTTTTTCAGGGTGGCTTTCAAATAAATTGAAAGACTGGAGTCGCCACTAACCGATTAGGTTGCTAGGTGTCCACAATTGGCTAGGATTCGTGGACCTACCTTGGGCTGGGGAATTGTGAGATTCTCCAGCCTAAATAACTCTTGTTTATGGCTTGCGACCCGGGTAAGAGTCTTGGTTATGATGGAGGAAGGGATTAGGTACCCTCTCTTGCCCGCATGTCGTGCAATCTCTACTTTAAGGGTGCATAATCTTTAAGAGAATTTCATTTATGTAGCAAGGGTTAGTCATGTGGCCATGCTTCGCGTAATTCTACGAGAGGTTGGGCATGTAAGAATGAAAGATAATAAAAAATCCTAGTCTTGCTATGCAGGGTCAAATGGCCCAGGGCAAGCAAGCATAATAAAGATATGTAAATAAATGCAGAGAAATAAAATGAGATAGCTATCACTATGAAGGGGTGTGTGGAATAGACCACGTGCTGAACTTGATTGAGATGTGAGGGAAATCAAACACCTTTTTCTAGCTAAAAAATGGATGGCTTGACATCCCTAAATCCGACTTTATTCTTGATTTGATTGGCTTCTTTTGATGAGTTGATTGTTCGTGTCTAACTTGGAATGTGACAGAGTCTAGGCACATGTAAGTTGGCTTTTCAAGGTATCTTAGGTGGCAGAGTTATCTTCTAATTTGGGCAGGGTCTAGGCTAGGATTGGATTTTCTGTAGCTCGCTTGAACCTTCTTTTGGCCTGATGCCTAACGATTGCTCGATATTTTCCCCCTTTCAACCTCTCTTTCTAATGTTGCCTCTGTCCTCCCTTGGCCAAATGCCTAGAGTATGAATTTATAAGCTTAAAAACCATCAACCATCCAAAAGTCCATGGACACTTGGCACATTTTTACCATGTAAGATCTATTCGACATAATTAAAATATTTGTGGTGCTAGTTTGTTGTTAGCCAGTGAACAACCAACAATCCTTAGCAACGCTAGAGCTATTTCCTTTTATCTTTCAACTTCTAAAGTCTTTTCTGGCTTAGATGGTTGAGGATTAGAGGATCCAATGCATTGGTTTTTTTTCCAAAGTAAATCCTTAGGTCAAGCGACTTTCTTAAATGTATTTTCAATGGCTCTTTTGCTAGGTAAGTGTAGTTCTATCTCATGTATCAAGGCAGCCAATTTCAAGGGCAGTAACTTAAAAGGGTCCAAGGCGTGATCAGGGGTTAGTGATGTTGAGTGTGAAATATTGCATATTTCTCTCTATTTATACCTTGGTTTTATAAACATGATAGTACTTAATCGATTTAATTATACATGTTTTCATGTATGAAGTGATTTCGAGAGCTTAAAGGTCAATTTGTTGTCAAAAGGAAGATTTATCTTGCTACAGGTTTCACGAACAATTGTTTAAACTCTCTTAACTACCTTAGTTTGCTAACATTGCATGCAAATTATCTTGCTACAGGTTTCACGCTAATACATTGGACTGCGCAAGATAAGAAAAAATTCTTCGTCGAGGTACATAAGTTTTTATGGGATGATCCTTATTTGTTTAAAATTGCCCAGACCAAATTCTAAGGAGATGTGTACTAGACAATGAACATCAAAGTGTCATCTCCTTTTGTCATTCTTAGGCTTGTGGTGGTCACTTTTCTGCTAAAAAGACCACGACCAAAATTTTACAGTGTGGCTTTTATTGGCCCATGATGTTCAGAGATACTCATGAGTTTTGTAAAACTTGTGAGCATTATCAAAAATTGGGAGGGTTATTCCATTGAAATATGATGCCTCTGAACCCCATTCTTATCATTGAAACATTTGATTACTGGGGCATCGATTTCATGGGATTATTCCTCCAATCCTTTGGAAATATTTACATTATGTTAGTAGTAGACTATGTCATTAAGTGGATTAAAGCGATCTCGTGCCGGAATAATAATCATAAAATAGTCATTCAATTCTTAAAAGAAAAGATCCTTTCTCGGTTCAGAACGCCTTGAGCCATCATTATGATCGTCGTCTCTAACTGAATACTCAACCTTTTGTTCCGGAGCCGAACGAAATTAAAGTTTCACATGAATACCTCGTCTCAAGGAGAGAGAAATGGAGGTTCATACTTTTCTAATAGGCCATTTGAGAACTTAATGAAGAAATATGACATCTCTCATAAAGTGAGCACTCCATACGACCTGCAGACAAGCGAGCAAGCCAAGATTTATAACAGGGAAATTAAACAATTTCTGAAGAAAAAAACAGTTAACTCTGATCGTAAGGATTAGTTGATTCGCTTGACTGATTCCTTATGGATTTATCGTACAGCTTTTAAGATTCCCATTGGAATGTCTCCCTTTATACTTGTTTACGGGAAAGCTTGCTACGTACCTATGGAGGTGGAGCATAAAGCCTACTGGGCTATTAAAATTTTGAACTTTAAGTTAGACAACGCTAGCTCGCTGTGCCAACTTCAATTGAATAAACTCAAAGAAATCTGGAATGACACTTATGAGAACTCAAGAATTTACAAAGACGGGATGAAGGTATTCCATGACAAGAACATCCTTCGGAAATCATTTATAACCGGTCAAAAAAATCTTCTATACAATTCTCGGTTACATCTTTTTCCAGGTAAACTTCAATCTCGTTGGACCGGTCTCTTCATTGTTACTAATGTCTATTCTCATTGGGCTGTTGAGATAAAGAATTCGACGAATGAAAATGTTTTCAAAGTAAATGGATATCGTCTCAAGCCATTTGTTGAGAAGTTTGATTTAGAGGACATGTCCCTGCCTTTAACTGATCCGATGTACTAGGATTAACCTCCTAGTCTGACAGAGGTGTAGTTAGGTTTATTACTTTCATAAGATTTAAGATTAGGATAGTTTGATTTTAGTTTATTTAGTCTTCGTGCTAACCCATTTACATGTTAAGAACTTTGAAAAAACTTCAATTCTCCTTCTATAGGTATTATCTTCTCATCACTTCTCATTTCTTTTCGTTGTCTCATGTGCATTTCATGCTCATATCTTTTACATTGAGGACAATGTAGGTTTTAGGTTGGGGGTGTGGATTAAACTAATAAATATTTTCTTAGTTTTGAGCAAAAATTGTGAAATTTTTAAAATTTTCAAGTTAAAAACATGTTTAGGAAATAATAATTTATGGAATTAAGAATGTTTTGAGTATGATAATAAGATAAAGATTGAACTTTGAATTATTGGAGTTTGATCAACCGAGTAGACTATTGTTTAAATTCTTACATTTAATTGATTAAGAGGAAGTTTGAATATCATGTTAATTTAAGTCACAAGACACGTTCAATTTACTTTCTGTGAATAATACTAGAATTTGTGATTGTTAGTATGTATATCATTGAAAGATATTGAAAATTAAGTCTGGAGAATTTTATCCACCTTAAAAAGATGAAAAAAAACCAGTTAAAAAATAGAGAGATCGACAAAAAGGTCATATATGATGAAAAGACTGAAAATGAATGAAAAGTCTAAAAAGAATGAATAAATAAAAAGAATCGTCGATATAAAATAAAAAAACTAGAAAAAGAAAGAAAAAGTGATAAGTTTTGAATCGGTACTTGATTATTCAATAAGACTTGAGGTGATGAGCATGATTAACATTATGAAATAATAGTATGTTATGGAAAGTAAATAGAATTCACTAAGCATATTAGAAAATTTTAATATATGAACTTATGCTCTTAAATGATTGATAAAGAAATTTTTTGATTGATTGCTCGTGTGATTCGGCTCTAGGTTTTCAAAATTACACTCTCGCTTCTTTAGATTGTTCTCATTCATACTTGATTGTATAAAAGATTATTTTTTGAAAGTGATTTGAACATCGAAGATTGAAGATCACTTTTTGCATGTTTTGCTCGGGACTGGAAAAATGCTGGTTGGGGTGTATGTTGAGTGTGAAATATTGCATATTTCTTACTATTTATATCTTGGTTTTACAAATATGATAGTACTTAATCAATTTAATTATGCATGTTTTCATGTATGAGGTGATTTTGAGAGCTTAAGGGTGAAATTAATGTGAAAATAAAGATTTATACTCAAAAGATTACTAAATGAAGATTTGAAGATTTGGAAGTCATTCATGAATAATTCACATGCCAAATACCCAAGAAAACCAAGTGAGGAATGAAGAAAATTAAAGATTTGAAGTGAATAAAAAGAATCCTGAAATTGTCATGAAAACAAACATATTTCTAAAATTGTCCTAAAAAGGCATATTCTGAAATTCGAGTCTATTTTTGAAAACTGCACAGAGTGCGTAAATTTGAGGCGATTTAAACTCTAAGCATATTTTGAAAAACTATGCAAAGTGCGTAAATTTGAGGCAGTTTCTAGATTTTCCAACTTGGTGCACAAGTTAGAGTTTCACAACTATAAATAAAACTCTCTAAGATGCTATAAAGCATCTTCTAGGGTTTGAAAAGTTCCCAAGGAGCATAGCACAAGGACAGAGTAGCCGCCAGAGAGTTTTTCTTCTTCCTTAGTTTATTTTTCATACTTTGTTTAAAAGATTTAGTTTTAATCATGTTTATGCTTGGATAAACCTCTTAGTTAGAGCTAAGAGGTAAAGCATGTAATATGTTGGGATGTTTATTTTACTTTGATTCTTGTTCTTATTGAACTTTATTGATTTATAGTTTTTTATTAAAAGAATATTTTTAGTTTTCTATGATTTATTGTAACTCAAATTACAATAGATGTTATGATAGTTTTGGATATCTTATTTTCTTGTTTTGAGATAATGAATTAGTAAATCCCATTGTTCGCCTTCGTCTACTGGGCATGGTAGGGTAATGGAATCCCTTCCAATTTTATAATTCTCCTTCATTGAGAATTAGGTCAATGAAAAGTTCAGATTTAATTTAAATTGCTTTATCTTCCAATTGGATATGATAGGACTCCAATTCCAATTGTGTTCTTTAAATCAAACAAGGTAGCATCTTAATATCTACAAGTGGATCCTTGGCACCCTAGTTCCCACATTTAAATTCACAAGTTTTAATCAACTTTATTCACAAATACTCTCATTTGTTCCATATTTCAGATTTAGATATTCTTCTAGTTCTAGTTATTTCAGAATATGTACAAGTTTAGTCCTTGTGGATTCGACCTCAGTATTACCGAGTTATTACTACGTCGTGACCCTACACTTGGGGTTGTGAACAATTTTTGGCGCCGTTGTTAGGGACTACAACTACATTTTTCAGAAATTAATTGGTATTAAAATAGGTTAAGATTATGGTTAAGTTTTTACTTTTTATTGAGCTATGATTTTTTCTGAAATTGTTTTTAGAAACTAACATTGTTTTATGTTTTTTAGGATCTTAATATAGTAATTCTAATCCAGTAACCTCTTTTCAATTCTTTCTTTGTTTTCTAGATTTCTTATTTTCTTTAGTTTTTTTATTCTAGATTTTAGTTGTTGAGTCCTTGAGGGTTGTGCGTGTTTCATGCCCTAGTGGATTCGTGAAAATGTTCAACGTCTCTTGAGTGAAAGAGAATTAGTCGAAAGGTTGCCTATCCATCAAAGGATTAGACACCACTTGAGATCCTCTCAGTTAATTGAAGTAATGACTACAAATCAACCTCAACCACTAGTTGAGAGAGTTCAAGATGTAAATGAGATGCATAATGCACCTCCGCCTCGTACTCTACGAGATTATTTACAACTGGCAGGGGTGAGTACACCTTCCTGCATGATATTTCCATTAAATGCATGAATTGTAGATATTAAACCAGGGGTAATTCAACTCCACCCTAAATTTAATGAACTAAAATATGAAAGTCCATACTCGCATATCAAAGAGTTTGATGAAATCATATCTACATTACACTTCCCAAACATGTCTGAGGACATAGTTAGACTGAAATTGTTTCCTTTCTCTTTAAAAGAAAAGGTTAAGTCGTGGTTACATTCCTTAAGACCAAGGTCCATTAGCACGTGGACTGAGATGACAAAGAAGTTCCTTAAAAAGTTATTTCCCTATTATAAAACAAATACCTTAAGGAAAACAATTATGAATTTTATGCAAAAAGAGGATGAGACCTTCTTCCAGTGTTGAGAGCGATTTAAGAATCTTATAAATTTATGTCCACAACATAGTTACAAAACATGGCATATGATAAGTTTTTTCTATGAGGGATTGACCTCACCCCTGCGTCAATTTGTGGAGATGATGTGTAACGAGGAATTCATGAATAAGGAAGTCGATGATGAGTGGGATTATTATGATAAACTTGTTGAAAACGCACAATCATAGGATACCTCTTCAAGAATTACCAGTTCTAAGCATACTCAATTAAAGGAAAAGGAGAAAATTTATGTTATAAAAGAGGAATATGATATGAATGCAAGAGTAGACAAACTCACAAGAAAAGTTAAGGCTATTGTAACACCCTGAAAATCGGGGGTCGTGTATAAACTCAACTCCCGAGTTCCAGACCGTCACTTATGTAACAAAAATGATTATGATTCAATGTTGTCTGAGTTAAAGCATTCACATGAGTAAAAGTATACCAAAACTGCAATTCATACTCCAGATCCAGTGATAAAAGCAAGCGGAAGACTAAAGAATATATATATCACTGTATGGAAAAACAAAGTAGATCTCGACTGTCACTAAAGTATGAATACATCACTGAGTCTCATATACATATAAATAAACAAAATCAAATGTCCAAAATAGTCCCACTATGAAGTCCCGTCAACCCAGGTCACCTAAGCAAAGCCATCATGGTACTGCATGTATGAGAACTCGTCCTTGTCCTCATCAAAGTCCGGCTCTGCCTCCTGGATCTCAGCATCACCTGCATCTAAAACAGGGTCTGGTGGGTGTTGCAAACACCATCCCGTAACATGGGAATGAGTGATTAACTCGGTGGAATTATAGAGCAAAGATTAGCATGTTCACAAATCAATCATGCGATAATAGTAAAGCAGTAAATCAGACAATCTTAGTACTGTTGTTAATGCAATATGACATGACGTGATGTATGCCCTCACCGACGATCTCCCTCATACGGCACCATCTTACGACCACGGCATGCAATCGACCCTCAAGTGCTCCACATCTTCCAGGCATATGCAATGGTATGGTGATATGATTTTCGAGTTGTTATTAGTCCATTCAAACAGCAGGATTGAGAAACTAAGGTACTTCCCTTATATCAATCCCAACACAGATCCTGTCTAGGGTCGTCACTCCTAGTAATCTCATACGATGTATATTTTGTAGGTCGCTGCAAGGACTACCAGGGCTGTTACAAGCACTCGTTGCTCCGCTCCCTCATCACCTTATCAATACAAGCCTACTGTACTCTACTGCTACTGAAGGGTCGTCGCCTCCCATAGACTCAGAATACGCTCGAGGTCACTACAAAGGACTCGTCGCCTGATCAGTATAGGCCGACAGCAAGAATATAGTGTCCCATACCACCATAATCTGCTCACGAGACTAGGTGCTCACTGGTCACTACGAGGAGGTTTGTGGCCCCAGCGTAGGCCGACAGCTCGATCACGGTGTCCCATACCACCATGCCCGGCTTATGAGTCTTCGTGGATCAAGGTACCATGGTTAACAGGGTTTACAATGGTAAGTTCAGTACCTTAGGTTCAAGCAGTTATGACTCATGCAGGGTGAACATACAACGGCCAGTCGGGTTACTTGACGGGCTCGACTAGCACAATTGCATCTCAAGTCGAACGACATGAAGTGCGTAAAACACTTCGTGTGGCCTAACCACTGCCGCCAACTCCAAAACACGGCTCGCGTTCATCGACGCGTCGTTCGTGGCCAAGATAAGCCAACCACGAATTCGCTCGGTTACCGACTGCCTGGACTAAGTCTACTCCCAAACAATTATGGAATCACATCAGCAATTATATGAGAGTATTAGAAATGAAATACAACCATGTGAGCATGTTAACACATGTTATAACATACAACTTAAGCAAATCTTCAAGCACATATATTTCATGCATATAATGAAATCATGCATATAGTCAACATGTAGGAAATTATTTACGTCAGCATCTTAATTGAGAAATCAATCTCAAACTAATTCATAACACCATTTAATTCAATACATACTAATACAAGCATTTATACAACACATACACTACACACTTAAGTCTACATATAGTATGTCGACCCGAAGTACGCAATTTGGCGAATCTCTTTGCCAAACTAATTATGCACATATTCTTAACATTCTAATGCGACAATAAGCCATATCAATCACATCAGCAAAATATGGATGAAATCAGTACTTCCTACAAATGACTAAAATGCCCTAAATCTCATATTCTTCGCCGGTTTACGAAACAGGAAAACGGACAGTATGTTGTACATGTCAAACGGCGTTGCCGTCGATAATCTACTATTAAACGACATTGAAAGCGTTAGAAATAGTCAATCAAAGCGTCTAAAATCCGCACCTTATCTCTTATAAACGTGTGAATCCGAACGGAGCGTATACGCTTCGTCTACAGCGAACTACGAACCTGATTTACAAGTTCTATCAGTTTACATGCTATGGAACGGAAAGAATCTCAAATCAGCAACTTATTAGGGTTATTTCTTACCTAGAAACGCGGAGGAATCACCGGCCAGGTGATCGGAATGTGTTGCTTAGGCACTTGCAACAGGTGGTGCAACGGCAGGTAAATTCTCTACTAATCTCTCTCACAAACTCTCACCTTTTCTCTCTCCCAATCTAGGGTTTTTCTCGAATTCGGATGGGAGAGAGGAGTGAGGGTTTCAACCCCTTTTATAAGCATAAAAATGCCCGGAATAGGCTCGGGAACAAAGTTTACTTGATGCATATCCAAATCGAGGTTGTTTCGGTCTAAAAGATGATTTCTGGTGGTCCCCTGGCCGAACACGATCGGACTTAAGTTCACATATGTCAGATGCCGCTCACATCCCGTTTTTAGTCCAGCAGGGTTCGTAGATCACAAGTAGCGGTCCAGTTTCAGTTCAGCGGTCACCGCACGTAGATCAGGGCTGCAAGTCTCATGATATGAAATAGAAATTTTTCCTGATCCGAGGGTGTAATTTGGCTGAATTCTGACGGTCAGAACGCTTAATACTGACACGTCGAGTTGTGTGCCAGATTTGAATTTCAAATTTCAAATCTGTCCCTATTCTTATTCTCTTCAGTCCAGGCTCAATGAAATAGCCTGTGAATGTCGGTTGGACTTGATTTTCGAAATGATTGTCAAGTCCAGCTAGGCGGTTCTAACAGTCTAAGATAGTAGGTATCGGTCTTTCGACGCGCGGTCTAGATCCAATACAAAGTTTCAAAGTGGTCCAGAGAACAAACCTGCTTAGAGTTTGATTCGAGGTTTTAGAGTATTATAGAGTCATTGGTTGTACTCGATTTGGGTCTTGTAGAATGTATTTAAAGTGATCAGGGACTATTTCCCAGCTACTCTAGCGTTGCGCTAGCTAACTTAGACTTATTTTCTAAAGGAATTAATTCTACGCAATTTCGGGTCGAGTTGGTAGAGTCCAAGTACGAATTTTTCCCGGGTGTTACAGTTATGGAACTTAAGAAGGTAGAACCTGAAAAGATTGCGGAAGTTATTTGTGGTATTTGTGCCTGTAACATACATACAACTAAGAATTGCCTAGCAATTCCTGCTTTTTAAGAGATATTAAATGACTAATTAAATGCCATAAAAAACTACTAAAAACCTTTCAGTGGACCCACCTCAAATACATATAACTCAAGCTAGAAGAACCATCCAAACTTTAGTTGGAGGAACGGACAAACAGCTACTCCTCAAGGGATCCTTAACCAATTTCTGAATCAAAGGAAACCTCAAGAGGATCCGGTCTTAAAATATATACAAAATCAAGAGTTTTTAATCAGGGTATGCTGCAAGCCTTTTAAGATCTTACAAAGGTCATTCAAGGGCTTGAAACAAAAAAAAAAAATCGATTGGAGAGAAAGGGATCCTTCCGATTCAGCCTCTCCCCAACGCAAAACAACAATATGAAATCAGCGACCCAAGCTCTTTAAAACAGATGAAGCAGGCTAAGTCTATTATCACTCTTAGGAGTGAGAAGACAATTAACAAATCTATTCCGGTGAGGGCTGAAAAGCCTGAGGACCTAGAAATAGATGAGAATGATAGACCTAACAATGCTTCACATAGGTTAGAATCGGAACCTCGAAGTAAGTCGATTACGTCATTCCCTCAACGGTTGATTGCACTAAAACCTCTCTCTAACTCTCAGGATATTTTAGAGGTGCTTAAGCTAGTGAAGGTCAACATTCCTTTACTAGATGTTGTTAAACAAATTCCTTCATATGCCAAGTTTTTGAAATATTTATGTATAACCAAAAGACAGCAAAACATACAAAAAAAAAATAAATTCTTTTTGATAAAAAAAATGAGTGTCATCCTCAAGTAAGATGTACCACAAAAATACAAAGATCCCGATAACCTAATCATCACTTATGTAATTGGGAACCACCGGATTAAGCACGCACTTCTGGACTCGGGGGCAAGCGTAAATCTGATCTCTTACTCGATTTACGAACAATTGAGTCTAGGTGAATTAGAACCCACTCGGACCACATTATAACTTGCCAATTGCTCAATTCATGTACCGAGGGAGATGATTAAGGATGTGTTGGTCCAAGTTGATAAATTCCACTATCCAGTAGATTTTATTATCTTAGATACTCAACCTATCATAGATATGAGCACTCAAATATCCGTCATTCTTGGTCGCCCATTCATTACTACTTCAAATGTTATCATTAATTGTAGGAATTGAATTATGAATTTATCTTTCGAAAATATGACATTGGAGTTCAACATCTTTTTAAATATGAACAAACAATTAGAGGATGATGACGATACCCACAAATTTAACATGATCGATTCTTTTGTGGAAGATAGAACACTTTTGACTCTATACTCTGACACTCTAGAGGCATGCTTAGCCCACTCTCCTGATTTAGATGATAACATGATTAAGGAGATGAATGCATTGCTTGATGCTACGCCAGTACTTGAAGTTAACTGGTGGAGGCTACAATTTGAGAAATTGCCCCAAATCAATGTAGTGCTTTTACCGTCTAGCCTTAAAGCACTGAAGCTGGACCTAAAACCTTTGCCCGCTGATCTTAAATATATCTATTCAGGGCAAGATGAGACATACCCGGTGGTGATCTCTTTCCACCTTGATAAAGAACAAGAGAGTGTGCTCATTTCTACTCTCATTAAGCATAAATGAGCTCTTGGATGGTCGATTGCGAACCTCAAGGGAATTGACCCATTTGATTTGTACTCGCCGCGTCCACCTTGAGGATAATGTGAAAACCTCCCGACAATCACAACGTCGACTTAATCCAAATATGAAAGAAGTGGTTAAGGCTGAGGTAATTAAGTTATTGGATGTGGGTATTATATACCCTACGTCCGACAGTTATTGGATGAGTCCAACTCAAGTAGTTCATAAGAAGTTCGGAATCATCATCATAGCCAATGCCGACAATAAACTTGTGCCAACTGGAGTTACTACTGGTTGGATAATGTGCATTGACTACAGGAAGTTGAATACCGTCATAAGGAATGACCACTTTCTTTTGCTTTTCGTTGATCAAATTTTAAAAAGGCTAGCTGATTACTCTTATTATTGCTTTCCTCGCCAACACTTCGTTGAGTCATTTCATCAAACACTTGACGAACATCATTCATATCAAAATAACCAAGTCACTGAGCTGATTCGATCTGAGTCGGTTCGAGTCGAGGTTCGATTTGAGTCGAGTCAAGCTCGAGCAAGCTTGAACTTGGCTACACACCCTGATTTATAGTTCAAGTGGTAGACTGAATGAAAGATACCTTGTTTCAACACTAAGGTTTTGGTATTGATCACTAAGGGGGGGTGACTTGCAGTGAAGTGTGAACTGATAGTGGGGGTGTCTTAACAAGTTAACAAAAAAAAAAAAAAAAAAGCTTGAACTTGCTTTGAAATTTTTTCGAGCTCCAAAAACCTGCTTGACAGGGTATGAATCCAATTTCGGGTAGAAGCGAGCCGAGTTTTTCCAAGTGGAATCAGGTGACCTGACCAAGCTAACTCGACTCGTGTACAGCTCTAGTTGCGGTATCGTAAAACTGATGGACGGAGTGGAATTGTCACGGGCATCCATGGGGCATACACAGCTTCCGACTGCAGGAAATTCATGTGGCCGGGGGCACAAGCAATACGAGTGCAGAAGATTTCGGTGGGGACTTGTTTTTCTTTCTTGACCAAAGTAACCTCGATCATTGACTCTTATTACTGCCTCATCCAGCACTGCCTTGTTAAGCAAGCAGCACGTCTCTAACGCGCAAGCATTGCTCCCACACTCCGTCCAAAACCATCTAAAAACCCTAAAATTCCCTTCCCCTCTTCCTTTCGATTTCTGTAATTCTACTATCAGATCACGCGTCCATCTGCATTCTTCGCTTATTTTTTCTAGGGTGTCTGGCATCGTCTCCGTTTCAGATCGATTCTAGGGTTTTCAAAAACCGTAATTCAACATGTTTCTCACCAGGTGAAAGCACTTCCTTCTCAAGTCTAGGGTTTCTCTACAGAATCTGAAGTTTTTCCCCCAAACATGCAATTATCTGTCCATTTTGATTTTGATTTTGATTTTGATTTTGATTTTTTTTTGAATTATTTTGGTTTGGTTTTTTGAAGGACTGAGTATGATAGAGGAGTCAATACCTTCTCCCCGGAAGGTCGATTGTTCCAGGTTGAATATGCAATCGAGGCAATCAAGGTCAATACTGTTGATTTTATTTTTCTTGGTTACTATTTATTTATTTATTTTATTATTATTATTATTATTATTATTATTTTCAAATGTTAGTTTCTTATTTTGCTGAGAGAGGGAGTTTGAGGGAAATTTTATTCTTCCTTTTGTTTTTGTTTTGTTTTGTTTTTTTATTCTGTTGCAGTTGGGTTCAACTGCGATTGGGTTGAAGACAAGAGAGGGCGTTGTTCTAGCCGTAGAGAAGCGCATCACTTCGCCATTGCTGGTTTGTTTTGTATATTTATTTTTATTTTATATTATATTTGTTTAACCTGGTAGGAAGGTTAATGGATCTCTATTGTTCTTAATTGCACTAGTCAATATGCTATATTGATCATCATATTTGAAAATGGATTGTACGTTGACACCACACATGATGCAAACCCGAAAGGGAAAGCAAATAAATCAATAGGAAAAGAAAGAGATTGTGGGAAAGATCCAACAATCCTCTAGCCGGATGCTAGAGATCACAAATGCAAGACTGTGAACAAGCTCAACAGTTCTCTAGTCTAGAACTAGAGATCACTTTCCTTCCCTTCAAAAAACACCGCAGAGAAAAAGAAGAAAATTTCACAAAGAGAATATTGATCAACTTGTCTTATTCCATAGGACATAGGTCCTATTTATAATCAACCTTACAATCTATAATAAAAGATATGAAATGTAAAAATCTATGAAATAAGTAAGTACCCAAGTAACAAAGCATTCTATAATTAAGAAAATGCCTAAAATAAGAAGATACTTAGATAATAAAATATTTAAAATTATTCCTTGCCTAAAAATAAAGATATGAAAGAAAGAGCAGATCTCCTAATTTAGAGATTTGAAAAAAATGGAAAGTGATGATGGCTAAAAAAGGAAGGTGGTCTTTTTCTTGCACACGTGCAGAGCGTGCGCGTGTGGGATGTGGGATGATTGCATCAACACATTGGTTACGAATTTTAAAATTGTATTCTTTTGTTGTTTTATCTAGGATTTTATGTATGTTGCATGACACATTTAGATGGTGATATAGGAAAATCACGTATTGGGTGATGGTTTTTGATCCCAACATCATCATAGCCTTGTCCCAGCTTGATAAGATCCTGTTGTAGGTATAACTGTACATGCATTGTTACCCTTTCACGACCAACTGTTATTCCAACACTCGATAAATCATTAGCAATAAAATGTATTTGCACAATTCACATTTCATGATATAACGATTAATAATATATATAAAACTTGAGAACGAGTGCACATAATATCTTGATCGAAGAAAGAAATAAATAGAGAGTAAGAAACCCAACGGAGGCACATGACCATGTTTCTCTCCTAAAGACGATTCGTGCCACTACCTCAGAATTGAATGATATAAATGATCTGCTGCGATTGTCTTTGGAATACAACCGCCGATCAACGAAAGATTGCTAGCTTAATCACCACAACAGTTGATGCTCAAATACAGAAAAAAGAAAAAAATTTGAAAGATTAGAAAACTAATTCTATGGAAGCAGAGAGAGCCACTAACAGGAGAGGTTTCTTTCTTGTGTGTTTAGGTTTTTATAAAAATACATATTTATGGAAATCTTTGTGGGCACATGGTAGCCACGTGGTGCTGAGATAGCTGTCAATGCGTAACAATGGTAATAACAGCGCACGTGTGGTGTTTGACATACCATATCCAAGTGCCAAATACAAAACCATATCACATGAAAGTCTATATAAAGGAGTAAAACTTCATTTTAAGTTCTAATGTGAGACTATTCCAAAGTGGTTGTAAAGGCACCTCTCCAAAGGTGTCTTTTTATCCTTTTTTTTTAAATTTTTTTTATTTTTTTTTTACTTTCTGAATTTCAATTAGCATCAGAATATCCTTCTTACGCTGCTAGATATCTACCATAATGCAAATCATAGTGCTGAGTCCTTCTCAAGTATCCAAGTACTCTACGAATAGCTTTTAGTGCTCCTCACTAGGATTACTAGTGAACTTACTTAGCTTTCTTATAGCATAAGCTATGTCAGGTCTAGTGCAGTTCATTGCATAGATGAGACTGCCTATTATACTAGTATATCCATTTTGATCTACACTTGTCCCTTTATTGGGATATAGATGAATGCTAGGGTCAAAAGGAGTGCAAATTGGCTTGCTTTCTGCCATATTATATTTTTTGAGAATAGACTCAATATAATGAGACTGTGCAAGAAGGATCTAATCCACTTTCTTAATAATTTTGATCTCGAGAACCACATTTGCCACTCATGAGTCTTTCATTTTAAACTTAGATGATAAAAGGGCTTTAAGTTTGGTTAATGATTGTTATGTTTGATCCAAATATGAGCAGGTCATCAATATATAAGCAAATGATGACATTCATAGAATCATCACTCTTATAATATATACACTTACCTGCTTCATTGATTCTAAAGCCATTATCTCTAAGTATGGAATCAGGCTTAGTATGCCATTGCTTTGGAGCTTGTTTACCATATAGGGATTTAACCAATCTTCATATCCTTTGAGGTTGAGTAGGGTCTACAAACCCTTAGGGTTGCTCCATGTGGATCTCCTCATTGAGATCTTAATGCAAGAAAGCGATTTTGACATCCATCTGATGTATAATCAGGTGATGCAAAGATGCAATAGCTATAAGACTCTAATGGATGCAATCTTAGAAATTGGAGAATAGGTGTCAAAGAAGTCTATCCCTTCTTTATGTCTGTACCCTTTAACTACAAGCCTAGCTTTGTATTTTTCTATAGACCCATCAGGTATTGGCTTCTTTCTAAAAACCCACTTACATCCGAGTGGTTTCAACTTAGTAGGTAAGTTAATTAGATTTTAGGTATGATTAGCCATGATGGAACCCATCTCGTTATCTATGGTCTCCGTCCAAAAGGAGGCATCACGGGATGACCTAGCCTCTTTGTAAGACTGGATCACCTTCGGCATTATAGGTGTAGAAGTTGGGTTCTAAATCCTTTGCGAATCTGGCTCTCTTACTAGCTCTAGGTCTATTAGGTTTATTAGGTTTAAAAGATTGGGTTGAAGTGATAGTTCTAGTCCCTGACTCTAGAAGATCACCCCCACTAGTTTTTGACTTATAAGGAAACACATCTTCAAAAAAGTTAGCATCTCTAGACTCTATGATAGAAGAATCATCTAAGGTTAAAAACCTAGAAGCTTCACTATTAAGTGCGTATCCAACAAAGACACAACAAACAGTCTTATCTTTTAACTTGGGTCTTTAAGGGTTAACTAATCTAACATTAGATAGGCATCCCTAAGTTCTAAAGTAGTTTAGGTTAGGGGCTCAGCCTTTCCATAACTCGTATGGAGTTTTATCCAACTTACTGGAAGGAATTCTATTTAGGACATAAGCAGCTGTAAGAATAGCTTCGCCCCACAGATTGTGAGGTAGACTTGGAGAACTACACATAGCATTTACTAGATCTATCAAGGTTCTATTTTTTATTTTTATTTTTCTCTGAGCAACTCCATTTTGTTGAGGGGTATAGGGTGCAGTGAAGTCTCAATCTTACTGTTCAGTAGCTTAATTTTGTAAGGCTTTATCCACTAAGTCTATGGTAAATGATTGTTTCTCATTATGCAAAGGTTCAAGTCTATGTGACACATTTGCTTATGCACACAAGATTTGATGCTCATATATTTTTTAAAATAGTGCGGGATTGTTGGTTTTGGTTAAAAAAAAGACGAAAGAAAAAAAAAAGAAAAGTAAAAGAAAAAAGAAGAAGAAAAAGATACATTTGGAGATGTGCCTTTTGAATAGTCTCACATTGGAACTTGAGGAGAGAGTTTTACTCCTTTATATAGACTTTTATGTAAGATGGTTTTGTATTTGCCACTTGGGTATGGTATGCCATACCATACACCACATGCGCGTGCGCCCATCGTGTCATGTCAAGCTCGGGCTTGTCTACATGATTCGTTTTGTTTTTTGTTTTTTGGCCTTGACTGAGTTTTACGCAAGAAGCTCGGATCCTTATCGCATGCTACAATAATGTTGTTGTGATTGTTGTTACATGTTGGCAGTTACCTCAGCGCAACATGGCTGCCACGTGTCCACATGGATTTCTATAAATATGCATTTTTTTCGAAAACCTAAACATACAAGAAAGAAACCTCTCCTGCAGGTGGCTCTCTATTTTCATAGCATTAGTTTTCTAATCTTTCATTTTTTTTCCCTGTATTTGAGCATAAACTACTGCGATGATTCAGTCGGCAATCTTTCATCGATTGATGATTGTATCCTAAAGACGGTCGCAACAGATCATCTATACTGTTCAATTGGTTTGAGGTAGTGGCGCAAATCGTCTTCAGGAGAGTGACCTGGTCACGTGCCTCTGTTGGGTTTATTACTCTCTATTTATTTTTTTTCTTCAATTGGGATATCGGGTGCACTCGTTCTCAATTTTTTTTTTTTTTTTTTTTTATATATATATATAAAATCAATTGTTATATCCAGAGTTATGAATTTTGCAAATACATATTGTTGCCGATGATTTATCGGCTGTTGGAATAACACCAACCACACCCAAGTCTTCTTGGTTTGAACCCTCATCCTCCTTTCAAGCCCTTCAATGCCAATTGAAGTTCCCCTCCTTGTTGGGTTGTCTCTAGTTTTCATAGAAAGCAACTGACATTTCTTTATTGGCTCTCCATTATTTTATCTTTGATTGTGGCTATTTTTAAGTTGCTTTAGATGTTTTCATTCTTGATTTTGTCATTCCTATTCTTTCAACATGTTCATCTTGACATCCTCGTCTCTACAACACATACTTTGCTCACGTTGCATCCCAATTATCTAACACTCTGCTCCATATAGCTTGGTCGGTTGTTATATATATATATAAGGTACTATGCGCTCGAGCTGATGGGACTGTCCCATGAGGTCGAGCTGTGTGGGCCCCACCGTGATGCGTTTCGAACATCTACCCCATCAGTCAGATGCACCATTCCATCGTGGGCATAGGTCTCAAAAATCAAGTCAATCCGTGACTTGTGTGGGCCACACCACATACAAAAGTGGAGAGGGGCCGTGGACCATTAAAACATTCATAATTATTTTTTGGGCCCACCGAGATGTGGTTTGCAAATCCAACCCATCCATTATGTGTGTCCCACTTGGATGAGGGTTCAGACCAAGTTTCAGACGCATGCAAATTTCAGGTGGGCCCCACCAAGTGCTTTTATATGTTTTAACGGTGTCTTCACATGATTTTAGATGGTATGGCCCACTTGAGTTCCGTATACGGCTGATTTTTGGGATATCCCATAATTTAAAGGGGACCCATCAAATGCACTATGTTGATGGTCGACACGTCTCACGGTGGGGCCCACACAGCTCGACTTCACGGGAGCTTATTGTGAGGTCGAGCGCCTATTACCTTTTCCCTATATATATATATATCCTTTAAGTTTCACTGGCATGCAACAACCACAAAACACTTAAGAGGCACAACTTGATCGTGTCCCCCCGGTCTAATACAGTTGGAAATATTGTCATCAATCTCTCAATCCTTTTGAATTTATGAGCCAAGGTGACAAACAAGTGGCTTTGAGGAATGTTTTGGCCTCTGATTGTAACTAAAGCCATACCTGTATAACTTTTCCTACTAAAGTTTCATTTGTAATGTCTTGGTTCTACCAATTTCTAAACCTCTGGACTCCCAATCTTTCCTTCAAAACTAACCCCCCCCCACCAAAGGGATCTCTCCTAGAAATAGAATGATAGGGATCAAAGCCCAAAACCCAATCCAACTTTTATTCCAATCCAAGAATCCCATAGGAAGATAACTTGTCATCATTTCCAGATTCTATAGCATAGACAACCTTTGAGCTTCCCATATTTTGTCCAATCCACCATAGATGGCAAGAGATAAGAGGGAATGGATGAGAAGGGTTTAGAAGATCAAGGAAATAGATAAAATAGAGGAGAGATTTGTGGAGAATCACGTAAAGATATAGAGTCTCAGGATTTAGAAGAGTCTCACTTCTAAAAATGTTCCGATTACTAGAATGAAAATAGTGTTTCAATCAATAATATATATATATATATATATATATATATATATATAATTTTTTTTTTTTCATTTTTGTTTTTGGTTCATGCATGTGGCTATAGCCTTTTGTTTACAATGAATCCAACTAGATTTATATATCTACTTTGCATGCTATTGTCCTCACTTTCGTGTCTTAAATGAACTCAAACCAGTGCTAACGCCACTCAAACACTCTGTATGCACAACTGTTTGGCTTTTCATGATGCATGGTTGTGCAAAACCATAGAAGTCTCAGATGTTTTTTATGTAAACTCTTAAAAAACATTTGATTGGACTTGTGGGCCTCATGGTCAAATTAGTTATATTTTGCGAGCAAGCTGGATTATGGAATCCACGTTCAAACTGGATGATGGATTTGTCCTTCCCCATCAATCAACCAGCAAATGAGTCCACCTCTGGACCTCCTTTGGTGTTCGACTGTGTTCTGCTTTGCAGAAAGTGCAAAAGTGCATGGGCTTAATGGTGATCAGTGATGAAGATTCATTGCTATAGGGAATTCATCCGTCTCACTGTAAGTTGTCATTCGTCCTATAACAATACCCTTATACATATTTTAATGATGCCGATATTCCTAGTACCTCATTCCGCAACACCCACCACATGGCTGCCTTAGGACTTAGCCACTCTCTTATATTCTCAAAATAGGCAAATGCATAGAAACCATGTACAAGACTCCAAAAGTCTAGATTTTCATCCTCTTTGTAGTTTTTCATCAATTATCTCAATAAGAAGACAACTTGCATTATAAATCTTCCTAGCATGAAATTGAATGGGTTCTTATTATTCTTATTCCAAGTCATTGACTTTTGCTCGCCACCCTTTTAAAACAATAGCCTTTTGCTCACTGTATTTGCTAGAGCTTCATGGCATGAATCATGAGTTTGATGTAGGTAGTAGGCTCAACTTTGTGGTGCATTGTTGTTCTTGTAATTATATATTGTAATAGTTTTTAACCTTTGGCTTTGATACCAATTATTGGGGAAAAATCCCCAACACAAGTAACACAATTGGTGTAATAGAAGAATCCTACAAATTTAAGCGACAAATCGAAAACCCAAAATCAAAGAGATATAAGAGATAAAGAGGCACAAAGTATTTACATGGTTCAACATTTTGCCTACTTCCACAGGTAGCAACACGAAGCTTTCTTCTTTACTAAAACAAGAGAAATCAAAGAATACAAGACTCTTTTCTCTTTTACTCTTGCATTATACATAAGGATATTTCACAAAAGAAATTTCTTCTCTTTGCATGTTTTTCTCCATTTATAGACAATACACCACCCAAGAGAGGCTTTGCGCTAAACATAGGAAAACTAGATTTAAGACATTTTTGGAAAAAAAGGAGAGACATTTCTAATTAGGAAACGATATATGCATTTTATGCATATACGCACCATTACCTCGATATGCTTGTATGATATAAGAACGTGAACCTTGTTTACATTGAGAGGCATGCGAATTATGGTGAGTGTTCATAGAGGAGGATATTGAAGCTCTGCATAAAAAAAGACTTTGGAATTGGTTGAATTACCCAAAGGGCGAAATGCTATTGGTTGTAGATGGGTTTACAAGATGAAGAAGGACACCGCTGAGAATGTTGAAAGATACGAAGCTAAATTGTTGGTGAAAGTGTATGTGCAGAAATTAGGTATTGACTTTAATAATATATATTTTTTTCTCTTTCGTCTGAGTATTGCTTGTACTATATTGAGTATGACATGGATGCTTGAGCTTGAGCAATTGGATGTGGGAACGACCTTTTTGGATGGAAATCCTGATGAAATATATATGGCTTAACTTGAAGGCTTTGTTGAAGAAACTAACAAGAATCTTGTTTGTTGGCTCAAAAATTACTTTATTGTATAAAAATGGGTGCTAAGATGTTGGTGTAAGTAGCTTGATTCCTTCATCAGGAGCTTGGTATTTCAGAGATGTGAGGTAGGCCATTGTGTTTATTTTTTCAGGGCTGTGGTAATGGTAGCTTCATTATCTTGTACTTTATGTGAATGACAACAAGAAGTAATGTAACATTAAAAGCTTGATTTGCTAGGGAATTTGATATGAAAGATTTAGATGGTGTTATAAAATTCTTGAGATGACTGTATTTAGAGACATGAAAAGAAGGATTTGATAACTTAGAAGGGTTACGTCGAAACAGTTTTGTGCTACTTCAATATGTAGAATTCCAGCCCAGTTAGTACTCGATTTCTAGTAGGTTGCAAGCTATCTTTAGATTAGTCTCCTAGCATAGAAGTGGAGAAGACAAATGTCTCGAGTACCATATTCATTAGTGGTGGGGAACCTTATGTTTGCCAATTAATGGGTAGAGTTAGTAAATACATGATGAATCTGAGTACAGACCATTGGAGTGCAGTGAAGTGGATCCTTTGTTACTTGAAGGGTATTTCTGGATTGTTGTTTGCTATGTGGTCAAAACTTAAAGTTGGTTGGGTTCGTGGATGCGGGTTATGTGAGAGATTGAGGAAAAAAAACCCACAGAATATGTCTTATCTTTGGCCAGTGGTGTGGTTAGTTGGATGTCCAAATTATAGTTAGTGGTGACCCTGTCTACAATAGAAGCCGAGTACATTTTAGTTATACATGCATGCAAGTGAGGTATTTGGTTAAAAAGGTTACTAGAATTAAAATTCAAGCAGAAAGTGTTGATTTATTGTGACATTTAGAGCACGTTACACTTATCTAAAGATCTAATATTTCATGCTTAGACAAATCACATTGATGTATAATATCACTTTATTCTTGACGTGGTGGAAGATAGGCATATTTCATTGTAGAAGATTCACATTAACAATAGCATATAGATGTGCCGATGAAGCCTATTGCGAGGGAAAAATTCATTTGGTGTAGAACCTCTCTCTCGCTTGTTGTTGGCTACTGATAGATGACGTTTGGATAGCTGTTCTTGAGACGTTTTTTTTTTTTTCCACGTTATTATAGACTATTCTCAAGTGGGAGAATGTTGTGGTAGTGGTGTGTATATGCGTGAAATGCTTATTGCATTTCTTAATTGGAAGCATCTCTCTCATCTTGTTCAAAAAAATGTGCAAAGCCTAGTTTTTTTAGGTTTTGAGTAAGGCCTCTCTTAGGTGGTATGTTGTTTATAAAAGGGGAAACACATGTAGAGAGAAGGAAATTCCTCTAAGAGATATCCTTGTGCATGGTGAAAGAGTAAGAAAGAGGTAAGGATTTGTATTATTTGATTTCTTTTGTTTTAGTAAAGAAGAAAACTCCGTGTTGCCACCCATGGACGTAGGCAAATTGTCAAACCAGGTTAATCGCCTGTGCCTCTCTCTTGTTTCTCTATTTGCTTTGGGTTTTTCCTTTCATTTATAGGATTCTTCTATTACACTGATTACGTGGTAGATTTTCCTCAACAATATCAAACAATTTTCATGGACTTGTGTTCTTTATAAGACATATGAAGACGGGTGAGACTTGGGACTACAGGGATGATGATTGCAATAGTCAAAATGGCCTTGGATAAGAATATCACGGTGAACAGGGACGGTTTCGGGTGTTTGGATATGGACGATTGCATGTGGTGTATGAACATCTTCTTATCCACAACCCAACTATGAGAAGTGACAACTTTGAGGTCTACAGGTGGATTTGACCATTCATCAACTGTTTATGGGAAGGATGAAATATGAAGTTTTATTGAAAATAATTAATGAAGGAAAGGATATAGAGACGCTACCCAAAATATGAAACAAACTTGCAAATGAATTATCGCCTGTCCACATAGGATAGGGAGTCAACCCTAGCACCGGGCTCTTAAGGGAGTCTGCCTTCCCACTGCCAGCTCTGTTAACTTTAGAGAACACAAATGATTGTTCGCGAGCTTGATAAGCCAATTTCCAAAGGATTCTCTCTAGCCTCTAGGGACTTCACCTCAGGCCCAACTTACATTGAAGGAATCTCCCTCTATGATCATCGAGAAAAAAGCGATATTCAGCCGCCACCTTCATAGTTTGAAGAACTGCTGCTGCCTCCGCAAGTTAGAGTCACAGGTACTAATAGGACCAAAAATATCCATTAGAAGAAGAACCCCTCTGCTATCATTGACTCAGCGTAGTTCACCAATCGACACTTTGGATCATGAAGCACTATAGATATGATGTTTAGTGATAGGTTTTGCTGTTGATCTAAGATTGGTCCATCAATTGGTTATGATGAATTGTAGGAACGCATGTTTGGGTAGATGAAGATTTAACTGTCAATCAAGATTAGTTCGTCAATCTGCCTTAATGAAGGGCAATAAGACAAGTCTAGGTAGTCTAACCGTTGATCAAGATAAAGATTGAGGGGATTATTCTTCCCTAAATCAGAAGCCTACAACTTTCCAAGTGAGAGACCAGGCCCCTTGAAGGGCTAGGATGGCTGTCCACATGTAACATCCCGAAAATCGGGGATCGAGCGAAAACTCAGCTCCCGAGTTCCGGAACATCACTTATGCAACATTTTTTATGATGGATGAATGTCGGCTGTATGAGTGCATAAAACATGAAGTGGATTAAGCCAAAACAACATATCATACTCTAGAGACAGTTAAATTTTGCAAGTGGAAGACTGTGATAAATATATGTAAAATGTATAAATGATTGTAAGTCTCCAGAGTGTGAACTTGTTACCAGGTTAACTAAATACATGTATACTCCAAAATGAAAAGAAAAGAATATACATGAGTGTTTAAATAAAAAGCAAAAATACCAAGTGTATAGGCATCTAATCAGTAACCCTATAAACCCGTCGATCAGAACCTGCATATAGGAGAAATCCTCCTCAACATCATCAAGTCCGGCTCTGCTTCGCAAGCATCGCCATCATCTGAAACTAAAATAGGGACTGGTTGATGTGGCCAACACCGTCCCGTAACGTGGGAGTGAGTGATCAACTCAGTGGAAACTATATATAGCAAAGGTTAACATTTTATCAATCCAATCAAGCAGTAATGATAAAGCAGTACAATCAAACATGTCCTAGATACTCTTGTTAATGCAAAGATGATATGAAGAATGATGCATGCCCTCACCACAATCCCCTCTGCGACATCATTTAACGATCGCGGCATGACTCACTTCCTCAGTGCTCTATCACAAACTCCGTTAGCACATGCAATGCGGTGTTATGAATATGCTTACCAAGTTCTTATTAGTCATTTTCATACAGCAGGATTGGGAAGCTAAGGTACCTCCCTTGTATCATTACCCAAACGGTGATCCATTCTCGGGTCGTCAGTCCGAGATAATCTCATACGATGTTACGGTTCTAGGTCACTGCAAGGGCTGCCAGGGCTGTTGCGCGCAATCGTTGCTCCTCTCCCCCATCACTTTATCAATACAAGCCTAGTCATATCCCACATACTGCAAGAAGACTCGTTGCCCTTATGCACTATCAGGATATACTCGAGGTCACTACAGAGGGCTCGTCACCAATCAATGTAGGCCGACAGCAAGAATATAGTGTCCCATACCACCATAATCTGCTCACGAGTATAGGTGCTCACTGGTCACTACAAAGGGCTCGTCACCAATCAATGTAGGCCGACAACACGAATATAGTGTCCCATACCACCATAATCGGCTCATGAGTCTTAGCGGATCGAGGTACCAAGGTTAGAGGGGCTTTTCATTGGTAAGTTTGGTACCTTAGGTTCAAGCAGTAGCGACCAAACATGGTGAACAAACATTGGTCAATCGGATTAGTTGATAAGCTCAACTAGGCCAAGCGCACGTTGAGTTGAACGACATGGAATGCATAAGCACTCTGTGTGGCCTAACCACTGCCGAACATCCCAAGCACGACTCAGATTCGTTAAACTCATCTTGTGTGGCGCGACAAACTCAACTGTCACTTGAAGAGCGGTTACCGATTACCTGGACTATACAATAGCCCCAATCACATTCAATTATAACAATCTAGCATATGAGATACTCAAGGTAGTAATGGAGCAATGATTCAAATCATACAATCAATTGAGCATGTTATAAAGTACAACATAAACATGAATCCATACTTATGCATTTCTAAGTAAAAGCAATGGGTATGAAGCAAAGTATATGGAGGAAATCATACACATCATTAGAGTGGCTGAGAATCCTATCTCAACATCCATTTAAAGAACAATTTACACGTATTTATTCATATAGACATATTTACAAACACTTAGCATACACATTATATCATACATGGTATGTATTAGTTAGCATACGTATTAGGGCAAGTCCTTTCGTCAAAGGATTGTCGCCTACACAACAATCACATAGCTACGATGGTTATTCATGGCGTACACTAACGCAAGGTTTATACTCATTTAGTCATTTTTACAAACACTTAGCCTACGCATTGTAACATACACGACGTATGTTAATATAACATGTATTAGGCAAATCCGTTCACCCAGAAGTTGATACACATGCATCTAGTATACCTAGACAGTAATTAATCATGACAAGCACAAATCCGAATTTCATACGTATACAGTATTTTCTACAAATACGAGGAATACAGTATATTCAACATAATTAATGTATAACTGAAAAACGAAACGGACAACACTTCACACATGTGAAATAACATCCTAAGCAAGAATAAATCATTACTTAACATTGAAAGTCTTGAAAACCATAACCTAAACGTATATAGTCCGCACCTTAAGCCAGAAAATGTGAAATGGATATGATTCAGACGATAAGTCGTCGTCAACGGCGGATTGACAACCTAGAACATGAAATAAATTAGCCACATCATCACTTAAACTATACTAAGCCCTAAAACAGGTTAGGGTTAGGATTTCTTACCTAGGATTGGAGTCAGAAGCGCCGGAAGAACGATTCAGAAACGCCGGTTCAATGTATAGATGTACTAGGAAGAATCCTACGGAGATTCGGCAGATTCTCCCTCGCTTTCTCTCTCTTTTCTCTCTTTTGGAAGACTAGGGTTTGGAAATTCGTATGGGTTAGAAAGCTAAGGGTTTAAGGCCTTTTTATAAGCCTAAACATGATGGAAACGGACTTTAAGTCAAGGTATACTTAAGTTATAACCAAATCGGGATCTTTCTGATCCAACGGAGCACTTCTGGAGGTCCTCTTATCAAATGCGGTCGGACTTAAGTTCACTAGCATCGGATCTTTAGTAAGTTAAGTTTTCAGTCCAATCGGATTTCCAGATCGTCCGTGGCAGACCAGCTTCAATTCAACGGTTACCGAACTTTGATCAAGGCCACAAGTACTTGGACATGTAAGGGCCAACTTTCCTGATCCGAGGGTGAATTTGGTCGAATTCTAACGGTCAGAACGCTTAAAAATAACGCGCAAGTGAACCGTGCCAGATTTCATAAAAATATAATTAATTTTCTAAAAATCTTCATTTTCCTACCCTCTTTACTTCGGGCTCAATAAAATGGTCTTAAGACATCGTTTGGGCTTGATCTTCTAGGTGTTTGACAAGTCCGACTAGGCGGCCGTAAATGGTCTAAGTTCATAGCTATCGGACTCTCGATGCGCGGTTTAGATCCGATACGAAGTTTCCAAATGATCTCGAGGGCAACTGGGCTTAGAGATTGATCCTAGGTTTTAGGGTAACGTAGCGTCAACGATTCTATAGGTTTTGGGTCCTACAGATCATATTGAAAGTTATTAATGCTAATTCCATAAGTAATCTAGTTTAGCGCTGGCTAAAACACGTTAGATTTCTAAAGAATTTAGTCCTAAAGGGTTTCTTTGGCTTTGGAATTGAGTTCTGAGAGGTTACCAAGGTGCTATGGTTGACCCATTGCCTAAGGACGTCTAACTCCAGGTTGGCAAAAATCTGGGGTGTTACACCACATTGGGCCCACCCAATGCTAGAATATTGGTTATGTGTTGTGTTTGGGAAAAGGATGAATCTTTTTTTTTTTTTTTAATGGATTTGGGAAAGGTTTTGGTAGGGTTATGTAATGGGTTGGGTCTATGAGTTTTGGGATGGGAAGAAAGGGAGGAAGGGTTTGGGTAGACAAAGGATTAAAGAAGAGGGAAAATATTAGCGTTTTGTGATGGGAAAGGCAATAGGTGGAAAACACCTTGTGTAATGGGTAGGATCTATGAATTTTGGGTAGGGTTTTGTGAAGGAAGAAAGGGAGAAAGAAGGGTTTGTGTAAATATTTAGAAAGGAAGAAAAGGAAAGAAGTAGATTGTTGCTTTGATTGGATGATTAGGGAAAGCAAAGGTATATAAAGGATTAAAGAAGAGGGGTGGGAAAGGTAGTGGGGTGGAAAATACCTTGTCTTCTTCTTCTTCTTCTTCTTCTACTTTTTTTTTTTTTTCCCTCTCATAGATAGAATTCGAAACACGCAAAGGATTGCAAAAGAATTGAAGCAAATATATCAAGATTTACTAAGCAAAACTCCAAAAGAAAGAAGATGCTTTATTTTTCAAGTTTCCTAAGATGGGAACTTGCTTTGATACTAAATGGTGTCAACCCAAAGGGGGATGCAAATGAATTAAAGGAAGATAAACAAGATTATGGGAAAGAACCCTAATAATCCTCTAACTAAATTCTAAAGATGAAAACCGCTTGCAAAATCTTCTTCCGAGATCACACACAAAAAAGGAACCCAAATTTTATCTTTCCATGCCAAAAAACCACATCACACATCCCAAGTGATGCCTTACATCGGCTTAACAAAGAGAAAACCGTAAGGGGGTGTTTGTTTTTCAATTCCCTTGTGTAGATACAAGTAAATGAGTAATTATTGTTATTTACATGCGTTTGAAAGCCAGGGTATATTTCCACCTTGAAACTTGGTCCAAAAAAAGGCTGATTTATGTCTATGAGGTCCGCCGTGATGTGTGTGACATATCCACCCCGTCCATTCGTTTTGCTTGAACATTTTAGGGTATGAACCCAAAAATTAGACATCCAAAGCTCAAGTGACCCACACCATGAGAAACAATGGTCTTAAAACTTTAACCGTTGAAAAGCTTTATCTTCCTAGGGCTTAGAAGATTGTTTATTTGTCATCTAACCCGTTCATCTGGTCACAAAGATATGGATAAGGGGAAAAAACAAATATCGGCTTGATCGAAAACTTCTGTGACCCCCCAAGAAGCTTTTAACGGTAGGCATTCAATTCTCACTGTTTCTTATGGTGTGGTCTACTTGAACTTTGGATTTGTCTCATTTTTGGGCTCATGCCCTAAAATCAGTTGGTAGAACAGATGAACGGTTTGGATAAGCCATGTACATCCCACTGAAATTTGCACCTCTCAATTTTAGTGTTAAAAAAGTAAGCTATTAGTGTCTGTATCGAAAATGGTGCTGCAATTACCTTTAATTACCTTGGTATTTAATCATCACTCCTTCACTCGTATTTACAGGAGGACATTGGAAAACAAACAACCCCCTAAACACGGGATAAAAATTCAAATACCCGTAACATTCATCACAACCCTATGACCTTATGTAAATTGGCCATAAGTCATTGAAACGGTATCAGAGTCACATAGACTTGGGCTTGTTTGAACAATAACTCAATAGGCTATTAAAGGGACAATACCATGTCATTTTGACATTATTTGATACCACAAGAAAAGTGGCAAAAATAGAAAAGGAAAATGATTAAATAATTCATGATCAAATTTAACCCTAAAACCTTATAAATTTAATGACACCTTGGTTGATGCCATAGGCCCCACCTTGCAAGATAATTGTTAATCCCATCCTTTTTTTTTTGTGAAGGTTAATGAGTGAGCTTTATTAAGAAAAACTGTTTAGACAAAGTCAAAACAACCAAAGAATACAACCCTAAGAGCAAAAACAAATTACAACCCAAGCTTGTATTCCAAATAAGAATGAGATTTCATCAATATTTGCATAACCCCAAACCCCATTCTAAGACATCCCTCTTGGATTGCCACGATACTTCCTCCCACGATTGTTGTTTGTTGAGGAAACATCTTCGATTTCGTTCCCCACCAAATGTTCCATAACATGGCTAGTATAACGAGGCAACCTTGTGCTTGCTGAACTTTAGGAGTGGGGCTACCATGCCAATCTCAAAACAGATCAGCAATTGACAGGGGCATAGCCCACCCATCATCGAAAGACACTAAGAAGGTGGACCACACTTGTCACGTGAAAATATAATGGATAAAGGGGTGGTTTATCTACTTTGCATCACTCTTTCATGTTAGACTCATATTAGTTAGAATCATAGATTTTCGCTAAAGATTGTCTATGGTTAAGATTTGATTTTACCCAACTACCCAAGCAAATAGAGCCACCTTTGGAGGAGCCCTGTAGAATCAAAGGCATGGAAGCGATCCCCTCCCCTTGTTTCTGGAGAACCCTACAACATCGTGTAGAATGACTTGACTAAGAATTTCTTGGAAGGTGCTTCTTTCCATACCATAGTATCTTCCCAGAGGTTTGTCGTCTCCTCATCTGATAGGGCCCTCCTACAATGGGGGGCACCACACTCCATTCTCTTCGGTAAAGGAGAAACAGGTCGCCACCGATATATTTCTCTTAGGGGCTAGTGATGTGAGGGATGGGAATTCCCAAAACTGAATGCGTTGCCCATTGTTGAGAGAGAACACCACCTTGGGCTTAAACATTTGAGCTATGGAATTAATGGCTGTCCATATCCCGGAAGCTCAATATTGCGAGGATGATTTGACTTCCCAGCCACCCTCTTGAACCCCATATTTTGATCGATAGTCTCTCTCCATAACTTACCTCCCTCTGGGCCAAATCTCCATTGCCATTTACTAAGAAGTGCTACGTTCTTGAGTTCTAACTAGTGTTTTAAATATCGACGATATCAGCCGATACATCCCACGATATATCTTGTATACCACTTGTGCGATATGAAATGCACAGGTAGTGTCAATATATCCCCACCTAATCGATCCGGTGAGCGTTTTTAATTTTTGATCCATGTTTTTGCTGTAAATCACGTTAAACTAGTGTCAAATGGTTACAAATCTATGATTCTTCATGTTTTCTATGAAAAATCATTGGAACTTCGATTTCGAGATTTGGAGGAGATGGGTTAAGTTGCGAAAAATTGAGAAAAATCTAAATTTCTCAATTTCTCGCAAATCAGTTGCAATCTTTGTATCCAAACACAAACTTGAACATGTATGTAACCTCATCTAGTGATTCTTCTTTTGCTTTTGAATGTATTGCTTAGGTTTCCATACATGGCTTCTTACGTATATATATTATATGAATATACTTTGAATATATTTGCATAAGTTTAGTTGGAATTTGGAAAGCGCATATATTAGGACCCCATACAAAGGAAACCCCTATTATGTGCATTTTTAAAAATATATTAGTAATGTTTTGATTTCTAAGTGTGTATTGATGTCTTTTTTAAATTATCCTTGAAGTTTCATTGAAAAATTCAACCAATTTCCCAATGTTCCTGTGTTTCCCAACATCAACGATAAATTACATGATACAACCGATATATCCCATGCGATAACTGATATGTATCCATATCCCAAGGGTGCGATACATTACGCGATAATGATATTTAAAACATTGGTTCTAACACTTTAATACCTTCTAGGGTTTACACACCTCTTATCACTTGACCAAGTGGAATTTGTGCCTTGCATTTCCTCCATTCCATAGGAAATCCTGCCTTAGCTTCTCTAATTTATCCAAAACTGATTTTGGACACTTAAATAGGGACATGAAGTATATGGGAAGATTAGATAAAACTGTTTTGATTAAGGTGATTCGATCTGCTAATGATAGGTGATGACACTTCCACCTAGATAACTTTCGTTCAAACCTTTCCATCACCTTGTTCCACAGATGTTTCGACAGTTTACCTATGCATAGCGGGAGGCATAGGCATGTAGATGGAAAGGATCCTGTGCCACAACCCAAACACATCTGCAAAGATTGATACTTCCTCCTTAGATAGCTCAATGCTTAACATTTGACTTTTCCTCATTTTAACCTTGAGACCTAAAACCTCTTCGAAACAACCCAAATTTTTTCTTAGATTGTCCGCCATAGCCATATATGCATCACGGAATAAAATTGTGTTGCCCACAAATTGTAAATGAAAGATCCTGGGTGTTTCTCTTGCCCCTTTTAAACCAGAGATGAGCCCCACTTCTTGACCTTTTGCTGACATTATGCTTAGGGCTTTTGCTACTACAAACAAGAATGAGGAGAGGTCTCCCTGCCTCAAGCCTCTTGACGCTTTGAAGAAGCCTTTAGGAGAGCCGTTGACAAGAATCAAGAAGGTAGCTAAGGCTGTGCATTTGCCCATCCAACGAATCCATTTACTCCTGCACCCTATTCTTCCGAGTATATATTCTAGAAAACCCCATTCAACATGGTCATAAGCCTTTTCAATGTCTACCTTACAAACCACACCTTTCTTCCTCTCCTTGTATCTTGAGTCTACACATTCAAGGGCAAGCAATGTGCTATCAAGTATTTGTCTATCAACCACAATGGCGCCTTGATTCTCAGAAATAATGGAGGGTAGAACTATTTTAAATCTGGATGCAAAGAATTTGGCCAAGATATTGTAAGGGCTTCCAATTAGGCTAATGGGCCGAAAGTCTTTAAGTGAGTCTGCTACCTTCTTAGGAATAATTGCAACAAAAGAAGCCCCCGTTCCCTTGGTCAACTGGTCATTTTCACAAAATTCTACTACAAAATCCACTACACCCTTTTTGATTGTTTCCCAAAATACTTGATAAAAAGCCAAGGGATAGCCGTCTAGACCCGGGGCCTTGTCTTTGCCTAGATGAATCAATCGTGCATTTGATTTCTTCTTCCGAAATTGGCTTTTTGAGGGAGTCCCTATCCTCAGGTGAGATGCAATCAAACAATAAATTACCTAACAATGGTCTTCTCCTCCCTTTGCTTGGTAGAAGCTTTGAGTAGAAGTTCACTACAGTCGAACGGACTTGTTCCTGTTTTTCAACCTGTTTATCATCTACCTCCAAGCTACTTATTTGGTTGGTTCTTCCCCTAGCACTAGCATTGCTATGGATAAAACTTGTATTCTTGTCACCCTCCTTTAGCCACAGCGCTCTCAATCGCGGTCTCCGCGTTAGTGCTTCTTCCTTCAGATACACAAGTATTCTGCCACCAGCAAGGCATGCTTCTAACGATCATCCTCGGATAAAACACCCCCCTCGTCCTTCATGTCCAGCCTGTGTAATTCAGACAGTATTTTCCGCTGCACAATTCCGACGCTGTAAGAATTCTTTTTCCCACACATTTTTCCTTCGAGTACCTTAAGCTTTTGGGACAGCTGAAATCCAGCCATACCTGAAACGTTGAAAGATGACCACCAATTTTTGACGAGATCACCGAAACCTTCAACGTCCATCCACATAAGTTTGAACCGAAAGGGCTTGGGTCCACCAATATCTTCTATGACATCTAATAATATGGGGCGATGATCAGATATAGGTACCGGAAGACCACGTAATGAGACAAGTGGGTATTTTTCAACCCATTCTGCCGACAGCACGAATCTATCCAATCTTGACTGTATCGGCTTTTCCCTCCCATTTGAGTATATTTAGAATTCTTCATCGGAATATCTATCATTTCATTGGAGTATATACGCAAATGTCAGACAGTCCAAATTCTCTTGATTGATGCAAAACAATTAAACCTTATAAATGATTGTAATGTTGGGACTATTGGTGCAACTAAGGTGTCATTAAATTTATAAGGTTTAATTGTTTTGATTAGTTGAAGATTAAATTGGACATTATTTAGTAATATTTTCGTTACTCATTGGATCAGTTTTGGGGCATCAAATGATGTTACAATGAGGTAATATTGGTCCCGTTTGATAGCCTATTGAGTTATATTTCAAACAAGCCCAAGATTACACGATTCCAATACCTTTTAAGTGATTCCGATACTGTTGAGTTATCTTTCAAACTGATAGCCCATTTAGTGTTGTGACGAATATTAGGGCTATTTTAGTCTCTCCTATATTTAAAGTTTCCTCTTTCTTAAGCCAATCTAAGGCATTACTTTGGATGTATAGTGCAGTTTTTTGACATGAAGAAATAAAAGTGGGTCCCTTGTTTTGGTGTGTCATCTTGGAAGAAGATATGGAGAGAAGGTTTTTGTGATCTCTAGCATCCTGTTAGAGGATTGTTAGGGTTCTTCCCTATGGTTTGTTTATCTTCCTTTGATTAATTCGCATCATCCTTTGGGATTTGCATCATTGATACACTTACCATACAGCCGTGATGTAATGGATTTTAAAAACCTTGATCCAATGATACTTTTTTCCCACTGCACACTTTCATCATGCTTGGCAGGAGAAAGGCTGAAAGCCCACTTTTAGCAAATGCTTAAAAGATTAGAACTTGCTGATGTTTGTTTTAAAGTTATGCAAGTTGGTTTCTATTGTTTACACATTGGACTGTGAACTGCTTCTCTCTCATTTGCTTGAATTACTTTTTGACTTGCAGGTTGTTTGGAACTCTTCCCAGTTAAATAATGGGAAAGAGAATGCACTTTTAGGGCTTTTTTGTTTAGAGAGAATCCAAAATATGGAAATGGGAAACCCCTATGGAATACTCAAGAAATGGAAACTTATGGGAAGTTGTGGAATCCAACACTGATTCAGTTGTTTGATTATTCCATGGAAATCTCAAAAGGTTAGTGGTCAAAACATTGAGAGTTGTCTCTCTTTAACTGTGAAAATCTACATTTAACAAGTTTTAATGAGGGAAATGGTTTTTCTCGTTTTCTGAAGAGCTAGTAAAAGGAAATCGATTTCCCCCTTTTTTGGTTTATCAAACAGGAAAGGGAAGTCATATTTTTTCCACAGTTTTTCAGGGTTCTCTCTAAACAAACAGGCCCTTGGGGCATGTTTGGACAGGCGGATTCCATGGGATTGGATTGTATGAGGGGATTGGATTGTATTAGGGTGGATGGCAGCCATTTCAAGGTAATGATGGCTGCATCAGAGGATTGCTGGCAATCCCATGGGATTGCTATATCCGGGGATTTTACCACCGAGTCTGTTTGGCACGCTTGGCCAATCCCGGGATTACGCCCGGCCAATCCCTTCCAATCTGTCCAACCAAACACGTCCCAGGCAAAATAGACGGGATTAGGAGGGATTGGGTGGATTTCAAGGTAATGATGGTGATGTCAGTGGACTGCTGGCAATCCCATGGGATTGCTATATCCAGGTGGAAGTTCAACGTGTCTGTTTGGCACGCCCGGCCAATCCCAGGATTGCTCCTTCCAATCCCTTCCAATCTGCCTGTCCAAACACGCCCTTAGGTTATTCGTGCTATTGTAATCTTGTAAGCCAACTAAAAATACTAAGAAAATACATCTACTAAGCCATACACACATTGTTTCTCTTTTGGAGGTTGGCACTCTTTTTCCATCACCTGCATCTATTTCCATACTTGCTATTTTGACATTGCTAGAAACTTGCTCTCATGTAATCTTTTAAGCCAATTAAAAATACTAATAAAATAAATATACTTGTCCCTACACTCGAACTCTTTTGGAGGTTGGCATGCTGATTTTCTTTATCTGCATTTAGCATTCTACATGGTGTACCTACTTGGGTAGAAAATTGTAGGCCATGGTTTCATCATCTTTCCAGGCTTAGTGTGGGGTTATACCTTTGCACTAAAGTCAAACTTATATTTTTGCTAGTTTGTGATTACTGTTTTCCACTGACTGCCTACAGAATGAATTCGGTTAGCATTGCCTTGATCTGAGAACAACATACCACATCAACTTTCATAGCTTTCATTTAGCCTTTGTTTATCGTTGTGATTTGAATGCATTCATTCGGTGTTTGGTATCCTAGGCTGGTAACAACTTGTTCATGGATCATCATACACATATTATTTCTGCTGATTAGATTTTTGAGCTCTCTTTATAGTGTCATTTCTATAGCAGTGTGATTTCTGATTCATTTATGGAATCATTGCAGCCCACATACTTGTGCAGTTTCTAAGTCGCTCCTTTTTGTTTCAGGAACCAAGCAGTGTGGAGAAAATTATGGAGATTGATGAGCATATAGGATGTGCAATGAGTGGGTTGATTGCTGATGCTCGCACTCTTGTTGAGCATGCACGTGTTGAAACTCAGGTGCTATTTGTTATTCATTCCATGGCTCTTAACGACTAATAATATGGTACGGAGTGATTACTGATTTTGAAAATCAATGTTTTTCTCAGAATCATAGGTTTTCATATGGTGAACCAATGACTGTTGAGTCCACCACACAAGCCCTATGTGATCTTGCTCTCCGATTTGGGGAAGGCGATGAAGAATCCATGGTATAGTTTCTACATCATCATCATCATCTAAGTCCTATCCATCCTGACTAATTGGGATCAGCCACATGAATCCTGTTCTGTCATTCTACTCTATCATGGACCATTTCCTCAGACCTTGTTTGTACCTTTTTTTAAATTGACAATATTATTTAAGTATACTCGGCATATGATGCCTTGTCAGTATGAATAGCATGCTCATGTTATATTTGGCTGTAGCCTGTAAATTTGTATTTACAGATTTTAGATTGTCAAGCTTGCCCCCAAGTAATGATTTTGGAATGCAAACCGCTGGTTTGTAAGCCATGTTTCTATATACTTGATTTGGTTTTGATGAATATTGAAATGCATTTATAGCTTAGTACTTGGTGATCTTTATGTATTATTAGTTTATTTTAGCATCCACTACTATTTCTTTTCTCTGATTTTATCACCATGTCTTTTCTCACTATTATTCTATTACTTGCTTAGCAGGTACTGTTTATTTGTATGTCGAATAAACATGAAATATATTGTTTTCTACTCTCTTTTTTTTTTTGATGGAATTGTACTGTTGTTTTTACAGTCTCGACCTTTTGGAGTCTCGCTTCTAATTGCTGGTCATGATGAGAATGGGCCTAGTTTGTAAGTATCAACCTTTTACTTTGAACTCTTGGTCTTCCGTTAGGACCACAGCTATTGGTCATTGGGAATATATAGTCTACATTAGGAGGTTATGCTTTTTTATATGCTTCTGACTTTGAATTTTGGAATGGCCAGTTTCAGCTTTTTTTGCTTTTTAGTTTTTCTGCACTTAGAAATTGTGATATGCAGATACTACACGGACCCATCTGGTACCTTCTGGCAATGCAATGCAAAGGCAATAGGTTCGGGCTCCGAAGGTGCTGACAGCTCATTGCAGGAGCAATACAACAAGGTATCATTCATTCAATCAAAGATTTTCTTTTTTCTTTTATTTTGTTCATTTTCTTCTTATTTGTGGACATTATACTTCTGTTTCTATATTTTTCGGCAACAAATTAAAAAGTTGAGTGGGTCCATGGATTCTTTAATTTGATCTGGCTGGCCCATTGAATACTTTCCTAGTGGATGAAAACTGGCAAAGTGCAGAAATAAAGCAAGTGTTGACGGGGCTGAGACCAACAATTCAGGCCTTTTTTTTTTTTTTTGGAAAATTTTATTAAATGCCATCAATATTGATGATTCTCTGTGTGTGCATGTGTGTGTCCAAATAGAAATGAATATTCAAAAGTTTAATGAGTGTTACTGATTGTTGGCTTGCAGGACATCACCCTTCAAGAAGCTGAAACAATAGCACTTTCCATCCTGAAGCAAGTGATGGAGGAAAAAGTAAGGAGTCTTCCATAGGATATACATGTTTTTTGGATATCAATTACAGGAACCACCAAGGCCCTGTTTGGTTGCCACTGAAAGATGAGTTCATCTCATTCGGTTAAGTAATTATGTATTAGAGATCATAGGTTATATAAATGATGAGTTATCAAGATTATTTTTAATCTTTACCAAACTCTCTTGTACTAAAATTAGATGAACTCATTTTTTAAGTGGCAACCAAACGAGGCGTAAGGGACTCCACCTGGTAGCAACACCCTGGCCAGTCCAAACACTGGGTAAAAGTGGGTTGAAGTCAGGTGGACACAGCTGGTCACCAAACCTCTGCCAATCAATCATGAGAACTCTTGTTTCAAATCTTGTGATTGGCAAAATAGTATTTGTAATCCCATAAAGCTATGGCTAGGTTATATGATGAAGATGAATTTACACCCACTTTCCCACTTTTTGATACAGACACCGCTTTCTCTTTACTTTTGGTAGTGGAATACTTCACCTTTGTACTATGGTGCCAAAAAGTTATAAAAGGGTGTGTCCATCAAAAGAGGGTGTGAATATCAGTTGCTAATTATTTCAAACCCTACTAAATCTGTGTGAGAAAAAGTGGGCCCATGGATAATTTTGATTCACACAGGCAGTCAACCTGATGAGAAAAAGTGTCATGCTCAGGCGTGCGGTGGTTCTGCACCACATCATCTTCATCATCATCAGCTAAGCCTTATTCCAGCTAGTTGGGGTCGGTTAAGAATTTGGACCATTTCTCAATTTGTGGGTCCCCATCACTGTGGGCAAATTAGAGCACTCATGCACACCCTTTGTTTACGTGCATGTAGGACCAGCAAACCTATGATTTTTATTTATTTATTTAGCCTGATTTGAATTGAGCTGTGGTTGTGTCAGGTAACTCCAAACAATGTTGATATTGCGAGGGTGGCTCCAACATACCATCTGTACTCCCCTGCTGAGGTGGAGGCTGTCATCAGTCGCCTATGAGAAGATTATATAACCCATTCCCCTGCCGATTTGCCATTCCTATTTTCTTTCCCTTTCCACCATCATAAACATTTTCAGTAGCAATCTGTTGGGAAAATGTAGGTTTTTTCCTCTTTTATTTCTAGTGTAATCAGGAACCTTTCAATTCTTCTTTATGAGTGAACTTATCATTTCATTTGAATTTTCATGCCCTTGGATCTTATAGCCTATTACATTTTGGGCAGTCTCCCTTCATGCTATTTCAGACGCTGCTCTTGGATGGCTGTTTTTAATTGGAGTTTTCTTAGGGCTAGTCATGTGGGCTTGCCACTCTAAATTGTGGCAACTACCATTGAATGTTTAAAGCATGAATGTGGATGTAGCAAGTGGGACAACCACACTGGTAATTCAAATGGCGGCTATTCAAATAGGCAGTTAGAAAATATGTTGGCGGTTCAAATTCATCAGGCTAAATCAGATGGTTAAGATTGTCTGATCAGTGATATTTTAGGCTATGCTCTGTGGATGGGGCTTACGATTTTGATTGGTGTGCATTCACGAGGTACATCTAAAAAATGAGGCAGATCCAAAGCTCAAGTGGGCCACACCACAGGAAACAGTGGAAATTGAACGCACCTATTGGTTAAAACTTCTTGGGGGCCCTAGAAGTTTTGGATCAAGCTGATGTTTGTGTTTTCCCCTTCAGTATGTGTCATCATATGAATGGGTTGGATGACAAATAAACTATCTTGTGGGCCGTAGGAAGAAAAAAGCTGAAAAATCCTTTTAATGGTGGAAGTTTTACAGCCACTGTTTCTTGTGATGTGTGATACTTGAGCTTTGGGTCTGCCTCATTTTTGGGTTTGTCCTAAAATGTTCCAGTGAAATGGATGGGTGGCGTGGATATGTCATGCATCCTAAAATGTTCAGGTAAAACAGATGGACGGCATGGATATGTCACACACATCATGGTGGGCCCCAAAAATTCAAGACTGGTTTGAGGCAGAAATACTCATCTTTTGAAACGGGTTCAATAAGTAATGATGACTTATTTTCTAAGCATTTACTATGGAAATGAAAAATCAAACAGCCCCGTGGAATTGCCACTACTGTGGGACCCCAGTTTTGTGTGCCTGGCATTCTGATTCAATGGGCTACCACGTGGATGGGTTGTATCTTTTAGTCAATGCAATCAGACACTTACTTGATTATCAGCCTGCTAATAGGACCGAAGTCATGGCTTAGTGGTAGACTCTCTTTTAACACAGGTCATGGGTTGAGTGCCCATGTGCGAGTGTGTGTGAAAAAAAACAGGAAAAAGCAAAAAAGAAAAAAGAAAAGATAGAGCAGCCTGCTAATCCACGGCTAAAAATAGTTGTGCAGGAAAAAAAGAAAAAAAGAAGTGGATGATCAACGGGCTCGTGATGAACATATGAATCTTGTCCAAACCTGCCAGCGAGAAGATAAGCTCTGTATTCCTTATAAACTGTAGATCTTGAACATCTAGAAGAAACTAGCTTGGAAAGAGTTTTGCTTCCGCAAGTGCAGATGCAAAGATTAGCAAAAACCCAACAAGAAAAGGGCGCAAGTGGGGCGGATGTCCATGTTGGATAAGGATGCAGTCCGAATGGCCCAGTAATTTTGGCTAGCCTGGACCCCAACTGTTATCACTGCCACCCAAAATAATGGAACTGATATCAGTTGTATTTTTGGACTTGTTCTCTACTAACTGGTTTTGTCTAATCCGGAGTCATATACTGGCTGGGTCTCTGCAGGAACTGTTCTTGGATTTCAACTGCGTGTGTCACGTGTTTTGCACTCCCAACTGTTGAACTGTGTTTGGTTTAGAACTGCCAGCTTCCTTCCTTCTTCTTTACAAATTACAATAATTTAATTATAGCATCATCATGGTGGTGGTGGTGGACTGACCCTGTTCGACTGGTCCCGGACCAGGCCCTCCAAACAAGTGGACTTCTGATCGTTGGTGGGCTTAAATAGTGGGTTTGGGCCTAAACAAATTTAGTGTTCACCAGCCCAAATAGCCCAATAACAATTTCCTCAGCACGTATGGCATGCATGCATGAACTCATTAGCGACGTCCAAAGCATAGTGGAATCATAGAATAACATCCCTGACATTTGTCTAATTTCCATGGAATAAGGCCCATTCCCAACTCAAGTTAGAGATTATCTACCCTCACATCATGGGCCCATGTTCCATTTCCAGCAAAGGAGCTCTCTCCGTAAGGAAATTTTCTTCCTTCCGAAAATGCTCTCCCGAAATTCAATGCCCGCCTTCTATTTCTCCTACCCTTTTTTCAAATCACACACTTTTCGCTTGAAAGCTTCCTTTCAAGCTCTAACAAATTTCTGGGGAAATAGAAACAAAAAAAAAAAAAAACGAAACAAAAGGGTAATTTTCTCTCTCTTGATTTTCTTCTATTCAATTCAAATTCTTGGGTCTTTCCTTACTGATCAAAATTTTATATATTATGACCTTTTAGTTTTATTTTTTTCGCATGGATCAATTTGGTATGTGAATGAATCGATGGAAGTTGCAACAGAGTCTGATGGATCTTTTCCAGCTATGGTACGATCTTGTTTTTTTAATTTCTTCTAATTTATATTTTAATTGATTCGTAAATACTATTTTAATTTCATATCTCTCTCTCTCTCTCTCTCTCTCTCTCTCTCTCTCTCTCTCAAATTGGTGTCTCCATTTTTAATTTGTAGATATAACTCTCCCTCAAATTGGTCTCTTGTATAACTAGGGGTGCAAATGGATCCTGGGCCTGACTCATTTTAATAATCTAGTTAGAAATTTGGCCCTGGACCCAACCCATTAAAATTCGGATTTGGAATATGTCCCAAAAAAAAAAAAAAAAACAACGCGGATCTACATATTCAATGTGTCAGCTACAGGACCCGATCCCTGGCTATCCATCTCATAAATGGTGTATAAAAGCTAACAAGTGTTGTGTTTTTATAATAAAAATAAATTTCAAAAATAAAAGTTATTTTTAGTAAGTAAATAAATATATTAATTATTTAAATTTCGCATAAAAAAAGTCTATATAGCTAGTCGGTAAGAGAAGAGATTTTTGCTTATGCAACTATGGTTCAAATCTCCCCAAGGCCGTCCGCGCTTCTGCGCGTAGTGTGGGCTCTAGGGCTACTTGGGCGCTTTATTAGGCGCGCTTAACAATTAGCTCATTCACATGGAATAAAAAGAGCCTTAGTCTTTTTGGCATATAGTTCAAACTTTTTGGGCCATGGTGTAACTTGAATTGAACTAAGGTCTACGTTGAAGTATTATTACCTTTGTGTTGATTGAGAGTAACTGTGACATGGTTGTACATGTGACACGTATGCCACGTGTCGCTCATGTGGAAACAATTTTAAAGAATTGGATGACTTTTTCTATCTAAAAGGATATAAAAGTAACTACTATAGGACAAAGGGTTATATCCTTTCATGCAAGATTTGCTGTGAATGGGTGTGGATGTCTTGAAGAGGTACATTGGTATCTTTTCAGGAAGAACTCCATGACCATTCAATTGCTATAAATCCTAAATACTATAATCTAGATAAAAATCACATTCTCTCCATTTTTCAGATAAACCATTTATTGTGAAGTACTCTCGAATATGATCCCTTACTGTATTTATTCAAAACTTTTTAAAAGCATATCAGTGTCAAAACTAGAGATATATTCAACACTTAAATGTGCGAATTTTTGTGTTGAACTTCAGATTGAAAGTTCATTGTATCTTGAAGAAAATTTGCAGATTTCCTCTGTTTGCACTTGCTGGAACTACCAAAAAAATGGCAGCATATCTGTCTTAAGAAATTGACTATTCAAGTCGAGCCTTAAACCCAATAGATCTGATTGTCTCATTATCTTTTTCCTTTATCCTCCGTGTTCAAGATTGTTATTTTATCCAACATTTAAGACAGATTTAACTCTAGTCACAATGGATGCAATTCATTCCATTCAAGTTATGAACCAAGATTTTGTACGACTAGATCGTTTCGACGGTCAATTCTTGTCATGATGGCAACAAAAGATGTTTTTCTTTCTGACAACTCTTAAGTTATCCTACATCCTTGATAATGAATTGTCTTCTCTATCCGATCCAAAAGATGACGACTCAAAATAAGTGAAAGCGGAACGAAAGAAAAGGAAGGAGGATTATTTTTTGTGCAAATGTCATATCATAAACACCTTATTTAATTCCATCTATAACTCATATCATAAAATATCCTCTGCTAAAGACCTCTGGACAAAATTAGATCAAAAATATAAAATTGAAGAAGTCAGTACTCAAAAATTTCTAATCTACAATTATGTCCACTTCAAGTTTAAAAATGATCAGCCAATTCTCTCCTAAGTAATCGAACTTCAGAACTTGACTGATGAATTGAAGATTGAAGGTATAGATATTCCTGAAGAATTCTTGGTCGGTGTATTAATAACAAAATTACCATCATCATGGTTCGATAATAAAAAGAAACTGAAACATGAGAAGAAGAAGTATACTCTTGAAGGGCTTCAACGATATCTTCATATAGAAGAAGAGTCCAGAAACCGAGACAAGAGAGAAAATGCTTCAGAAAATCATTTCAAAGCATATATAGTAGAAGAGGACAAGCCAAAATTTCAAAACTTGGTTTTGATTAGAGAAGTACACTCTTGAAGGGTTTCAATGACATCTTTGTATAGAATAATAGTTTCAAGACTCTAAATCCATTCTCCCAAAGAAGGATAGAGAGTTTTTTTTTAAAAAAGGGAAAGAAAAAGGGCAAGTGTCACTTCTGCAATAAATCATGACACTACATAAAGAAATGTCGATACAGGAAGAAGCAATTGAAAGCTCAAGCTAATATTGCAGATGACCGACTCGCAGTAATGGTTACTGAAGCCAACACAATAATATCCAATGGTGAATGGTGGCTAGATACTAGTGCAACCATTCACATATCGAACTACCAAAACATCTTTAAGACCTATGAAGGTATTGCAAATGGACAAGAAGTGAAGATGGGTAATAACATTCGTGCGAATGTTGTTGGGAAAGGAACAATGGAGCTTCAATTTACAACAGACAAAAGACTGACACTAACAAATATATTACATATCCCTAACATGTCTAAAAATCTAGATCTTCTCAATAAGAAAGGATTTAAAATAGTGTTTGAATCTAATAAGTTAGTTATCACCAAAAATGGTATGTTTGTAGGCAAATGATATCCGTGTAATGATATGATTAAATTGAATATAAATAATAATAATGATGTTTTCGTTTATATAGTCGAGTTTGTTTCTTTATGGCATGCTAGAGTAGTCATGTTAATTATCATTCAATTAAAAGAATGATGATCGTAGGACTTATACCAAAACATGGAATAGAACAAGAAGGGAAATATGATGTGTGTGCCCATTCTAAAATAACCAGAAAACCATTTGCAAGTGGTATGAGAAAATCACAACCCTTCTAGTTAATTCATTCCGATATCTGTGATTCAAATAACATTTTAACTTGTGGTGAAAAAATATATTTTATCACATTTATCGATGATTTCACTAGATTTTCATATGTATACTTGATAAAATTTAAAGATGAGGCCTTTGAAATGTTTAAGCTTTATAAGGCTAAAGTGGAAAAACAGTTGAATGTAAAGATTAAAGCTCTTAGAAGTGATAAAGGCTGTAAGTACTCTTCTAATGAATTCAACGACTTCTGTGAATCAAATGTTATAATTCATGAATTTATTGCTCCTTACATACCTTAACAAAATAGCTTAGCGAAACGCAAAAATAGGACATTAGTTGAGATGATTAACTGTATAATATTAAATTCTTGATTACTACTGAATTTGTGGTGGGAAACATTGTTAACAACAAATCGTATACTAAATGCTATCCCACACAAAAAAATTGGATGTCTCCCCATATGAATTGTGGAAAAAGAAGAAACTCAATCTTCATTACTACGAAGTATGAGGAAGTATAAAAGAAGTTATGATAATTGATTTTAAAAGAGCAAAATTAGATTCTAGAGGAATCAGATGTGCCTTTGTAGGTTATGGGATCCATAATCCCGTATATAGATTTATGGTTTTAGAACAATCTATTTTTACTGACAAAAACATGATTATAGAGTATAGGGATGCTATATTTTTTAAAAATACGGTATACAAAGACTATATGAATAATCATACAAAAATGCAGGTTAATGAAAATATAGTAGATCCAATGAATGAAAAACCTAGCGGCATTCATGATGAATCTAATACTCATCTAGAAGGAAATGAACCAAGGAGATCGAAAAGGGCAAGAAAAGAAACATATTTTGGCCCAGATTTCTATATGTTCCTTATAAAAGGGGATATAAATGAAATATGAAAAGAAATTACTTTACCACTAAGTATTGAAGCTGATCCTTCAACACTTAGTGAAGCTCTCTCATCTCCTGATGTACAATTTTGGAGGGAAGCCATCGATGATTAAATGGATTCCATAGTCTCCAATAATACTTGGTGTTTGATTAATCTTCCACCAGGTTCAAAGCTTATAGGATGTAAGTGGATTTTTAAAAGAAAGTTCAATCATGATGGAACTATAAATAAGTTTAAAGCTCGGTGGGTAGCCAGAGGCTTTAGACAAATGGAAGGTATCGATTTTTTCAATACATATGCTCCTGTTGTTCATATATTTACCATTAGGACTTTAATTGCTTTTGTAGCAATTCACCGCCTAGTAATCCATCAAATGGATGTCAAAACGACATTCTTAAATGGTGATTTAGATGAGAAAATTTGTATGGAACAATCTGAAGGGTTTATTCAACTTGGGCAAGAGAAGAAAGTGTGTAAACTGATCAAATCTCTCTATGGGCTCAAGCAAGCTCCTAAGCAATGTCAAGAAGTTTGACCAAGTAGTTTAATCTAATGGTTTTAAAGTACTAAGCAGATAAATGCATATATATTGAAGGTCAAATCATTATTTGCTTGTACGTAGATGATATGCTAATATTTGGACCAAATGTGGATTGTATGAAAGAAATTAAAAAGTTTCAAGTACCAACTTTGACATGAAGGATATGGGTAAAGCCGATATAATATTAGGTATTAATATTTATAATTTTAATGATAGAATAGCCTTAACACAATCTCATTATCTAGAGAAAGTGTTAAAGAAGTTTAATTACTATGATAGTAAACCAGTTTCAATCCCATTTGATCAAAGTATTAAATTAGTTAAAAATGCTAGTAGGTGTAAAGCACAAATATGCTAGTTTTATTGGGAGTTTAATGTATGTAATGAATTGCACTATACTTGATATAGCATTCATTGTAGGAATGCTAAGCAGGTGTACCGGTAATCCAGGACAAGTACACTGGAATGCAATATTGAGAGTTTTGAAGTATCTAAAAGGAACCATAGATTACGAACTGTATTATAAGTTGTATATTGTTGTACTTGAAAGGTACAACGATGCGAGCCGGAATGCAGATAGCATAGAATTTAAATCTACAAGTGGTTGGATATTCACTCTTGGAGGAGTAGAAATATCATTGACATCAAAGAAACAAACGTGCATATCTCACTCTATAATGGAAAGTGAGTTTATAGCACTTGGTGCCGCTTGTAAAGAAAGATAATGACTAAGATACCTATTGATGGAACTCCCGTATTGGCCAAAACCTACGCCTAGCATATCTATCTTTTGTGATAGTCAGGATACTCTTTGTCTTGCTATGAGTAAGACTTATAGTGGTAAGTCTAGAAATGTATGTCTAAGGCATAACTTTGTTAAAGGGTTGCTCATAGATAGAGTAATCACAGTGAAACATGTTAAATCCATCTCAAACTTAGTAGATCCATTGACAAAAGGTTTATTAAGAGATCAAATAAGGAGAACTATTAAAGAAATGAGATCAAGATCCATAAAGATATAACTTTCACTTTTGATGGCAACCCTACCTAAGTTTTGAAATATATGCTAGGTTTAAAGGGACAAATAAGTCAAGTATGTGACTGAAACATGCACTAGAAATAAATTAAGTCTTATTTCTAAAACTCTAGTGCTTGGTTTATGCATTTCATAGGAGGCCGAGTAGTAACTCGTAATAGGTCTATAAGGAGTCTTTGCTGAGATGAAGCAGAATTATCTTTGATATATCTACCTATATGAGTAAAGATGTGAGGCCGCTTTTGAAGAGATTGAGATCGTCTCTAGAATACTCATGAAATTAGGATATGTACAAGGTCAGAAATGTGCAAACTTTTAAATCTACAGTTATATATAAATAAATATGTGTTATGTGTCCGATGAGTCATGTAAGGTCCTTAGTTTAAGACTAATGGGTCCCTAAGTACCTGACAAAATTTACTACGTATACACTAAAGTAAATGTTCAAATCCATAAGATACCTTTACTTATGCACCTATTTATACTGATATGTCATTCGTTATAGTATTTGGTTTTATTTTTTAAATTGTAGGGGATTGTTGTGTTCTTACAATAAAAATAAATTTTAAAAATAAAAGTTATTTTTAGTAAGTAAATAAATATATTAATTATTTAAATTTTCCATAAAAAGTGTATATAGCCAGTCGGTAAGAGAAGGGGTTTTGCTTTTGCAACTAGGGTTCAAATCTCCTCAAGTGCTCGTGCGTATGGAGTGGGCTGCTTGGGCGCTTTATTAGGCGCAATTAACACTTCACTTGTTCGCATGGAGCAAAAAGAGTCTTAGTCTTTTTGGTATGTTGTTCAAACTTTTTGGGCCATGGTGCAACTTGAATTGAACTAGGGTCTACCCTGAAGTATTATTACCTTTGTGTTGATTGAGAGTAATTGTGACATGGTTCTATATGTGGCACCTATGCCACATGTTGCTCATGTGGAGACAGTTTTAAATTGGTGGATGACTTTTTCTGTCTAAAGTATACAAAAATAACTACCATAGGATAAATGGTCATGTCCTTTCATGGAAGAATGTTGTTTACAGTGAATGGGTGTGGATGTCTTGAAGAGGTACATTGGTATCATTTCAGGAAGAACTCTATGACCATTCAAGAGCAGCGTCCACTCCTCCCTCTATTTTTTTTTTAAAATTTTTAATTTTTAATTTTTATGTTTTGGAATGTGGTGTGTGTGTACGTGTGTGCATGGGTGTGTGTGTGAGGCTAGCCCAATGGGCCACACTTGGACTATTTGGATGGCATACAAATATTTTGGTGGGGCCCACTATCAATGGGTCCCACGTGAAGTCTATAACAATCTAGTTTTGTATATTTTCTCATCCACACCATTAATCATGTCATTATCATCATTATAATTATTTTCTCCAACAATCATATTATCTTCATCATCACCACCATCTCCACCATACATAAATACAAGGAAAACAAAATAAGAATGAGTGAGGTGGGTATACTCACCTTGCTAGATTAGATGAATGGTTGAGATGGATGGAAGGGATGGGATTGATGGACCACCAAGATCACTTCTCTCTCTCTCTCTCTCTCTCTCTCTCTCTCTCTCTCTCTCTCTTTCTCTGTTCACACCCCAAGTATAAGGTTGTGATGTAGTAATAAACTCGGTAAGACAGAGGTCGAATCCACAGGGACTGAAACCTGTACGTATTTTGAAAATAACCAGAACTAGAACTAGAATGCGATAAAATCTAAACCATGTGAATATGAAGGAATAATGGTGAAAATATTAATCTAAAAACTAGTAAAAATCAGAGGTAGGGAACTAGGGTGCCGAGGATCCACTTGTAGCAATCAGGGAGATCTACGCTTAATTCAAGAACACAATTGGACTTAGAGTCCCATCTTCATCCAGTTGGAAGATATTACATTAAAAATCAATATAAACTTCCTTTTGATCTAGTTTTCAAGAGATGATAGGTATGAGAATTAGAATTGATTCCATCACAAAACCATGCCCATAAGACTAAGCAAACAACAAAATTTAGCCAATCCACATCCAATTTGAGAGAGTTATGGATACTAGGAAGGGTTCCGCCGTCCAAATATGCCCGTGAGACGATGGTGAACAACAGGGCTTTCTAACTGCATAATCATAATAATGAAAAGGAAATACTCAAAGCCATCACAGATCTATTGTAATTTAAGTCGCAACAAACCATTAAAAACTAAAGGTATTCCTTAAAATCAAACCAAGATCAACATTAGTTTAGTAGTGAATCAAAGTCGTAGAGTCTTCCCATCACGCCACAAGCTTCACCTTTTAGCCCTACATAAGAGGTTTAGCCTGACATGATGTGGCTGGAACTCTCCAAAAACATAAGGAAAACAGGAAAAAAAAAAAAAAAAACTCTCAATCTCTCTCTCTCTTGCTCTCTCTTGCAAACATCCCAAGCAATTGGATATCTTCTCTCTCTCCCTTTCTCTTCCTTTTATAGACTGATATAGTTGGTGGAATGGTTGAGCATTGATCGGTGGAGAGGTAGTGGATTTTTCGCATTAACAATGCGCAGCAACAGGGAACTCCCCTGCGTAAGTTCTGTTACGCAGTCAAGAAGATGAGCAGAAAATGGCTCACTTTCCTTGCTTCCTTTCCAAAAAGATAACGTCACTTGGGACGTTTTTTGACGGCCTACACAATGGATGGTCCAGATTGTCCATCCGATCAACTTTATGATCGTGCACTGACTGAAAAAATGGCCAACGTCCAGCGCAAAAACAGGGCCTGCGAAAGGCTCTTGCACTGTGACGTTGGTGGGGCCCGCTTCACTGTCTTTTTGAGAAATCCACGCCGTCCACTGAATTCTACTCGAAATTTCGGTTGGGAAAGGGTATTTTTGGCCATCCTTTGATGCAGCCTACGGAATCTGTAAAGCTACCGTCTATCTTCCGTTTGAGAAGCTGGGATCCCATCCTTTTTATTTCTTCAAATTTCGTTACCTAGGCCTTGGTAATATGGGTCGTGGGATTCTAATGGACGGTCTAGATTCATCATCTGGACCACAATAGTGGCCCACAAATTTCACCTAAAAATCTCTGTGTGAACGCTGGAAACGGAAGTTTTTTGTCGGTCAAAGTGTTTTGACCAACATAGCATTTACAGTGCATGGCTAGTGCACATGTGCACTATGCACATGCCAGACAATATGGGGTCCACTGTGATGTGTATCAAAAATCTGCCTCGTCCATTCATTTTTCCACATAATTTAATATGTTGAGGCCGAAATTGAAGCATTTGCAGATACCAAACAGGCCCCAAATCAGGATTTTAGGGGTTGATCTGTCTGTTGGGCCACTTCTACAAGGATCCAATGGCTGAAATTTGATGTGTACGGTTAATTTATGGTCCTCAGGCCATATATAAAGTTTTAAACTGAACGGATGGTGGGAACCCTGTGATCTTGCATTCTGGATGATTTTCGGGCCCGTTTAACGTGAGTAGCCTGATTTTCTCGAATCTCTGCCTTGTAATTTCTTCGATCTTGGACTCCTGGAGTTCGTCCCCTTCCTTGGTGACTTCAGAGCATCAAATCCACACTTCTAGTGCCCTTTTTCAGTCCAGGCTCTTAAATTCAACTTGCATCACAAACACGATTAAAATAGGGCGTTAACCAATATTATGCTCGTAAAATCAGGTAATAACTGAGATCTAATATGCAATATTCGACCCTCAACACACACTCTCTCTCCTTATTATAGAAAATGGTGAAAATGCTAAGGAATGAAGGACTATTTGAAGAGAAATGGATAAAAATATGGTTAGGTTAGGTTAATGTGATTAATGTTAGCTTAGGCTAGGATTATGAGAATTTATGCATGATTAAGAATTAATAGTCGATTAAAGGGGCATGAGATGGCACGGTGTGATGATGTCATGTATAGGATATGGTATGGAGAAGAGTTGACTTTGGGGTGCACATGAGAGAGGGATGGGTATGGGTGTGACATCACACACATGGGTTGAGATTCTCTCACCCATGTGTGGTATGGTGCATGTGTTGTGCACATGTGTGGAATACAATATATGATGTTATACGCACATGATACACTAACAATTCTTTGCAACGTATCTTACTAACAGAGAGTCGTACAGATACACGGGTAGTACCTCTGTGATCGCGGCAATGGGGCGGTCAATATGAAGTATGTTTCGAAGTCTTGGGGTTTCGGTTAGTTGGGTGTGCACTATGCATGACCAGTCCAGGTCTGGCCAAGGGCGTCGATCATCATGCACATAGGCATAGAAAATGGTACGGAATAGACAGGGTGATCATCAAGGTATTGGTTTTGGTTATTTATGGTTGCATTATGAGGGGGTGTACTATAAGGGGTTCTTTCGAGCATTTGAATTGTACATGTAGGCATTACTGGGTTTTATTTCGGAAGGTGAGTCTCATCTACTAACCAATCGGTCGTACTTATAGGTTGGATCGGGTATTACACTTAGACCTGTGGACTTATCGACAGAACTATTAAACGCAAACTCGGCTATAGGTAGTATGGTGTCCCAGGTTCTGGTGTGCCCTATATCCCTCATAGGGGAAAATTCATCTAGTAGATCATCAGAAAAGACATCACGAAACTCATCCATTATCGGAATGGCCTCAGTGGGTGACTTTACACTAGCGTATGATGCACTCTCTTTAGCCATAAGGCCGTACATGTTGTACCACTTAAAATAGTGGTCTTGATGTCCCTCATGGGGTGGGTGCACGGGTGCATGCCCATAACTGATTCCTTGGCCACCTTCATTCATTGGTCTATCCTCCTGACCACCTGCTTGAGATTGAGCATCTTCCCCAATGGTGGGGTTTCTCCTGGCGGAGGTCTTTAGTTAGGTACTGTGCACATCAAGTTGTTCAAAGCATTGATCCATATATTGTTCTCAGCGCTTTCTCAAAGACTCAAACTGCTGGGTCAACTGGTTTATTGACTCTTGTAATTGCTCCATGTATAGTGTAGGGTGCAAATCAAAACCACGACCCGTACGTATGGGTATACAACTACTAACTCCACCTAAAGACCTTCTACTATGACTATATGTAACTAAATGATCTTATAAGACTCTATATGAGGGAAACTACACAATGCTGCCAAAATCCAGTAATATAGTTGTTAAAATATAAGAAAGTTTATAAAAAATCAACCTAGTTTCTAAAAACGAAAAATGAAAGTTTCTAAAAAACAAATTAGGAAAGTTTCTGAAACCGAAAAAGGAATGTTTCTAAAAATAAATTAAAAAAGTTTCTAAACCTAAAAAAAAGGAAAGTGAGTTAGTTTCTTAAAAAAAAAAAAAAAAAAAAAGAACTAAGAAAGCAACCTAGTTTCAAAAAAAAAAAGAAAAGAAGGAAAGTTTCTAAAAATAGAACGTAAGTTAGTTTCTAAAAAAAAGAAAAAGGAAAGTGAACTAGTATCTAAAAAAGAAAAAGGAAAAAAAAAAGTTTCTAAAAACATATTAAGAAAGTTTATAAAAAATTAGTTTTTAAAAACAAATTAGAAAAGTTTCTATCCTGTAATTAGAAAGTAAATTAGTTTCTAAAAATAAAAAAAGAAAAGTTTCTAAACATAGAAATAGAAAGTTGAGTTAATTTCTAAAATAATTCAAATAAGGGGATAACAGAAAGTTACAACAATGTGAATTGCTAACTTTCTGATAACAAAAATTTCAACAGCTTATATCAGGAATTATAGATCTCTAAACAACTATATATGATAAGACTGGATACATGATGGACATAAACTAACTAATGCTAAACATTTAATGCATTCCCCTGTAAGAATCCTAGGCTCTGATACCAAATTTGATGCAGGACATGAAATTCAAATATGATGTGCAAGATTTTCAAGCGTTAGATCATACTAATTCAGAAACAATTACACAAAATTTCACATCTCACACAAAAGTTCAAACACTCAATCAAGGGGAATCTTATGCGGATTCAGGCCTAAGATGTTAGGGCCGGATCAATTAAAATTATAGACCAAACAAGAATCAAACGAAGGTAAATTCATTCACATATGCACAAAAATAATTCTCTCAATCCAAAGGATTCAGAAATTTCAATTCGGGGAACCCTAATGTTGAAGAAAGGGCATAAAATTGGGGATTTGAATAATTTAGAGTTAGGTTTAGGGATTTTGGGTGAAAGAGGAGTGAAAGAGAGAAGAGAGATGAATCAGAGAAGTACCGCACGTGTGGACAACAACAATGGCCCAGACGTACGCACGTGTATTCCCGCCGCACGTGTGTGGGGTCCACTATTCAGTTAAGGGCTAGCTTGGCCTGGTCGGCCAGGGGTGAGCTCCAAAACCACCAAATATCAGCTCGATCTGATGCACGGTTTGTGCATGGTGTTCCGTCGAAATTTCAGCCCTTCCGCAGGGCCAGATTTTGGAAATCTGCTGTAAAGAGAAAAACAGCTGCAATAAAAGATGGATTTGAAGCGTAGATAATTGTAGGAGAAGAGAAATATAGATGGAAGAGGATGGGGGCAAATCGATATAAATGTGGCTTCGCACTACGGTAGTTAGCCCTTCGATGAGGGGAGGGCTTCGCACCCAATTGGATTTCCACAACTCAAGAACTCAGAGGAGTAGAAAAATGCAGAATTTTTATTAAACTTTAATAAAAAAAACCTATAAGGGGTGCCTATTTATAGGAAAATCTTATATCCCAAAACTCGCGTCATGTGTGCAATCTATTACTTGGCGATAAAGTAAACAAAAATAAAAACTAATAAATGAAATCTAAATCGTTTATGATATTCTAAATAACATTAATAAGCAAAACCTAAAATATGAAATTAATTAGACTACTGGGCCACGATCATGAGATCCCATGATGGACTTTACTTGACTATCGGGCCCAGTCCAACGAACTAAAACTCTGTCTTCTAACTAAGAGGCCGTCCCTGGACGTCGTCTTCAATCAAGATCAGTGGTGGCCCCTCCTTCTCCTTGCGTACGTGCATCCCTAGACGTCGTCTTCGATCAAGATCGGTGGTGGGCCCTCATCCTCCTCGCGTACGTGCATTGGGGGGGGCATTCCCAAGTAGGCTAGATAAGAAAACTGCTCTAGAGCTTTTTAATCCCCTAAAATCCTATGTATCATACAAAGTAGAGACCCCACTTTCGTGCAGATAGATAAAGGTGCCGAACCCCTTCCTTCTCCAACATTGAGGTCCTTTACTCGGAATCTCCAGGTCACATATTAGTAGTAGGAGTCATTGCACAATAGGGAGTCTTCGGATTCCCTAATCTTCACAATCCCGCAGGGTTTGGCTGACTATGGAGTTCCAAGTGAAATTGGCTAGTGACAACTCCAAATCCAGTGCATCATATACATGAGTCAACCCATTGACAAACAAACCTGCACAGAGGCCCCCAAGAGAAATCCAGAAAAGAGGCCCTGTGGGAGTGGATCTAGAGTTCATAGACCCATCTGGGACCAATCCATCCAATGGCCCGGATGCAATACGCATTTAGGTTCCTGTGTAGAAACTCCACAACTTTATTCCACATCGCCTTCACAACATTTTCACTTCATCCATACTCTATAATACATGAAAACATAACATTTGAACCAATCTTCAATTAAAAAAAAAAAAAAAAGAACTTGACGCATGGGAAGTGAAACCGCTTTATAAAGCCCATGATATATAAATATGATTTCAGCAGAGTAAATTTTTGCAATTCTATATCATTTACTGGTCACAATCTCTATCTCTTCATTTTTTGAATAGGAAATGAATAATGCCAATTGTTCTACCCATACATATTAACTAGCCATCATCTTGAATTATAGGTCATGTACTATTAATTCCATTGTTACAAAGATTGACCCAATTTAATTTGCGTTTGTGAGTCTGATTTCTACATAATCAAGCAATTCAAGTTTAAACTGAATTCCTATAACCAAGCTGCTACTATGCCAATCCAATCTCCATAACAAAATGTTAGAATTTTAATCTTGCCCCTTGGACTGTCGTCCTATCATTAGGTCTGGTGCATGATATCAATACTGTTGGATGAAACTATCTCCCCATGTTTTGAATATCTTATGATCAAACCTTAAGTTGCAGTACCACTTTCTTGAGTTCAAATATAGCGAATACATGGAACTCACATGAGGACCATTACAACAAGACCTCATCTGCTTGTTGTCTTTGGGAAATTCTTCTATGAAAAACCACTGGTTTGTCTTGTGAGAGTTTGGATAATCCTTATAGCAGGTTAACTCCATATGTTCGAGAACCATTTAATGATTGAGCCTGGGAAGGGGATTCCTTAATCATTTCCCCCCCTCCGGGTGGTGGTGGCAAGCCACGGGTATGCACTGCTATCCATGACCCGGTCTGGTGCTCAACTTTGTCAGATGGTGCCTTTGTTTTGTTCTTTGCCGCTGATAATCACTCCACTCTGCTGGGGTTGGGTTTGCATGGCCAAGATCGGTTGTTGTGTGTGGCAAATTGCACCATCAGCACATTTGTTTGAATACCAACTCCAGTAAAATAACCAGCATGTATTGAAACTCATCATCATGCTTTTTCTATTCAGATTATTAGAATAATTATGACGTGTTTGGCTCGGGTCGTGAGAAAAATAATGTATGATTACTGGAGTCCTTTTCTAGTCGACTTTCCAAAAATCATGAAATGATACTTATGGAGATATGCAAGAGCTCTATCTTTCCAATTTTGGAAATTCTACTAAGAAGTAGAAATTCTAAAATCATGAAATATTTTTACCTGCTCCTGAAATAGCCATGAGCCAAATGCAACTCATGAGTAATAACAAATGCTTGGAAGAAAATCTCTTGGGCCTATATTTCTATTGAATGTAGACCACTGTTGTATTATCTCCTCATGGTGCGGTTTGGATTGGTGGAAATAAAAAATAACTAAGGAAATGAAATGAATTTCCTGAAATGTGATGGTTTCCCTTGCTTATGAAAGGAAGGGGTATTGAGGAAATCGATTTCCTTTTTGCAAATTTCCTCATATTTTCTCTGTAAAGGGCCATTTCTGTTTCCATTCTTGGACACAATCTAGGAGATTTTAGGACATATTCTGTCCACTGTAAGCCCGATCAGATTAACGGTCTGATCACCTAATGCAGGGTCCACTTGTATGAATCTGGCTCCCAAAAAAAGCTCAATTTTTCCAAGGGCATGGGATCCAATAACTCTTTAGAATATGAAAGAAAAGTTACAAACATCACACACCCTCACAACACATGAATTGATGGAAAACCGAAGTCTTCTTTTGTATTCCAAATTGCTTCTCTAACATGGTCATGGAAATTCCTCAGGAACCACAATTAACGGCTAGGAGAAAATGCAGGCCTCGCCCATTGCACACTTGTGCAGTCGCCCTTCTAAGCATAGTCCACAAGGCCTACCAAAAAGCAGAGCAGTTTCACGGTCCCATAGGCTCCCTTGCAAGGAGACTGGCCTCACTTGCCAGCCCCATTACCTGCCTCATTCTACATCAGTGGCTACTAATCCTCTCCTTCATCGACAACCAAATCATATACCTCGAAAATACAGCTGAGACCATTTTCCCGCCCTCCAGGCATGTGTTTGACAAGATTGACAGCCTGGTTGATATTTCCGAGGCCCTTCCGAGAAGATTTGATGACGCCATGGTCCATTTTCCTATAATGCTACACAATGTACCCACTCTCAACTGGGTCCCAAGTTATCTGAGTATGGTACTCAACTTCTTAATCTCAACGGTTGGGGATTGGTCTTTTAATGGTACGAAGGAGAAGGAGATTCTCGTTGATGTGAATTGTGGTGAACCTGTACATGAAACAACACCGGAGAAACTGCATGATCCAAAAGGAGCTGAAGTTATCCAAAAACAAAACACCATTGAGAAGTCGATGATTGCTGATGATAATCAATGTGTTGAAGCCAAGGTTCGGAAGAAGAAAAAGAAGCCCCGGGCTTGCGACATCGAAGACATGAAGGAAGTTGAAAGCAAGTGCAAAGCGATCTTGGGTGTGGTAGAGAATATGGGTAAGGTGGAAGAAGGTGGTAAAGATGGTCAGGACAAGTCCGCATTTTTCATTCGTGAATCACATGCAAAGGGCCGTGAGAAGCCAGTGGCCCATATGCATGAACCGGATACACGTGGGGCCAGGCACATACCGGGGCATGTGGATGATCCAATTCTAGAGCTCTTTGAGGCAGGGTGGCACATCAAGTGAAAGTGTAGATTTGTGGTGTCTACTTTGAGACATTGTGTGTGGTTTGGTCCATGTATAGAGCTTTTGTTTTCTTCTTCCCAAACATTTGGGCACGTTTGGTTGCTCATTTGAACTGAATTGTAATTCATTAAACTCTTGTAGAGGAAATAAGAAAAGTGTTGGTGACATTTTAATTCATGATGGCACCAAACCCCTAACCAAAAATCCCAGCATTTCAAGTTGGACTTGAAATGGTGATTTATGCATAGAGTTGGGTAGGTCATTTACTCTATTGGATTGCATAATTGCAATTCAATTCAAGTGGACATCCAAACACCACAAAATTTAGTGTATGCTGTTACATTTTTTTTTTGGACATGGGTTTTTCAAAACACTTATTTTCCTGTTCATCTCATTTTATTTAATTGTAATCATGTATTAGAGACTTCTTTTGGTAGGGTTTAAAAATATAGCCAACAATTTACAAAAACTATGATCTTTATTATATGATTGTATTAACTAAAACTAGGGGTGTGGCTCGTGCTATACATGTAGTGTGAGGAGGGGACATAGAAAAGGGGAGAGAGAAATGGATGAAAAGGTGGGCTACAGGTAGGTGTGTTTTGGGGGAATGGTGGACAACCCATCTTCACTATTTCATTTGTTGTCACCTACTTGAGTCCTAATCTACTCAATATTTAGGCTAACATCCTAACATGAGCCGGAGCATCTTAAGTTTCTTGTTTATCGAAAAAATCTCATTATTGGCTCGTTCTTCATCGAACCATATGTAGTATCTACTAATATGACCGAAAGCGTTGTTAAAAGACTTCGTAGAGAAGGTTTTATTGAAAAATTTAGGAAACATCGGAAAAACAACAAACACAACATATTTACAAAGTGGATGTCACATGGTCATTAGAGTGGGCCCCACAAAGGTTGGTGTGAAGTGAAAGGAGTTGGGTGCAATCTATGTATTCCCTTGTGTGGTTAAATCCCAGCTGTTTCCTACCCGGCAGCTATATTCTTATAATCAATTTACATTCTCTTAAAATTTGATTTATTATTATTTTTAATGAATGGCTAGGTGGGCTGATGGGTTTTTGAACTGCTAAATCCAAGCTCAGCCCACTCAAGAGACGGGCTCATGTTTTAAGCTTGAACCCAGCTCTCAGGCCTGTTACTCTAGGCCAAGCCTGCCGAAGGTGAGCCAGGAGGGAAGCTCGTCAGGCCAGCCCCGGCCGTTGACAGCCCTACTGTTTATTTATTTATTTAAGGGAATGATCCAGCTTGTAGCATATACATCCAACTTTAACATCAGGTGTGTATAATATTCACCATCTGCTCACAACTGAAAGGTAGTGATGAGAGGGCCTTCTATCTATAAACATGCTTGGGTGACCTCACTCCTCTCTAGCAGGTGAATGATTCCTATCACCATCTACGCTTGATTGTTCACAAGGGGACAGTGATGGATAGCTTGTGTACTGAATTTATGCTGTTTTCTTTGGAAAGTCGATTGGAATTAAAGGGTTTAATGCATTGGACATGTTTAGTGCTCTGATGTAGCCCATGGTTCAGTAACGCAGCGTCGATCTGATGGACCCCACTGTGGATGGCAGATGTCCCCAGGTTCTCCCGGACTGGAGGATATTGAAACCTTAATTAATGGTCTAGAGATAGTGGTTAAGTAAAAAAGAAAAGAAAAAGGACATCATATGTTTGAAAAAATGCTAAAGATTCGGTGCTAAGATCTTCCAAGCTAGGATTTTTTTGAACCTCTCCTGTCCGTCATTGAGAGCACCTGACCAACGGTCTAGATCACTGGACAGTGGTCTCCATTTGCCTCGACTGGACGCGTCAGGGCATTGACTATTGCCCTCATATCCATGCTTGGACCCTCAATTTAGGGCCGACGCAGGAACTTCCTGAGACAAGAAGCTTTCTAGGACCCACCTTGATGGTTATGAGAAATCCACCCCTTCCATCAGTTTTGCCAGATCATGGGCCTAAAAATGAGACATAGCCAAAACTCAAGTGAGCCGCACGATAAGAAAACATAGGTAGGGAAATGCCTACCGTTGAAACTTCCCTGGGTCCACAGTGATGTTTATATGCCATCCATACCATTCATAAGGTCTTTCCTACTGAGATGAACTGAAAACACAAAAATATTAACTTATCCAAAACTTCTGTGGCTTTATAAATGTTTCAGTGGTGGACATTGAATCCTCACTGTTTCCACTTGAATTTTGTATCTGCCTCATTTCTGGGCCCATCTCCCTATCATGATCTGGAAAAACGGATGGACGGTGTGGAGAGCCTTGCCTAACTTCCTGTCACTGGCAATCCAGGTCCCCATGGGCCAGGCTTGCCATGGAATACTAGACCAGAGGGCATGGTCGACGCCTAAATCTAATCCAGTTTATTAATTCATTTGGGATCAGGTTGAGCCTAAGAGCTCATTGGGCCAGCTCGAGCCTAGTCCTTCCTGGCTCATTTGGGTTTCAAGGGCTTATTTTTTCCTATATCATACATGGTGGGGCCTTCTAATGAAGAGCCCATGTCTTTCACAAAAGTGAGTGGTCAGGCTCAAGCTCAGGCTGTGCAGAGTCATCATTGGCTGGGCTTGGGACTGTTTGTTTTGGCTCATTGTAGACTTGTGCCCAGCTTAGGCTTGGACAAACCTTGGCTTGAAGATAGTTTTCGTGATTCTAAGTTTAGTTTTAGACTTGTTTTACTGCTCATTTTAAGTTTCAGTTTGTATTTAGATTTGTATGGCTGCTGGTTTTAGGTTTGAGGTTTACATGTCTGTTAAGTTTTAGATTTGTTTGATGGCTCATTTCAAATTTTATTTTGTGTTTAGATTTGTATGACCGTTGGTTTCAGGTTTCAGGTTTACATGTCTATTCATATTTAGATTTAAATTTATTTGGATGCTCATTTTATAAGTTTTAGATTTGTATAGCCGCTGATTTCAAGTTTGGATGTTAATGATTTATTTGGATGCTCATTTCAGGTTTCGGTTTGTATTGGCATATAAGTTTGAAATAATTGTTTAATTCTTCATTATAAGTTTTATGTTTACATATGTATGCTCAATTTTAGATTTTTTTTACTACTCACTTTAAGTTTAGCTCAATTTTAGATTTTTTTTACTACTCACTTTAAGTTTCGGTTTGTAATATCTTTAAGGATTGAGTCGATTATTTGGTTGTGCCTACTCATTTCAAGTTTCAGTTTGTAACATCATATAGGTTTGAGTCGATTGTTTGGCTATTCGTTTTGCCTGCTCGTTTCATGTTTTGGTTTTTAACATCTTATAGGTTTGAGTCGACTGTTTGATTGTTCAGTTTTCCTGATCATTTTAGGTTTTGATTTTGTTCGATTGTTTGGTTGATCATTACAGGTTTTAGGTAGACATGCATATCCAGTTTTCATTTTGTTTGTTCATTTTAAGTTTCGGTTTGTAACGTCTTACAGTTTTAGCTCGATTATTTCGTTGATCATCATAGATTTCATTTTGCCTACTCATTTTAAGTTTCAGTTTGTAACATCTTACAGCTTTAGCTTGATTATTTGGTTGATCATCACAGATTGCAAGTATGTATCTACACACACACACACACATATGTTCATTTTTAGATTAATTTGGCTGCTCATTTTAGGATGTGTTTATATGCATTTTATGTTCTTTTGTATGACAGGCTGTACAAGCCAAGTGATGAGTAGGATGTACAAGCGGAGTGAATGCCAAAATTTATGAAATTTTGTTGTAATCACTTGGCTCGTGCATCCTGTTCATCACTCGGCTCACACAAATTGTCATAGAAAAGAATAGGAAATGCTTATAAATTCCCATCTTAAAATGGACAACTAAATAAATTTAAAACTGAACATTCATATGTATACCTGAAACTTGTGATAATTAACCAAACAATCAAGCTAAAGTTGTAAGATGTTACAAACCAAAACATGAAATGAGCAGGCAAAACAAACAACTAAATAATTGACTCAAATCGGTACGATGTTAGAAACCAAAATGTAACATGCATGAATAAATCTTTATTCACAATGATTTAGATGGGATTTCTTTTATACGATTTGTTTAAAAACATTATTAGAACTATGACCATTAGATTTTCTAAAACTCTTATATAAAAAATAATTGTGAAAATGTCATTAGCCTAGACTCTTGATTTCTAGATCATGTGGTCCCATGATCCGTTCGACACAAGACTTTATCCCATGCTTATCTAACATAAATGAATCATACATGTCAAATTTCAATTCCTAGATCATATTATAAGTGACTTAACTAGCAAAACATACTCTAAACCCTTGGTTTCGGTGGCCATCATGAGGGAAAACTTAATCACTATCCATAGTCAATTATTCCCTATCCGATAAGTGTCTTAGATCTCAAAGATCATAGACCAATTGAGAGATCTCATCATCCAACAAGATACTCTTTGTGCAAAAAAGAAAACTAATTTCCTAATCTCACTTAAAGATGAAAATTTTTCAATATAAGCCTAATCCTAATGGAGTGGGGCCTAGGTTAACTATGTTCCTACCATCCATCAATGATAGAATCTTAAGTGATGATTTGTCTAGCAAGACCATGAGTTTTGATGGAAAGAGTGGACTCGATCAATGAACAATGACCGTCCATTAAGCCTTTTTTAAAGATCACCCATTGTGAGTGGTAGACCACCTAGTAAATTGCATATTCTCTCTCTATTGTTCATCCTAAATCAGATGATCAAAGTGAATTTCCAAACACATGAGCCCTTACACCAAGAACTGGACCATCCCATCTCCCTTCCTAGTGTGGGCACCCAAACCTCTACTGCACCACTGCAAGTGTGCATGCTCCTTTCCTTAGCTTACCTCCTTCCAAACCCTAGAAAACTCCAGGCATATTCCATCCCCCTCACATGCCTAACCAGAGAGAGAGAACATGCCTAACTTGAGGGGGGGCATCCATACATTGGACGTCCTCACCATCTTCACCTTTGGATGTGTGGACCTCATCTTGCCCGTGCATCCCTTGGACGTGTGGACACCCTCCTTCCTTTTAGATGGATCTAGTTTCAAATAGGTGAGGAATCCCTTCTAGATTTTCTTCAATAATAACCAGATTTGCATATGGTTGTGTATGATTTCCTATGCTTTATGTGTTGATTGTTTAGACCTACATTCTTTATGTTAAAAAAATGATTTGTGATGATTGTATGATATGAATTATACGTTTAATGATCAATTACATGAATATTTGTGTTTAGGTTTGAGATTGAACAATCTTAGGTCGAAGAATCAAACTATGGGTTCATGATTCATGATCATATGAAGTTGGAAACCACAAGTTTGTGTACTCGTGGTGTTATTAAGATGTGAATGATGTCCTACGATGGCAAATCATGTGGAGATGTGCAGATCAATGAGTTAAACCGTTGTAATAAGTTAAAACGTCGAGTCTGATAGGTGTGCCCACTAGTTTAGCCCATATGAACCCTACGTGTTGTAGTTTGTGTTAACCTACTTTGTAGAACGTTTGTGGATTGTTTGATGGCAATTATTATGATGTTTATGCAACAATATATTGCTTGACTTTTTAAATATTATGAGAATTATATATGTATGGGTGTATGAATATGAATTTAAGAATAGTTCCGTTGATGCTTGAATCTAGTCGATCCTTCGCTTCTTGTTAGCCTTTTTAACACTTGCAAAAGGAGTTGAACAAAGAGACACTGGGGGCGCTGATTATGGCCGGGGACCCTTGGATGCCTAAGTCAAGTTTATGGGCTTACAGTGGGTGTAGTTGAATTGAGATATTTGTATGTACCTTTTCCTTATGGTGGGGAGTGTATTTATAAGTTTTTTAGGTTGTTTGCGTATCTGAGTGGATTTGCTAGATAAGCTAGAGGGACCCATATTGTAGTGTGAATTGCTTTCAGATATTTCTCTGATTATGCCTCGATTGGTGTGATCCTCACCTGAGATCTCCCTAGGCAGTTTCGCCTATATACGGTGTGGAATTCTCTCTGGAGGTTTCTATTATGAGGTCGAGGTCAGGTCGGTACCTGAGGTTGAGTTCTATACCCGGGGCTAGGCTCAGTACCTAAGGTCGGGCTCGGTTGGTTTGTTGATGAGCCTCATTTCCGAACTGGTCCAATTGTTACAGCTCTGTCGTCGAGTCTCTTTGCTCGGCTCATCTTTTGTAGCTCTATTTAGAGGGTCTGTTCCGATGGTCGGTTTGCCACGTGCCCCACATATCAGGTCAATTCAGTTTTACCCATAACAATTGCCCCTACTTCCGAGTTCATGTCCATGAGCTCGGGAAGTAAGTAGGTTTGGATCGATGTGCGGGCAAAAAATTTTGAATTTACGGGTGGTCAGCTCGCCCTATGGGTATTCCTCTAATCAGTTGTCTAGCATTTATTGCTGGAAATAGAAAGAGACGACGCATGTTGCTATGATCAAGTGGGATATTATGACAGGGCTCCGTACGAGGAGACATGCACGGAGTGGTGAGCACCACTTCATTTTCGAGCGATTCATAGGCCGACACCTGTCAATGTGGCATTAATGTGGGCTGAAGGCAAACCCCGCACTTCCATGTGGACAGGATTGTGCGTCGAGACGTCCTTTCACATTATTTAATGCTTTCCCCCAAAGCCCTTATAAATAAAGGGTTGTCATCATTCTTTCTACAACTGGTTTCTGGAGCGTCCGAACTGTGTCGACCACTCTCTCCCTTCTCTCCTTTTCCTTGTGCTAGATCAAGTCACTTTGGGCATTTTTCGGTACATTTTTTCCACTACATTTCTTCTTCTCCGTCGTCGTTCTTCCCCTTATCCATCTGCCCTCTCCATTTCTCTTTCTTTTCCATCACAATGTCATCGGAGGGTTCCTAGGCAATATCTGTTTCGAGGGCTTTCCATAGGGATTTGTGTAATGCTTTGGAAAAATCCGTACTGAGACTCAAATACCAACTCGAGCCGAAATCACGTAGGATTAATTCCTTTAGAAATTAAGCATTAGTTAGCTAGCGCTACGCTAGAGTAGCTGTGAAATAGTCCCTGAACACTTTAAATATGTTTTACAAGACCCAAAACTTGTACAATCAATGGTGTTATAATACCCTAAAACCTAGGATCAAACTCTAAACCGGTTTGCTCTCAGGAACCCTTTGAAACTTTGTATTGGATCTAGACCGTGCGTCGAAAGTCCGATACCTACAATCTTAGACCGTTATAACCGCTTAGCTGGACTTGACAATCATTTCAAAAATCAAGCCCAACCGACATTCAGAGGCTATTTCATTGAGCCTGGAGTGAAGAGAGTGAGAAAAGGGTTAGATTTGGAAATTTTAATCCAAATTTGGCACATGACTTGGCGCGTTATTATTAAGCGTTCTGACCGTCAGAATTCAGCCAAATTTCACTCTCGGATCAGGAAAAATTTTTCTTTCATATCATGAGACTTGTAGACCTGATTTAGGTACGATGACCGTTGAACTGAAACTGGACCGCCACGTGCGATCTACGAACTCTACCGGACTGAAAACTGGGTGTGAGCAACATCTAGTGACAATGAGCTTAAGTCCGACCGCGTTCGGCCAGGGGACCTCCCGAAACACTCCTTTGGATGGGAACAGTCCCGTTTTGGTTATAACTTAAGTGTACCTTGTTCCCAAGCCTAATTTGGGAAGGTTTTGGCCTATATAAGGGTTTTAAACCCTCACAATCTCACCCATCCGAATTTGCTAGAAACCCTAGCTAGAGAGAGAGAGAAAGTGAGAGATTGTGAGTGAGTGTGGGAGAGATCTTCCTGCCACTTGTACTAGTGTTTGCACGTGCTAAAGCAAGGCGTTCAAATCACTTTTTCGGTGATTCCAACGCACTTGTAGGTAAGGAAAACCCTAACCACTTGCTGATTTGGGAATTTCTTCTATTCAAATAGCAAAATAGCTTATGTACTTGTGCATTAGGTCGTATTGACGCCGTAGACGAAGCGTGAGTGAACAAACTGAGTTCGTTACGCGTTTACTGGCGAAAGGTGAGGATTTTAGACTCTTTGATTGACTGATTTCAAAGCTTTCAATATCGTTTAATAGTAGATTATCGACGGCAACGCCGTTTGACATGTATAACATGCTGTCCGTTTTCTGTTTCGTAAACGTACGAGAAATATGAGATTTAGGGCATTTTAGTCATTTGTAGGAAATACTGTTTACATCCATATTTTGTTGAAATGTTTGCCATGGCTTCTTGTCGTGTTAGTATATTAGGAATGTGTGCATGATTGGTTTGGCGAAGAGATTTGCCCTAATGCGCACTTTGGGTCGACATACGCTATGTAGACTTAAGTGTGTAGACTAAGTGTTTGTATAAATGTTTGTATTAGTACGTATTGAGTAAATGGTGTTGTGTATTGGTTTGAGATTGAACTCTCAATCAACATGCTAATGTATATGATTTTCACCATGTTGGCTATATGTACGGATTTCATTATATGTATGAAATGCATGTGTTGGATGATTTGTTTAAGTGGTATGTTATAACATGTTTCAACATGCTTCTATTGTTGTATTTCAATTCCATTACTCACATATGATTACTGATGCTGATTTATAAATGTTTGGGGCTATGACCTAGTCCAGGCAGTCGGTAATGGATCAAATTTGTGGTTGGCTTCTATTTGCCACGAAGGATGTGTCGATGAACGCGAGTCGTGTTTTGGGTTGGCGGCAGTGGTTAGGCCACACGAAGTGTTTCATGCACTTCATGTCGTTCAGCTTGAGATGCGCTCGTACTAGTCGGGCTCGTCAAGTAACCCGACTGGCCGATGATTGTTCACCTTGTATGAGTCATAACTGCTTGAACCTAGGGTACTGAACTTACCATTGAAAATCCTGTCAACCATGGTACCTTGATCCATAAAGATCATGACCCGGGCATGGTGGTATGGGATACCGTGGTCGAGCTGTCGGCCTACGTTGGGGCCACAAACCTCTCCGTAGTGACCAGTGAGCACCTATGACTCGTGAGCCGATTGTGGTGGTATGAGACACTACATTCGAGCTGTCCGCCTACACTGATTAGGTGACGAGCCCTTTGTAGTGACCGCGAGCGTATTCTGAGTCTACGGGAGGCGACGACCCTTCCGTAGCAACAAGAGTACAGTAGGCCTGTATTGATAATGTGATGGGGGAGCAGTGCAACGAGTGCGAGCAACAGCCCTGACAGCCCTTGCAGCGACCTACAAAATATAACATCGTATGTGATTTCTAGGAGTGATGACCCTAGATAGGATCTGTGTTGGGATTGATATAAGCAAAGTACCTTAGTTTCCCAATACTGTTGTATGAACGGACTAATAACAACTCGGAAAGCATTATCCATATCGCATTGCATGTGTCTGGAAGATGTGAAGCACTGCGGGAAGAATGCATGCCGCGGACGTAGATGGTGCCACATGAGGGAGTATGTCGGTGAGGGCATCCATCATGTCATTTCATGCATACATTAATAACAGTATTTAGGAATGTTTGATTCATTGCTTTACTATTATCGCATGATTGATTTGAGAACATGCTAATCTCTACTCTATTATTCCACTGAGTTGATCACTCACTCTCACATTACGGGATGGTGTTTGCAACACCCACCAGACCCTGTCTTAGTTGCAGGTGATGCGGCGATTCAGGAGGTAGAGCCAGATTACGATGAGGACCAGGATGAGTTCTCATATATGCAGTTTCGCGACGGCTTCGCGTAGGTGACCTGGATCGGCGGAACTTCATAGATGGACTTTATGACATTTTGATTTTTTGTCTTATTACATGTATATAACTCAGAGATGTATTCATACTTTGGAGACAGTGGAGATTTATTTTGTTTTCCATACAGTGATATATATATTCTTCAGTCTTCCGCTTGCGTTTTATCACTAAGTCTGGAGTATGAATTGCAGTTTTGGTATAATCTTGCTCATGTGAATGCTCTAACTCAATTAACATTGAATCATAACCATATTTTTTGCATAAGTGATGGTCTGGAACTCGGGAGTCGGGTTTATACACGACCCCTCGATTTTCAGGGTGTTACAATTTGATCCACGACAGTGTGATTCCCTAATGGGTGCTTCATCGAGTGAGCCATCTCCGACGATGGCAACTTAGGAGGAAGAGGTCGCACCTCCCCAAACGAGGTCGGCTTCTATGTCTTATAGGGTCCTCCTTCGGATTGAGGCTCCGGGAGGCAGACTTAGCCTCTCTCCGGTTGGAGCTCCACATCCCTGATTCAATGGGGCTACGACTCCTTGAGACCAGGGAACTTCTGGGTTATCCTCCCGAGGGGGAGGTGAACTTTTATACTACTTTCTTCCCATGTGGCTTGTGACTGCCCCTTCACCATATTGTGCGAGAGGTAATGCACTGCCTTAAGCTTGCCCCGGGTTAACTAACCCCTAATATGTGGTGGGCCATTTTTGATAGTTACATTTTGTGGTATCAGCTCGGGCATAACAAGCTGACCTCAAACGAGCTCCTGTATTCATACAGGGCTAAGAGTAACCCAAGTGCTCGGGGCTAGTATTATTTCTCTTCCTGGCCGAATAAAAGTTAGGCCCTCATCACCAATAATCCTTCCTCTAATAAGGGTTGAAAGGATAAATGGTTCTTCACTTCAAGGGAGTGGGAGGCTTCGGCGATGTAGCTAAGTAGATTAAGCTCTCGGCTCCCCACCGAGTTTGTTTTCCTAGGTCGGAATTCCCGAGCCATAGCTCTATTAGTTGATTTTCTTCTTTTTCTTCTTTGGTTGTTACTGACTATAGTTGCTCCTTTTTGTAGCTCTGTCTCGACACCAGCTTGAGCTCACCTAGCTGCAGCTCTGCCAGGTTAGTATCGCTCGGGAGTGTAGTCTGGATCAAAAGAATTGGAGGAAGCTGATCACTCCGACTTTCTTGAAGCAATCCGGCTTGGTAGTAGTCGGGTCATCGGGTATGCCACTTTTTCCTTTATTTTATTGTTATTATTATTTTTTTAAGCACTTACTACCCCCCCTCCATGCGTTACAGAGATGGTACATCGTCCTTGGGTGAAGAGATTGAGGCTTCCCTTCACGGCTGAGCTGGAGCGGTTGAGGAACACCAAGAAGGATGCCCCCTCGTCCTCAATTCGCTTAGTCAAGACTATGGAGATTGGCACTGGCGGCCCATCGTTAGCCATTGGGACCCTTCCCCAGGTCGGGTAACCAACATATACGGAGGAGGCTGCTAAAGCTGGGGTTGGGGGGCCCCATGAGGCTGCCCCAGATGGTTCAGTTCAGGGCGCCCCTCCTCCAGATTCGGCCCCAAGGGAGGTTTGTCGACCTTGAGTCGTCTCCGACCCATGCGGAGGCAGAAGGATGGGCAGAGATTACTTCAGCCGCATGGCCAGAGGTTGGAGTTGAGAGCAGCTCCGAGTAGCAAGCGCCCGTAGGGGCTGCAAGGTCAGCAGCTCTCGCTCCTCTTCCCTGAAATATGGCGCTGCTAGCCCACTGGTATAACCACAATGTGAGCGAGGAGGAGATCAACTCCATACTTGCCCTACAACCTGAATTCCTAATGGGCGGAATAGCGTCATTGTTAATCAAGGTGAGGACATGCTTCCTTTCTTTTTGTAGGTGCCTAATTTTGATGGTAGGCTGACATTTTGATGTTCTTGATTTGTAGTGTGTTACGAGGGTTCTAACTTGCCACCATGCTTTTCTTGAGTTGAAGGGCCGCTTCGAAGAGGTAGCTTGGAGTCTCGAGGTGGTTAGGGCCAAGATCTAGGCCCAGGCTACAAAGTTGGAAACAGCTGTAGCAACCCGAGCTGAGGTTGAGGCCTTGCGGACGACCTTGAGGGTCGTCGAGGAGAGCGGGGCTACCAATCCTGCTCAATTGGTCATGTAGTAGCAAGAGAAGGCTGAGCTGGCTACCCGAGCGATGGAGGTCGAGTCCCATCTGTCTGAGGTAGAGGGGTGAGTAGCTGATGCAGAAGCTAGGGTGGCTAGTGCGGAAGCTAGAGTGGCAGAGCTTAAATCCTCGATTTCTGTGAGGGTGGTAGCTGTTGTGGAGGCGTTCAATGCCTCCGAGGCACATGTGGCCTAGCTGGAGGACATCTTCAACTTGGGCTTTCAGCAGTGCCAAGAGGATGTTCAGTAGAGTTATCCCGACTTGGACCTGCACTGTTTGGATGACGATGCTCTAGAAGACCCCGCCGCTGCTCCCGCCGAGGCTGAGAACCTTCCCAGGGAATAGGTCCCTTTGTTTTTGTATCTGCCCACTCTTTGATGTATTGCCCCTTTTATATGTGAATAAAATTCATTTTGTTGATATATTCTTGGCGTATTATTTAGTTGACTTATTTAGCACGATAGTCAGGATGGTAGATAAAAATATTATTTAAAATGAAATGGAGAACCAATTTCCATTTGACTAAGGGGGGTCTCTCATAGTTGGACTTAAGTGGCAATTGTCGAGTTTGGCATCATGATTGTAGTATTTGTAGAAATCCCTTAGGGGTAGTCGATCTTCATGCGGTTTGTACTTTTGTAATAGGTCATTTGAGAACTTAATGAGAAAATATGGTATTATACACAAAGTGGCTACACCCTATCATCCATAGACAAGTGGCTAACATGAAGTTTCCAATAGGGAGATTAAACGAACATTAGAGAAAATTGTGAATCTAGAACGTAAGGATTGTTCTTTAAGGTTAATCAACATGTTATGCGCTTATAAGACTGCTTTTAAAACTCCTAATAAAATGTTTCTCTATAGACTTGTCTTTGAGAAAGCTTGTCACTTACTAGTGGAATTGAAATATATGACATTCTAGGCTATAAGGAGGTTCAATTTTGACATCGACAAACTTAGCACGTTGTGTAAACTCTAACTTGTGGAGTTGGAAGAAATTAGAAAAGACTCGTATGACAACGCAAGAATATATAAGAAGATGATAAAAGTTTTCCATGATAAGAATATTTTCAGGAAAAAAATTGAGCTAAATAAAAGTCCTTTATAATTCTTGTCTTCATCTCTTTTTTGGAAAACTGTAATGCAGATGGACTAAACCATTCATAATAAAGATTGTTTATCCTTATAGGGCCGCAGAAGTTGTGAATCTTATAAATGGTAATGTGTTCAAGATAAATGGTCAGAGACTGAAACCGTTTCCCTTGCTTTCTTAGGATTTAGTTTTTTTGGTAAAATATGATGTTTTGTTTATAAGTTTTTAGTTGCTCAGGCATTAATATTTGAAGTATGCTCCCGTACATGTCATCTTTTAAGTACTTGTTTCCACATACTCTTTATTTTGTTGCTCTCATGTTACATTTATTGCATATGTTTTATACATTGAGGACAACGTAAAATTTAAGTTGGGGGTGGGTTTTTCGTAAGATTTTTTTTGAACTGAAAATTCTAATTTTTTAAAAGTTGATTTTTGTAATTTTAGATAATTTTAGGAGATAAATTCGATAGTTAGTATTGAATAATTTTTTTAAAGCCTAAATTCTAGTTAGCCAATGGATTTTAAGCTTAAGTTCATTTTAATGATATTTAGTTGAAAAGTTTTAAACATTGATTGAATCATAAATATAGCATGTCATATTTAACTTCCACATTAGACCTTAGTTGGATATTGAATTTTTGAAGTAATGATTATTAAGAATGTTAAGAACAAAGCTTGAGAAATTTGTTCATCATGTTCGTTGAGAAAAGTGAAAAAAATAATACCTATATATATATATATATATATATATATATAGTTGTTGAAAATGGCTACTTATTGAAATTGTTCATGAAAAGACGGTTTGATATGTGAACAAAGAGAAGAATAAATGGATAGAAAAAAAGAATAATAGATTGAAAGCCGTCAATAAAAAAAACGAGAGTTAGAAAAATGAAATGTTGAGCTATAAGACAAGTTCTGATTTACGCTTTGGTTGATTTGTTCATTTATTTAAATATCATTATAGACATGAAGTGAAAAATTGGATCTGTAATGTTGTTATATCTAGATTGCATTATACATTTATGAAGCGTAATGTTGGGAATTATTCAATTATATGATTATTACTTGAATTTAATTGGAATATTTATTAAAGTACTGAAGCTTAGGTGAATATTATGCTTGATTTGGTTCTCTTTGGATTGGTTTCCTTTCGAAAATATTTTTGAATTTAAAATTTTAATTATGTTTTGTTCGAGACTAACAAAATGCTGGTTGGGGGTGTAATAACATCAAAATATTACATATTTATCCCCTCAATTACATTAGTTTTCATGCATTCAAAGTGCTTAATTGATTAACTAACGTCTATTTTATACAGGCGAGGTAATCCGGAAAACAAAGAAGAAATCATATTAAAGAATGTGGATTAAAGCTCAAAAGATTAATCAAGAGAAGGCTTGAATATTTAGAAGTCATTATTGAAGAATTCATATGTCAAAGATCTAAGAAAACTAAGTACAAAAGATAAAGAAAGTATTGAAAAATCATGCGGTGCAATAATAGAAATAATATATTGTTCGGTCCTACTTGAGGTTGGTTCGATTCGACCAAATGTGCACAGAACACTTTAGCAACAAAATGTGATTTTTAAAGACAATTCGGCTTAACACTTAGGTCCAGCTAAAACTAGGTTCTGTACAACTGAAGGAGAGTTTGGTGCAACCTAAGGGGGATAGAGACTTTAGACTTATTTTGAAGAAATTTAGTTGCAACCAGAAGTGGGTTCGGTGCGACCGAATGTATGTTCGGTTGTAAATGAAGGTGACCATCAATGCAACCGAAACATAACAAAAGTGTAAAAATTGAAGTCGATTTTAAGTTGGTGCAATCTTTTCCTATTTAAAGAGGTGTTCTAAGCATTCTTAAGTATAAATTAGGGCTCATGAGAGAGACTTAAGAGTTGCAGAGCTTCTTCGGAATCATCATTCATTCCCAATCATTCGGTTCTGGTTTATGTTTTCTAGTTTTTCTTTATATTATGTTTAAGATGTTAGTTATGTTCGGCTAATCTCTTAATTAAGGATAAGAGATGAATCTTTTAATGGATATTTGATGATTAATTTATTTCTTCAATGAAAGTTAATGTTTTTATGTTGAATTGTTATTAGACGTGATTGAATTTATAGATTGAAGAATGAATCAATTTGTAAAGTTGTTTGATTTATTATCACTTCCGGATACATTAGATGCTTTCAATTCCCTACGTTTAATTACCTAGATCTTCGTGAGAGATTAAGCCTATCATGATTCTAATCTATGCTGAATTTTTTTAATTAATATTACTTTATTATCTTTCGATTTGAATGGATTGGAATCCAGTTTTAATTGAGTTATCAACTTTAGAAGACGAATTGAATTCAAGTCCATCGATCGTGGATTATTGAATCTTTAGATTTTTTTTTTTCTTCACAACTCTTCTATTCCACTATATTTAAAACTCAGACTAATAGTTTTCATATAATCACTTCTTAATATATTCTCACTAAATTTCCCGTGGATTGAGATCTTACAGAGTTATTATTACATTACAATATTATAGTTAGGGTTGTCAACTCTTAAGTTTGATGATGGAGCTCACTATAGCAAGCTTATAAGATTGATTGATTGATTGATTTATTTATTTATCATAACATACTTGTGTTTCATCTCATCTGCACGCTCTCGCAGATGGGACACCTTTCTTACCGGTCATGGGTCGGGTCAGGTCATTTGGCCTGGTCCATTAATTTAGTAGTGTGAACGAGTTGGGTTAGCTTGGTCTAAACCCGAGCCTCACGTTTTTATCTAAATGGGTTACCTTTTTGGTCCAAGCCTCACAGTTACCCGACCGGATTGGGCCTGAACGCGGCTTAGAAGCGGGTCGGGCGAATTGGCCTATGGGTCGACCTAAGGCGTCTGATATTCGAAAGGGTGCTTTTGTCAACCTTTCTAAAAGCAAGGGTATGTCAGTAATTTAGGTCAGCAACATAAACGGACAGGTGACGGTCGTTTCCAGGGCAATGGCTGCGGGCGAGGCGAGCAGTCGATTGAAGAGAGAAGAGTGCAAACACACCAAACACGACCCGCTCTTCTCAAGATGGGAGGTTCGCTCTCTCTCTCTCTAAGGGTGTAAAATGCGACTGGCGCATTTTAGTCCCCAACGGCTAAAACGGAATTGGAAGTCGACCGCAATTAGCAGCCGCTGTATCTGTTAATTTTCTGGCCTTTTTACTTTCCTTTGTCGTCCCCTTCCTATTTCCAATTGCGACTTGTTGCCACCCGCGCACGTTAGAAAATTCCTTTAATTGGTCGCTAAACGAAACAGCTTTGTTATGGTCGATTTACTGGGTTTATATATATTAGATTTTAATTAATTTATAATATTCTTTTTTCTGTCTGCAGCTTTGAATCAAGAATTTCTTCAGTTTTTCAAAATTCAATTATTTAAAATTTCGATTATTATTATTTTTTATTTTCTTACTTTCATTTTCAATTCCTGTTCATGGTCTTGCCAACAAAAGTGAAAAAAAAAAATAGTTTCAGGATATTTTAATTTTATTTAAGGTGCATTTGGTTCCACCAAATATCATGAAATTTCACGGTATTTTGCACCATACTAGACTGGTATTCATGAAATTTCATGATTCTGGTGCAACCTTAGGAGTCGTTTGGATGCCTGTAAGTTGTGTTAGTGGTGAGTGACTGATGGGGACATCACGCGTACACGCATGCCTCCCCTACGCACGTACGCAAGGAGGAGGAGAGCCTCACCATTGATCTGGATCGATGACGACGTCCAGAAAGGGCTTCCTAGTTAGAGGACTGCGTTTTGGTTTGTTGGAGTGGACACGATAGCCATGTAAAGCTCACCATGGGTTCTCATTATCGTGGCCCACTAGTCTAATTAATCTCGTATTTTAGGTTTTGCTTATTATTGTCATTAAGAGTATCATGGATGGTTTAGATTACTTTGATTAATTGTTATTTTTGATTACTTCATCGCCAAGCAATAGGTTGCGCACATGGCGCGAGTTTTTAGGTATAGGATTTTATTATAAATAGGCACCCCTGGTAGTCTTTTTGATTATTTTGAAGATTAATAAAAAAATTCTTGCGTTTTTCTACTCCTTTGAGCCTATGAGTTATGGAAATCTAATTGGGTGCGAAACCCTCCATTCCTCGAAAGGCTGACTACCGTGGTGTGAAGCCACATCTATCCCGATTCGTCCCTATCTTATACTATCCACACTTCTCATCTCCTACAATCATCTACGCTTCAAATTCGTCCTTTATTGCAATAATTTTTGCCTTTACAACAAAATTCTAGAATTTGGCCCTGCAGGAGGCCTAAAACTTCGGCGGAGCACCACGCACATACCGCACATCGGATCGGCTCAAAAATCGGGGGTTTTGGAGACCTCCCCTCGCCGACAAGACTTAAGGAGTCAGTTTTCGGAATCAGGCCCCCCTCACACGTGCGACCAGGCCCCTATGCACATGCGTTAGGCCTGACCCATTGTCCGCACGCGTGGACTGTCGCTAGGTTCAGATTTTCTACCTATTTAATCCCTCTCATACATTCCATAACCCTAACCCTAGATTGCATTATTTTCAATTTGTTTGCCCATTTTCTAATCCTAGGGTTCTTTGAATTGAAACCGGTGAATCCCTTGGATTAGGGATAGATTGCTATGCATGTGTGGATGAATTTACTTCCCTTTGAGTATCGTTTGATTCATAATTTTTATTGATCCAGCCCTATCATGTGTAGGTTTGGACCCGCATAAATTCCTCTTAATTGAATGTTTGAACTTTTGTGTGGGATATGGAATTTGTGTAATTGTTTCTGAACTAATGTGATCTTAAGCTTGAAAATCTTGCACATCATATTTGAATTTCATATCTTGCATCAAATATGGTATCAAAGCTTATGGTTCTTATAGGGGAATGCATTATATGTTTAGGGTTTAGTTTGTTTATGTCCATTGTGCATCAAGTCTCATCATGTATAGCTGTTTAGAGGTCCATAATTCCTGATATAAGCTGCTGAAATTTCTGTTATCAGAAAGTTAGCAATTCACATTGCTGAAATTATCTGTTATCCGTTTATTTTGATAGCTATATTACTGAATTTTGGTAGCGTTGTGTAGTTTCCCTCATATAGAGTCTCATAGGATCATTTAGTCCCATTTAGACGCATATAGTCGTATTAGAAGGTCTTTTAGTTGAGTTAGTGGTTGTATGCCCACACGTATGGGTCGCGGTTTTGGCTTGCACCCTACACTAAACATGGAGCAATTATAAGAGTCAGTGGATAAGCTGACCCAACAGTTTGAGTCTTTGGATAAGCACTTGGAACAACGTATGGACCAATGCCTTGAGCAGTTTAATGTGCACGTTACTCAACTAGAGACCTCCTTCGGGGCAAACCTCACCATTGAAGAAGATGCCCAATCTCAGGCAGGTGGTTAGGAGGTTAGACTAAGGAATGGAGGTGGCCAAGGAATTAGTCATGGGCGCGCACCCGTGCACCCATCCCGTGAGGGACATCATAATCAATATAACCCAGAGGCGCAACTCTTCAAGGGAGTTAGAGTAGATGCCCCTATGTTTGATACTACTTGGACCCTAAAGCCTTTTTAGACTGGGTGGCGGATATGGACCACTATTTTGAGTGGTATAACGTGTCGGATGGTCGTTGAGTCCGATTTGCCAAGATGAAGCTTGCTGGCTAAGCAAAGAGGTTTTGGGCGACGGTAGAGCGAAAGAAAGAAATACGAGGGAGGTCCCAATAGTCCATTGGGGGGAAATGAAAGAGACACTTAAGAAGAAGTACTTTCTTTTCTCTTATCGTTTACGATTAATTGAGGAATGACAGTCTCTTTGACAGGGTTCCATGAGTGTTGCTGAATATATTGAGAAGTTCGAAGAGTACTTGACCCGTTACGAGGTTGATGAGGACCTCGTACTCACCCTTGCTCGTTTTAAAACGGGCCTCCGTCCTGACATTAGGAGAGACTTGCTCATCAAAGACATAGACACTATTGAATAGTTGTATTAAGTAGTGTTAGACAAGGCCAACCCCTCTAGAGCAATACCTTAAAGCATCTGTGGGAAGGCGGTTTGACTTTGGCGATTCTAGTGCTAAGGCCAACCCCTTTGGAGCTAAACCTAACACTGGGTACCAAAACAAACCTTCCAACAGTTTTCATCCTAAGCCCAAGGATGATAAGGGTACCAAAGTATTCCTTATTGATGGGCAAGTAGAAGTAGTGCCCTCAGAGAATGACGGTGAGGAAGAAGAATATGAGCCAGTAGAAACCCCTAGTGATGAGGAAGAGGGAGCGCAAGAGTCTGCGACCCTCACAGTTGTGCATTGCGCCTTTGCTCAAGCAAAAAATACTGATGATTGGCAGCACAACACGATCTTCTATACTTATGCAAAGTGTGGGGAAAAGAGTTGTAAGATGATCGTGGATAGTGGTAGTTGTGTCAACGTGCCATCGACTAGCACTATGAGCCGTTTGGGCTTGAAGCTGGAAGCCCATCCTTAACCTTATAGGGTCTCCTGGGTTGATGAAACGTTCATTCTAGTCTCGCACCGTTGTCTTGTTCTTATTCAGTTTAGATCATATAAAGACACTTTGGTGTGATGTTGTTCCCATGGATGTTGGCCATATCATTTTGGGTAGACCGTGGCTCTATGATAGGGATGTTACCATATTTGGTCGTTAGAATGTGTGTACATTCTGGTTCGAGGGTAAGAAGGTCAAGCTAAATCCACTGCCACCCAAGACCACGACTGGAAAGGAATCCACCACATAGAGTGGTGCGAGCGGCTTAAAAGAATTGAAGGAATCGAAGTTCAAGTCCAAACCACTCCATATTCTATATGCCAAGGACTTTGAGTGAGAAACGGAGGCGGATTCGATGGTATACACCCTTGTGGCTAGGGAGAGTGTACCAGAGGCTAGCGTAGAGTTACCCACTGAGGTCATTCAGGTAGTGCATGAGTTTCGTGATGTCTTTCCTGATGATCTATCGAATGAGCTTCCTCCTATGAGGGATATACAACATGCTATTGATTTAATCCCTGGGGCGACTCTACCAAATTTTCTACATTACAGAATGAACCCAAAGGTGCATGCTGAGTTAAAGAGACAGATTGACGAACTCCTAGAGAAGGGTTTCATTCGAGAGAGCATGAGTCCGTGTGCCGTGCCCGCCCTTCTTATGCCTAAGAAGGATAACACATGGAGGATGTATGTTGATAGTAGAGCCATCAACAAAATCACAGTCAAGTATCGGTTTCTCATACCGCGTCTTGACGACATGTTGGATATGATGGCCAACGCTACTATCTTCTAAAAAATTGACCTCAAAAGTGGTTATCACCAAATCCGTGTACGCCCTGATGATGAGTGGAGGACGGCTTTCAAGACGAATGACGGGCTATACGAGTGACTAGTTATGCCTTTTGGGTTAACTAACGCCCTAAGCACTTTCATGCGTGTGATGACCCAAGTGTTGAGGCCCTTTATGGGGAAGTTTTTGGTCGTAAACTTTGATGATATCTTGATTTATAGCATGACCAAGGAACAACACCTCGACCATTTGAGGCAGGTTTGTGGGATCCTTAGAGCCGAGAAATTGTACGCCAACCTAAAGAAGTGTGCGTTTTTGTCTAGTAGTGTTATCTTCTTAGATTTTATTGTGTCAGCTGAGGGCGTATTGGCGGATCCCGAGAAGGTCAAGGCCATCGTCAATTGGCTCGAACCCCGCAATATTTATAAGGTGCGTAGCTTTCACGACCTAGCCACATTTTATAGGCGGTTCATTCGAGGTTTCAGTTCCATTATGGTTCTTATTACGGATCACATAAAAAAAGGAGGGTTTCAATGGACAAAGGCAGCCTCGAAGGCCTTCAAAGAGATAAAGATCAAGATGACCAAAGCACCAGTCACATGACTTTCGGATTTTTCAAAAGTGTTTGAAGTTGCATGTGACGCGTCAGGAGTCGACATAGGAGTACTTGGTTAGGAAGGGCACCCTATCGCCTATTTTAGTGAGAAACTGAATGAGGCGAAGCAAAAATATTCCACTTATGACAAAGAGTTCTATGCGGTAGTGCAATCATTGTGCCATTGGCGTTATTACCTATTGCCGTAAGAATTCGTTTTATTCTCAGATCACGAGGCCTTGAAATATTTAAACTCTCAGAAGAAATTAAACCCTAGGCATGTCAAGTGGGTTCAATTCCTTTAAGAGTATACTTTTGTTTTTAAACACAAGGCCGGCGTAGAGAATAAGCCTGTCGACGTGTTGAGTTGTCGAGTCGCGTTACTCAATTCCATGAGTGTCGAAGTCATGGGCCTCGAGCGCATCAAAGAAGATTATTCTAAGTGTCCAGATTTTGGAGTTGTATACGTATCATTGTTAGAGAGTCTGCCAGGAGTTAGAGTGAGTACTTGATTTTAGACGGGTATTTGTTTAGGAGTGACCTCTTGTGTATAACACGCACATCCCTCCGTGATTTTCTTGTCTGAGAGTTACATTCAGGAGGGGTCGTAGGTTATTTCGGTCGAGACAAGACCATTGCCTTAATGAAGGATAGGTTTTATTGGCCAAGTCTCAAGCGAGACGTGGCCGGAATTATATGGCAATGTCATACTTGTCAACTGGCAAAACAAAAGAAACAAAATACAGGATTATACACACCTTTACCAGTCCATTTATCCCTTGACAGGACATCAGTATGGATTTCGTGCTTGGACTCCCCAAGACCATTCGGAAACACGATTCCATATTTGTTATTGTGGTCCGTTTTTCTAAAATGGTCCACTTTATTCCTTGTTTTAAGACATCAGACGCATCTCATGTTGCCAAGCTATTCTTTAGTGAGGTCATCAAACTACACGGGTTATAAAAAACCATAGTGTTTGACCGTGATGTGCGATTTATGAGTTACTTTTGTAAGACGCTATGACACATGATGAATACTAGGCTCCAATTTTCTTCTGCCTATCACCCTCAGAATGATGGTCAGACTGAGGTGGTCAATAGGAGCCTAAGGAGTTTGCTCAGATGTTTAGTGGGGGAGCACACCAGGACATGAGACACCATATTACCTATAGCCGAGTTTGTGTTTAATAGTCTTGTCAATAGGTCCACAGGTCTAAGTCTTTTTGAAGTCGTTACTGGTTATAAGCCTAGGAAGCTTATCGATCTTATCCCTATATCATTGTCCCATAGGCCATCAGAGTCTGTAGAGTCCTTTGCGCATCACATTCATTCATTGCATCAAGAAATCAGGCGAAAGATCACTACTAGTAATGAACATTACAAATTTTCTACAGACCAATATAAACGTTTCAAAGAATTCAATATAGGAGACTCTGTGATGGTCCGTATTAGGCCCGAGCGGTATCCTCAGGGGGCCGTTCGTAAATTATACACGCGTAGCGCTGGATCCTTTAAAATTATAAAACGAAACAGTCTTAATGCATATGTGATAGATCTTCCACCTTCCATGGGAATTAGTTCTACATTCAATGTGGAGAATCTAGTTACTTTTTAGGGGACTACTGATATTTTGTCTGGCCCTTTGCCCACCCATCCTGATTCCTCAGATCTGTCCCTTGATCCATGGCTTCTTCCCGACCTTTCTTCTTAGCCTCTGCTTCCCATACCTAACCTTCCCACACCTAGAGAGGAAATAGAGGATATTCTGGACCATTAGATAGTATCAACGTCGGACGGCGGGTTTCAGAAGTACCTGGTTAAATGGAAGTCATGCCCAGCTTCAGATAGTACGCGGCTCACTGAGGAGGAGCTTTAGAGACTTGATCCTGACATCTTGGAGCGGTTCAAGAGTTTTGTTTCTCTAGTGGCAAAATCTTCGCAGCCGAGGAGAGTTGATGGGGACATCACGTGCACATGCACGCCCCCTACGCACGTACGCAAGGAGGAGGAAGGCCCCACCATCGATCTGGATCGATGACAACGTCTAGGGAGGGCCTCCTAGTTAGAGGACTGCGTTTTGGTTTGTTGGAGTGGACCCGATAGCCATGTAAAGCCCACCATGGGTTCTCATGATCGTGGCTCACTAGTCTAAGTAATATCGTATTTTAGGTTTTGCTTATTATTGTCATTGAGAGTATCATGGATGGTTTAAATTACTTTGATTAGTTGTTATTTTTTATTACTTTATCGCCAAGTAATAGGTTGCGCACATGGTGCGAGTTTTGGGGTATAAGGTTTTATTATAAATAGGCACCCTTGGTAGTCTTTTTGATTATTTTGAAGATTAATAAAAAAAATTCCTGCATTTTTCTACTCTGAGCTTCTGAGTTGTGGAAATCCAATTGGGTGCGAAACCCTCCCCTTCCTCGAAGGGCTGACTACCGTGGTGCGAAGCCACATCTATCCCAATTTGCCCCCATCATCTACCATCCACACTTCTTATCTCCTACAATCATCTACACTTCAAATTCGTCCTTTATTGCAGCAATTTTTTCCTTCACAGTAAAATTCCAGAATCTGGCCTTGTAGGAGGGCTGAAACTTCGATGGAGCACCACGCACAGACCGCATATCGGATTGGCCTGAAAATCGGGGGTTTCGCATATTGGATTGGCCTGAAAATCGGGGGTTTTGGAGCCCTCACCTGGCCGACCAGACTCAAGGAGTCAGTTTTGGGAATCGGGGCCCCCTCACATGTGTGGCCAGGCCCCTGCGCATGTGCGTCAGGTCTGACCCGTTCTTTGCACGCGCGGACTGTCGATAGGTTCAGATTTCCTACCTATTTCATCTCTCTCATACCTATTTTCTATAACCCTAACCCTAGATTGCATTATTTTCAATTTGTTTGCACATTTTCTAATCCTAGGGTTCTTTGAATTGAAACCGGTGAATCCCTTGGATTAGGGACAGATTGCTGTGCATGTGTGGATGAATTTACTTCCCTTTGAGTATCGTTTGGTTCATAATTTTTATTGATCCAGCCCTAACATGTGTAGGTCTGGACCCGTATAGATTCCCCTTGATTGAATGTTTGAACTTTTGTGTGGGATATGGAATTTGTGTAATTGTTTTTAAACTAATGTAATCTTAAGCTTGAAAATCTTGCACATCATATTTGAATTTCATGTCCTGCATCAGTGACTTGGTTGTGTGAGGGGGGATGATGGACGATCCACATCAAAGGTGGGGCCTACACCATGGACGGTCCACATTAAAGGCGGGCTCCATGTGATGGATTGACATTGAAGCCGGGGCTCACATGATGGATGGCCCATTTTGAGGTGGCCCCACATGATGGATGGTCCACATCAAAGGTCGGCCCCTAATGATGAATGACCCACATTTAAGGCGCGTCCCACTTGATGAGAAACTCACATTGAGATGGGGTCCACATGATGGACAATCCACATCAAAGGTGGGCCCTACATGATGGACGGTCCACATCAAAGTCCAACCCTAATGATGAGTGGCCCATATCCAAGGCAGGCCTTGCATGATGGATAGCTTACATTAGGGGTGGGGTCCACATGATGGATGGTCCACATCAAAGGTGGGCTTTGCATGATTGGTGGTGTATAGTGAAGGTGGGTCCCACATGATGGACAATAACATTGATGGTGGGCCCCACACGATGGATGACCAACATCAAAGGTGGGCCCTACATAATGAATGGTGCATGTTAAAGGTCTGCCCCTACTGATGAATGACCCACATGCAAGGTGGGCCCCGCATGATGGATGTCCCACATCAAAGGTGGGGCCCACACAATGAATGGTCTACATCAAAGGTTGACCCCACATGATGGATGGTGGATGTGAGGGGGACCCAACAAACACTAGGGATAATTACTTATGATGTTGGAATCAAACATACTCTTTAACTTTTTGGTTGATAAGTATGTTTGGTAACAACGTACTTATTTACTTAATAAGTAGAAACCAAGATAAGCTACTTATGGCATAAGTAACTTATATAAAGTTACTTATGATCCAAATGCCCCCTTTTGTGTATAACTGCTAGAAAACTTCCTTGCAAGCGACTTACTAGTCTAACGTTCTGATTTTTGAAAAGAGGAGAAGGGGGAAATTCGTCAACAACCACCATTACAACACCTGCAATTGTCTCTCTCTCTCTCTCTCTCTAAAATCGGCATTGTGTGCCTCTCTCTCCCTCTCCGCAATCGTCAAGGCGCTAGGGTTATGAAGTTGTTTCCTTGCAATTGATTGAGCCACAATTGTGGAGCCTGATTTGGTGATGCCATGATAGTGGGGCCCACCTTTAATGTATGCTTTGTATATCCATGTCATCCATCAGTTTTTCCAGCTCATTTTAGGGCATGGGCCAAAAAATAAAGTAGGTCCAAATATCAGGGGGGCCACTTAAAAACTTACAGGCATCCAAACGATCCCTTACAATGTCATTTCATTCAAGGAGTTGAGTTCTCTACTGAATAATATTTAACTTTGATAGTGGGGATATCTAATTTATGACCACATTGCATTGATTTTTCGTATGATTTACCAATATGAAAATGCATATGATTTGGTTTCATTAGCCATTCCATACCATTCAAATATAGATGCATTTTTTTTTTCCTTATTTTAATATAAAGGCTATTGGGTTTGATGGGTGGGATCAGGTTTCCTGGTGAAGATCTTTCCACCGTAAACAATGTAAAGGACCCTTTTTGTAAATTTGGATTCCCATGGCAACTATAACTCACAATGATATGATGGCCGGGATGGGTAGATAATTCAATGATAGGGGAAATGGTAAGGTACATAGTTGAATTTGAACATGATAGGAGCCCCCCTCCACCACGTGTGGTGGGGGTAGGATGATCAGGGCCATCCATCTAGTAGACTCTACCATGGGTTGCCCATGGTTCAAACACCACACTGATTGGGTGTCTGTATTGATTCTAGTGGCCTTTGAAATGAGAGTAGGAAAAGCAAAGATGGCTAGCTCTCAAAATTTGGTAGGAAAGTGTGGGAATTGATTACTAGGATTGTCTGATCAGAACTGTCAATTATCCACAATAGGGCCAAGTAGATATTCCAAGGAATGACTGGTGTAGATTTGGTGGGCCATGATATTATCTTTCCAATATATATATAATAATTCTTTTCTCCCTGTTTGCGTATACGCCCTAATATTGAAGTAGCTTTCCTCTCTTCTTGATTTGCATTGGAACATATCTTTCAATAATGATTCCTTTCTGCTCATTTGCATATATGCTCCAATATTGTAAGTAGCTTTGGCTATCTTCTTGATTTGCATTCGCACATCTTTGGGTAACAACTCCTTTCTGCACGTTTGCATATACACATGTATCTTCCCATATGTATTTTTGAAGGATATCCACAGCAGGGACCAGTAGATAATTTAGGACATGACTCGTGTGTGTGTTCAGGATGTCATTTTGATAGGAATCTACCAGTGTCATTTGCATGTATCTTGTCTATATTGTCAATTATTCCTTTTTGTCTGTTCATATGTACACTTCAATATTAAGGTAAGGTAAGCTTTGCCGATTAACTCCATACTCTATCCCATGGACTTAGCGATTTTGGCACTTGTACCTTAGAGTTTTGTACATAGAATGTAGAGAATTCTAGAGAAGATTAGAGTTGTGTAGAGATCTCTAGAACATTCTAGTGTTCTTTTGTAGCTATAATTATGTAGAATAATGTAAATGTTTCTAGAGTATTCGTAACCATTGGATGATCACCACATGGCACCATCCTAGCCATTCATGTAGGGAGTCTAGAGGGATTTTGTGCATATTAAGAGGGCTCCTCATTTGAGAGGCACCCCAAAAAGTTGTAAGTTCTCTTGAATATAGTACAATACAAGTTCTCTTGCTTTCGACTTTCTTGTGTTCTCTCCTCTTCAAGTAAACTTGGCTAGCACTTGGGTGGTTGACTGATTCATTCACATAGGGTTGTGAATCGAGTGCAACTCAGTTTACGCTTGAAGGAATCACCTAGGCCATAACATTTGGCTCTCTTCTTGATTTATTCTTTCAATTGAAGGATTTTGATTGCCATGTTAGGCAAAATGATGAGAATAAAACATGTCATCTTACACGTATTTGGGACATTAACCCTTATACGTGACCTGCAGTTCTTGCCCCATATTTACATAACCTCTCTCTCTATTGTATATGTGTATGTAAATATTTATGCATGTAGAGCCAACACTATCAACAAGGTGAGAAGATAATGTTTATAGAGGGAAGTCTGGGAAGGTAAAACAAGAAAAAAATACAGAAACTTTTTATCTGCCATTATTGATTCTTTGTGCAATATTATTAGAATCTCTCTATTATTCTAAAAAAGTAAAAGGAAAAAGAATCTCTCTATTATTATTTTGATATTCTGTTTTCAAAAAGGAGAATTTTACCCATGTTTGTTTGCCGTCTTTTCAGATTCTCATTGGCCCCTCTGATTGGGAAAACCACTCCTTGGGCACGGATGGAGTGGAGAGATATCGAATCCATAACCTCCCAATAAGCTGCTCATGTCCCGGTCTCTATGAGCTTGGTATACATGTATGTCACAGTGATGTAGGCCATAAGGTTCGCGAGCTTCATCATAGCCGGGTTGTCGTTGTCTACCTTGGACAAGCTGACAATGTTAGGACAAGACTCCAGCATTATGGCCGAGCAGGTTCTCATTTGGACCATGGCAATTCAATTAGTCCTGCAAGTGAAAATAAAAACCCCTGCTTGCAAAGAGGGCCTGGTTTGTTTAGAGAGATATTCTCCAAGGGCTTTCCAATTGTGTTTAGATGGGCCCCGGTAAGAAAACCTTTCTTGTTTTCTTCTTGTACATTTTATTATTTGCGTGAAGTTCTGAAGCATGGAAGAACCGTTACTGATTTCTGCAGTGGATGTTTCATTTGATTCTATGGTGATAAGTTGAACTTGCTCAATTTTGGGTTGCAAGTAGGCCGCTGGCCGAAGTCTGCTTTTGGCTGGTTTATGGGTTTGACCCAGGCTTGAGTTCTGCCTTGTAGCTAATTGTGCTGGACGTGGACTTGTATCTCATTAAAAGATCGACAAGCGACAAGTAAGCCCAGCCAGGTCCAAGCCCTGGTTACTAGCTCATGGACTGCGATGCTGCCGGACTCAGGTCCTTAAGCTCACATCCTGGAACGGGATGAGCTTGGCCTAACCTTGCCCAGTTTCAACCCAGTTTTGAGAACCAACAAAACACAAACTGTCACTTGATTCATTTAATTGGTTGCATAGATTGTTTTACTGAAACAGTGCATTGATCTGCATTATTGATGCAAATTGGTGTAACCAAATACTGATGTTATTAATGGACCTTTTGACTGCATGTGCACATAATCTCTTAAAAGCAGTCCCATAACAGTCCACGACTTTAAATAGTGTATAAATGTTAAATGCAGTGGATGTGTTGATGCCTTTAACTGTATTGGATCTATCTTTCACTCGATAAATAGAAAACCATTATGATATATCAAACTTGTAGCTTATGAGTAGTCAGCATGAGTATAAAAGATAACATTGCTGAATTAGTCCATTTTCCAATACAGGAGAGAGACCAATTCTTTCAGTGGATGCTCATTTCATCACTTCCTTGACTTTCACAGTAAAAGACTTAAATTTGCTTCAATTATCTTCAGCCTATAATGAGCTATTTTCCATTACAGACATTATGTTCCTTCTTTTGGTTCAAGAAACTATATTTCCTCAAGGAAAAAAGGGAAGTTATCTATGTGGAAAACCATATCTAGAAAACTAGACATACATTGGAACTAGATAAAATGGTATATAAATACTGCCAAAATGAAGTGATCAATGATGAATTAAGGCCTTTGCAATAGCCATGTAAATGTGTCTGACATAGGTGTTGGACATGATAAAATTTGAGAAAATGGAGTGTCCGTTTACAATATAGTTCGTGATATTGAAAACCCGACTTGACTCGATGTTCAGCCAGGTTGGGTTTGACTTGAAGAATCAACCCGACTAGACTCGATATTTAATTACTTCATTTTTTTTTTTAAAAAAGAATAGCGATAAGTAGAGCTAGGCAGAATCTGACCCGAAGGCCAAGATCGGGTCGGATCGAGTAGGCCCACTCAGATCCAACCGTACATCGAGTCGAGTTCGGATTAGTGGCCAATCCGGACCGATCCGATCCGGGATCTGATCCGATTGGATCCAATCCAATCCGCACAATGTTCATTCAACACTATTTCCTGTAATGTTGTCCACTTGAGATTGGGATATACCTCATTTTTGGTTTAATACCATAAAATGATCTAGAAAAATAGATGGACGACATGGATGAAATAAATACATCACGGACCACCGACCACCAACCATTGGCTTGTGGCAGGGGGAGTAGTCTCCTCTTGGTTGGCGCCTCGAGCACCGGACTCTGACACTTACAAGAGACCGGGACGGGGACTTCCTGTAAAAGCCTTTGGCATGAAGTTCCTGTGCAACGATGCTGGATGGGGCCCACTGAAATGTATATTAGAAATCCATTCCATCCATCCGTTTTGCGAGATCATTTTAGCATTCTATACAAAAAATGAGGTGAATAAAAACTCAAGTAGGTCACACGAGAGGTAAAACTGAGGAAAGAAATATCTACTGTTGAAACCTTCTTGGGCTCCAACTTGATGTTTATATGCTATCCAAACCGTTTAAAGGTCATTCCCAATGGGATTAAGTGAAAAAACCAAAAATATTTCATGATACTTTTATGGCCATAAGAATGCTTCAACGGTGCTCACTGGATTTCCACGGTTTCCTATCGATTGGCCCACTTTACTTTTGGTTACACTTAATTAGGGCTATACACGAGCAGAGTTAGCTTGGTAACTCGCTCGACTCGACTAAAAAAAGCTCGATTTGACTCGGTTCGAAACTGAGTTCGAGCCGAGTCGAGTTAATTTTTTAAGCTTGAAAAAATTTCAAATTGAGTTTGAGCTTGCCCGAGCTCGACTCGACTCGGATCGAACCCAACTTCAATTGAACTCGGATCGATTCAGTTCGATGACTCGGTTACTTTGATATTGCTGTTGCTCACCAATGAAATGACTCAATGAAGTGTGGCTGGTGGCAAGGAAGGTACGTATATGAAACAAATACCCTTTTTTTTTTCTTGATTTTTTTGTTGTTTACAAGGTGTTTAATGAAATGCCTGTAAATCCATTGTTGCTGTTTTACATACAACAAGATTTTGAAAGGGCAGTTCATGTGTTTGTGAAAATGCTGCACAGGCGAACTCGGCTCGATCTTGGCTCGAACTTGCCCGAGCTGCTGACCGAACCGAGCTGAGTTGGCTAGTTAGGCTCGAGGACCGAGCCAAGCCGAGTCCGAGCTGAGGTCAGCAAGTGGCCGAGCCGAGTCGAGCTGTGCCATGGTCGACTCGGATCGACTCGTGTACACCTCTACACTTAATTTTTGGTCGCACGTCCTAAGATGAGGTCTCAAAACGTATGGACGGTGTGGATTTCTCAAAATCATCTCGGTGGGCCACACCCAGCATCTTGCGTAGGGACTTCCGGCAGGCTTTCGCACGAAATCGGCGTCCTTGTCACCACACTAGTGTATTGACATGAAGGGATGGGCAGGTTAGGTGTACCACGCACTAGGACAGCTAGTGCCTGGTGTATTGACGTCAACAAGTTTTGTGGGTCCCATCATGAGGTATGTGTTATATCCAAACTGTCCATCCATTTGGCGGGCTCGTCTTAAGGCTTGAGCCAAAAAATAAGACATATCTAAAGAACAAGTGGACCACACTGCAAAAAGCAGTGGGGGATTGAATGTATACCATTGAAAATCTTTTAGGGGTCACAGAAGTTTCGGATCAATATGAAATTTGTTTTTCCTCTTCATCCATGTAGTTGTGACCTTATTAACAGATTTGATGGAAAATAAACGTTATGGTGGGCCCTATGAATTTTTTACGATGAAAATCATATTTATTTATTTATTATTTTTTAAATTTAAAAAAAAGATTGGATCTGAACCGTACCCAACCCAATCCGACTCGGTTTCCTTGACCAAGTCGGACTCAGTTCGGGTCAGGCCAGCAATGCAATGGATCGGATCGAGTCAGAGGACTCGGACTCGGTCCCGGATTGGATCGAGTTCGGGTCATGCATTGAAAATTTCGGACCGAGTTGAGTTGGACCCAATCCAGTACGACTTGACTTGATGCCCACCTCTAAGGTAAGTAATTAACATAGTTAAAATAAGTATCAAGTGCACTGGTTAAGTTCGTCTTTGCCTGCCTGTGGCGGAGGTTGTGGGTTCCTCTCCCCTTTCCCATTTGCAATTTTATTATGTTCACATGCGACTCGGTTCAAGTCACCTAGAGTCGTGTTGAGTCGACAATGCTCAAGTTGACTTGAAAAGTTGTCTCAAGTCGCCGTCAAGTCAGGCCCAAGACTGAGTTTCCCAATGTCTCGGCTTGAAATCTTGCCGAGTCAAGTTAACCCAGATGAGTTTTGAGTCAGCCCAGCTAGTTTTGGAACTATGGTTTACATAGGTTTCTCATAGAAATTTCAGTTTCCTTGTGTTAGTGTTACCTTTTTTCAAGATATCAGGAAAGAGCCCATCTCCATGTGACTACTTGTTTATGTAATGCTATGAGATTTCGGCTCTTCTGGATAACATGATGGGCCGAGTTTCTGGGTGTTGACTTCGATATGTCAAGGATATCATCCCACATATCCCTTTCGTTCACCTTAATTTACATTCTTATGGCATTCATAGCATAATTGACGGAAAGTAAATTCTTCTTCCATTAATGATTCTAATCTAGGCATCAACATAAAATCCATAATTGAACAAATTTACATCCAATGTTTGTCCTCCCATTGAGAGCATTATTACATCTTTAACAAACAAAATCAAACTAAACTTTAGGAAACACCAAAATCAAATAAAGGTCTTCCTCAAGCCGCTTCGGCTTCATCCTCTAAAGTCTGTTGCCATGAACCTTCGTAAGCCTTATTTGGAGGTCCACTAACTATTACTGGATCGTCACCTACGTCACCTTCGGTTGTTTGTTTAACAAGAGGAATGGGTTGCTATGGTTCAACTTAGCGAGGGCATCCCTCCAAGATTAGCACAATAATGGCACAATCATGCTAATAATATTCAAATCAAAACATTAATGAGAAAAATCTTATTTAATGCAACGCATGTATGCATGCTCAGGTGAAGGGACCCCTGACTAAATGAGACGAGATCTTCCAACACTCTTATTAGCCACTAGTCATGAGAGGTACCGAGTCGATGTGGGATGGGATCTTCCAACACTCCCACATACTCCAAAAATTTCCAACTAGTGAAACGGGATCTTCCACACTTATACTCGATCACACACAAATAGAGAAACGGGATCTCCCAACACTTTCTCTATTGTACATTCCCAAAGTGAATGCATGATTAGTTCCACCTTTAATTAAATTGGTTTATCATTTAGCCGGTTCAACGATGCCCAACAAGTCACCACCTCACCCCATTCCACAATCCACCACACCCTAGAATAGCTGTTACCCTTCTCAATACTTCCACTAGTGGAGGGACACACACACTCTGGTCTGTGATGTTACACGTGGCTCACATTCCACATTAACCATTCATGGATCCACCATAGGTAAACAATCTAAAAATCGGATCCTCCATAATCCATGTAACTCACAAATGGGTATTTCCATCAATTCATAAACATGACCTACATGTGTTTCTTCCATTCCATATCAACCGATCATATATCCATCACAAGAAATAATCCAGCCATAGGATCCTTTATGAATCATCAAAATCCACATATATGGATATTCTACAACAATACACCAACATAACCCATATGGGTTTCCACAATTCAATGTTACGTTCACATCTTACGGGGTAAGGGCTTCCTTTGATGTAGTATCCAAGCACATATGTCCATATCCAATAAGGCATGGGTGTACCATGTTTATTCACATATCATAATATCCATGAAACAAGCATAGTTTCTACATAGTTCCCATAGGTTGATGTTCACATACATGATTTCACCTCCGAACTCCAAACACACAGCATGTAGAATTTTCACAAAAAGTCCAGCAATATCACATCAGTTTATTCACATGAAAAACATCACCACAATGTGTACAAACATCACCATGCATAGGCTGAACCAAAACTACTTACGTCCAACCCCAGTGGGCACATCATGCTTGTGTGAGTGGTTTGGCTCAATTCTACGAGTTAACTCACTGATCCAGATGAATTCATGAATTCCCACATCATGGGACATCAAAATAGTATCCATATGGTCACATGACCCATCTAGGTTAGGTTATCAACATAGATTTCATATAGTTTATGCACCCAACACTACATAGTTTAGGTTTGTGCCTAAACATGATTCAAATGTTCATCAAATCAAATCCAAATATGAATTCATTCATCTAAATAGTCTAGGTTTGTGCCTAAACATGATTCAAATGTTCATCAAATCAAATCCAAATATGAGTTCATTCATCCAACATATAATATACAGCAATACATCATGTTTAAACAGAAAATAAATTGAGGGTTTGCAATTGAAACAAACAAAAATCAATAATGAAGAAACTAGTTGTAGAAATTGAAAAAAATCTAAGTTATAATTGTGTCTAAGCATCAAGGGATTCCTCACCTTTGCCTAAACGTGAAACCCCAGGTGTAGAACATCGAGGATGATGGCTTCTTCGCGAAACACGGGCTGTACAAGTTGATGTGGAAGAGATCCCACACGTGGGATGGCTATGATGGATGGTTTGGATGTGGGTGGGCATCCCTTGGATGTAGACATCCTCCACTCACTCACTCACTCTCTCTCTCTCTCTCTCTCTCTCTCTCTCTCCAGGCATGAGTAGGTATGGGGGTGCCTGGGTATGGGGCTAGAGAAGGGGTGCATGCTCCCCTTTTAAAAGGGAGTGGGCTTCAGATGGGTTATTCCTTCTTAAATTGGGTTTTCTCAAAACTCCTTAATCCTACGATCTTTCTTCAAATCTAACTCGTTCATGGCGTCGGGGTCGGGGTCGTCGTATAGAGATAGAATATGTAATTTTCTTAATGGTCCAAAATCTAGATTGGTCGATTTTGAAAAATATCTTGACGGGTACCAAAATAGACTTGGTCTCAATTAACGGTCCAAGCTTGATGATTATAGCCCAAAATTAGGAGAAATGTCAATTGGACAAAATTAGGTGGTTGACCGATGGTGGAAAAGATCTAAATATGAAAATTCACCTGTTGTATCAAAAGGAAATTGGCTTTGAGGCGGCCATCATTCAATGGTGTAGGATCATAAATCGGGGTCCAAATTTTGTATGATCTCATAGTCATATGAGGCCAATGTGTGGTCCAAATTTGAGTTACAATTGAGGTGGGAAGTGCGTAAATCGGAAGGTCCAGATTTTGAAAGAGTCGGTAAGCCTAAAATGGCAAACTTGGCGTAGAACGAAATGCTTATCAAGGTGAGGATCTCACATCTTACATTATGTCCATATGATGGACAATCTAAGTCGTTCATATGAAGGGAAATATCCGACTACGACTACCCCACGAACTTTCCTCACTCGATGGACACGAAAATCAAGAGTTAAGGGGCTGGTTTGACAATTGGGCCACTTCTACTATGATCGAGTGACTGAAATTCAACATGTACAATTAATTTATGATAGATAGACATGGGACAAAATTTCAGGTCAAAATGGATCGTGGGCAGTGTTCGAAGTATCGATACTATCGGCCGATATATCGGCCGATATTATCGGTATCGCACCCACGCGAGACGAAACTGCGCCGATAACAGCCGGAAGATACAAAAATTCGAAAAATGCAGATATCGTGCGATATTATCGTCGATATCGTGCGATATATCGTCGACATCATGCGATACATCGTCGATAACGCCGATATCTCCGATACAACCCACCCCGATTTAGATATCGCGGTATTTCCGCCTCCATTATTGTCTAAAATCGACAAACAGAGTTACGGACACTCACGGGTGCATTTGCAGGGGATTCACGAGTCCCACTGTAGCCAACAACCCACAACGATAAGCGGAAAATAAAAAAAAATTCAATTAGAAGAGAGAGAGAGAGAGAGAGAGAGAGAGAGAGAGAGAGAGAGAGAGAGAGTACCTGTAGCAGTGATCGGAGGTGGGCCATTCGACAGGTAAGTATATCCCTCTTTCTTCGAATTTTTCTCGCTATTTTCTTCATTTTTTCTCTTTCTTCGCTGATCGGAGCGTGCCTGTGCGGATTTCTCGAAGAATCGGCGAGAAATCAGGTCGGATTTGAGGAAACGTACCGAGATTACCTCTTCCGGATCCCTCGCTGCGTGAAGGAGAGGGAGATTGCGCTCGACAGAGGGGGAAAATGAAGAAGATGGGGCGGGAGCGGTGAAATGGGGATCGGGCGCAGGTGTGGTTTGCTGAGCACGGTCCTATCGTACTCAGTAAACTCATCTGGGGCCCACCTTTAATATTTATGGTCTATCCACACCGTCCATATTTTTTCCCATCTAAATTAAGGGTTGATCCCAAAACTTAGACCGCGAAGTGTATCGTAACACAGGAAACAGTGGTGACACTGATTTCCACCGTTGAAACCTTTCTGGCCCTGTAATGATGTTTATCAGTCATCCAAGCCGTTAATAAGATCATATGGACGTGGATGAAAGGAAAATACTCCCTTTAAGTGATGTTTATCAGTCATCTAAATTTAATACTTCTGTTGTGGCCAAAAATAGCATTTCAACGGTGGATGTTCAATTCAACTGTTTTGTAAGGTGTGGCCCATTTAAACATTGTATATGGTTTATTTTTGGGCTAAAGCCCTGAAATTATCTTTTAAAATATATGGACGGAGCAGATAAAATACATAAATCATGGTGGACCTCACATGAGTTTACACAGTACGCTAACCGTACTGAGTTACTTACTGTACAATCATATGAAATGGTGTATATGTTCTGTGGGCCCCACGGTAATTTATGTGTCGTATCCACATCGTTCATTAATTTGGAAATAATTTTTTAGGGCATGACACAAACAATGATGTAGATATAAATCTTCAGTGGACCCCGCCACAGAAAAAAGCGGAGAGAGTGATGCCTACCATTGAAACCCGTAGCATTCTTGAGGGCCCATCATAATGTTTATTTGTGATCTAATCTGTTCACAAGTCCAGAAAGATATGGAATAATGAAAAACACAAATATCATCTTAACCATCCATCTGTTGTGGCCCTCAAGAAATTTTTAATGGTGAACGTCACTCTCTCCACTGTTTTCTGTGGTGGGGTCCACTCGAGCTCTGGATCTGACTCATTTTTTGGCTCACACCATCAAATGATCCATTTAAATGGATGAACGGTGTGGATATAAAAAATACATCAAGGTGGGACCCACGAAACTTGGTGACGTGAAATGGGTAATCCGCGCTGGACGCGGATTGCATACTGACGGAAGCGGATTGCGTACTGAGTAACGCAGTACCCTTAGGGTACTGAGTAAACTGTGTGGGTTTCCACTGTTATTTGTTAATTTTATCCACTCCGTTAATCCATGTTAAAATATAATTTTAGGGTTTGATTCCAAAAACGAAGCAAATTAAAATCTCAAGTGGACCACACCGTAGGAAACAGTTTAATTGAACCTCTACCATTAAATACTTTTTGGAGGCCAGAGAAGTTTTGGATCAAGCTGAAGTTTGTGGTTTCTCTTCATCCATGTCTTTGTGATCTTACGAACAAGTTGGATGACAAATAAAAATTACTTTAGACACTAGGAAGGTTTCAATGGTGGAAATCATTATTCCACACTGTTTCCTATGTAATGGTCCACTTGAGCTTTGTATTTACTTCAATTTTGGGATCAACCCCTAAAATTATCTGTAAAAATGGATGGACGGTGTGGATAAACCACATAAATTCACAGTGGGCCCAACTGAGTTTACTCAGTACGATAGAAGCTTACTGCGATAATCAGTACACAATCCAATTTCCATATGGAGTAATTCACTACGCTTACCGTGCTGCGTAAACTCTGTATGGTCCACCATGATTTATGTATTTTATCTGCTCCGTCCATCTATTTTAATAGATAATTTTAGGGTTTCAACCCAAAAATGAAACATATAAAATGTTCAAATGGACCACACCATAGGAAACATATGAATTGAACGTCTACAGTTGAAAATTTCTTGGGGGCCACATAAATTTTGGATTTAAGTTTATATTTATTTTTTCCCTTCATCCATGTCTGTACGATCTTATGAATAGGTTGGATGACAAATAAACATCATTGTTGGGCCTAGCAAGGTTTCAACAGTGGATATCATTATCCCTGCTGTTTCCTGTGGTATGGTCCACTTAATCTTTAGATATGATTCAATTTTTGGCTTAACCCCTTAAATTAGATGGAAAAACGAATGGACGGTGTGGATAGATCACATACATTCAAGGTGGGCCCAACCCATAGAACTGCCCATTTTGGGCTAGAGACGGGCAGGGTTAGGACGCAATCAGCGTCCGTGCAAAGACGCTCCTCGAGCTCCAGTTGCACGAACGGTTCAAACGTGATCAAAGTTACATGGACCAAAGTGATGTATTTATTATATCTACGCCGTTCATCTATTTTTAGAGATCATATTAGAGCATTATCCAACAAATGAATCATATCCAAATATCAGCTGGACTGTTGGGAAAGACTTAAAATTGATGTGGTCCACTTGATTTTTAATAAGCTTCATTTTTTGGCTAAAGACTTAAAATTATATAGTGAAATGAATGAACAGGTTGGATAAAATGTATGAATAATGAGACAACTGTACGGCTGGATGGTGCTCTAGTCCACTTGATTTACATGTGGTACTTTTGCATGTATGAACAATTGTACGTGTAGATGGTGCTCTATGGACCATTCCTTAAAATAATATGACAAAATGGATGAGTGTCATGGATGTACAGCACATGCCCCAAGATGGGCCCTAACAAGTACTAATATAATATTATTTTACAGATAAAATATGTCGGGAGGAAGAGGAGGTAGACAACCTGATATAGGGTGGAGGTACGGTCAGCCCATTCCCGATAATCGATTCGGGAGTATTTGTAATTTATGTGGCCATGTATCGAGGAGTAGTGGGGTAACCCGCTTAAAGGAGCATTTAGCGGGAGGGTATCGCAATGTTGTTGATTGCCCGAAGTGCCCAGGGGATGTGCGAGAACAGATGAGGACCATATTAAAAAAAAATGTGAAAACAAAAGATGAACGACATGAACGAGAGAGGGAGATTAGGGAGGAGTTGGGGCGACCACCATATACAGGTGAGGATGATGTAGTGGATCTCGATCATGATGATGATCCCGAATACAGACGTGCAATTCAAGAGTCCATACGGGATCAGTGGGAGAGGGATCAGGATAGGAGGTGGGACACAAGTAGGCCTAGATTTGAGGGGTCTATCCATGAGCGTGGTGGGGGAAGTGGAGCAGGGGAGAGTATTAGGGGTGGATCAGGGGAGAGTAGTAGGCGGGGAGGAATATGGGGCATGGTCAGGAGCAGTAGCATGCGGGTGCCGGATCTACCTTCAGATCCGAGGATGTACAAAGAGGTACGAGGGACACAAAAGAAAATAAAGGAGATGTTTAGTGGAGGGGATGTGAGGAAAAAAGTTGAAAAATTTATAGCAAAATTTTTTATATACGGTCAAATCCCTGCAAATGCCGCAGCAAGCCCGCACTTCAAAAATATGATAAGTGAAGTGCAGCGTGGGGGTGAGGGTGTGCAGCCGCCCACACCCGCACAGATCATGGGGAAATACTTAGATGATGAACATGCGGAAATGAAGACATACGTTGATTCGTATCGGCAGTCATGGGAGATGTACGGCTGCACCGTCATGTGTGACGGTTGGACCGGACCGACGAAGATGTCGATTATAAATTTTATGGTCTATTCTAGGGGACGAGCGGTGTTCCTAAAGAGTATAGATGCGAGTAGTAAGATCAAGGATCATAACTACATTTACAAACTAATGCATAATGTCATGCAAGATGTTGGGAGGAGAAATATTGTGCAGTTTGTTACGGATAATGGGAGTGCATTTGTTAAGGCGGGGAGGGATATTCAGAACAAATATCATATGTATTGGACCCCCTGCGCAGCCCATTGCATCGATCTCATGCTGAAGGGGATTGAGGATAGGCCGTCGGTGAACACTGTAATTACTGATGCACGGCTCATCACAAACTTTGTATACAACCACGACTGGTTATTAGCCGCAATGCGCGAGAGGTGTGGTGGGGATATAGTGCGCCCTGGAGCGACGCGGTTCGCTACAAATTATATCGCCTTATGTAGCCTTCTCAAACACAAACAGGGGTTACGAGAGCTTTTCGCCTCTCATGATTACGTAGAATGGAAAAAAAGGTTGACGAAAGTAACCTATAGAATTGAGGAGTTGGTGCTGGGTAATTCATTTTGGGATAAAGTGCGTGGTGTTGTGGGTATTCTAGAGCCCATTTATGTGGTGTTGAGGATGGTGGACAATGAGACAAATCCGTCGATGGGGTTACTGTATCCGTCTATACAGCTGATGAAAGAGGCCATCATGGTTAAAGCTCCCAATGCATATAAGTGGGTCCATGCAATAATAGACGACCGTTGGGAAAGGACGCTTTCTCACCCACTACATCAGGCTGGTAAGTACCTATATGGATTTTTTTACCATGTGCAATAATAAACGAGAGTTATATTGATGTGTATATGTTGGTTTTCAGCGTATTTTTTGAATCCCAAATACCACTACAGCCGGAACCTCTTCAAAGATAATTCATTAAAGAGGGCTGTGCATGAGGTGTACAACCACTTATTCCCCGACTGTCCGGGAAAAGACACATTTGGTAGTGAGGTAAATATGTTCCGCACTTATATTCTCCTTATCTTCATTTCAATCATTAAATACTTATTCTGGTTGCTATACGCCATCAACAGATTGTTAAATTCCGCGACGCGGTTGGGATGTTTGGGTGTCACCCTGCCGTGAAGTCAAGGAATGCCATGATGCCATGTGAGTCATTGTAGTAAACTTAACTTTTATATTATTTTGAAAAATCTAGGATAATGAAAGAATCTTATGATATGCAGGCGAATGGTGGTCCATGTATGGGACTGACTGCGAGGTTTTACAACGATTGGCTGTCCGTGTGCTTGCACAGACGGTGTCATCGTCACCCTGTGAAAGGAAGTGGAGTACATTCTCCCTCATACATACAAATAAACGTAACAGAATAGGGTATGAGAGACTTCAAAAGCTAGTGTATTGTCACTACAATATGAAGTTACGAGAGAGGTTGCTCCGCTCGGAAGGAAGAAAAAAAGCACAGGAAGACCCACTTGACCTGATGACGGTCGGACAACATGCTTATGCTAATGATGCGGAGGATGATATAGTTTACCAGTGGGTTAGGTCGGATGACTTAGATACCTCGGATGGACAACCAGAGCCACATATTGTGGCAGAAGCAGAGACACAGGGATTAATGTTGACAAACATGTGGAGCAGCAGAGGTCTCCTGATGAGGCATTCGACCCATTAACGAGGAGTCCAGAGGGCAGCCCGCGGCAGTCACTATCACGCAGGACACGTGGCGGGGAAACATTGTCTGACACCGAGACTGAGTCAGAGAGTGATGCGGGAAATGAGTCCGGTGATGATGATGGCGGCGATAAAGGTGACGATGACTCTGATGACAGTAAGGATGATGATGATGATGGTGGTGGTGGTGACGTGGATGGTGGCGTCGCGAGTGGGAGTCAGGATAAGAGGCCTCGTAGCCCTTTTACCGGGGAGGAGAATTTCGATCATTCCACGCAGGACCCTGACCATGGTTCTCGGCCAGGAGAACCACGACCTCGTCTTGTTTACAATAAGACATACACGCGTCAAAAGCTACTGGAGAAAAAGAAGACTTATAAACTTTTAAATTCTGAGGAGGAGCTGCTGGCAAAATGCATGAGGGACACAAGCGTTCGTGGCAGGCGAGGTGGCTCTAGATTTGGATCATGGACGAGGGAGGGGAGCTCGAGTTACCGGCCACAACATGAATCTGGATCACAAATACTGGAGAGTAGCTCGAGTTCTGTGCCACAGTATGGGCATGGATATGGACCTAGTGGATATGCGACGAGTGACTCCAGCAATTACGGCACATCATTTTTCAACCCTGGTCAGGAGTTCACTTCTGCATATGGGCAAGGATATGAGCAGCAGTATGGATATGGCCAACAATGTGGATATCAAGGAGCTTCATATATGCCCTTCCCAGATCCATATCAGTTACAGACTGTGACGATTACGCAGTACCCACGGATGGGCGTATTGATTCAATTCGGAGAGGATGAGTACCAGCGTTATGTCAGGGAGTATCTTAATTGGTACCACTCTACTATGACTTGGGTACAATATTGTAAACTTGTGGAGGAGCAGTACTATGCCCAGCCCCGTCAAGATGGAGATGATGATTACGAGTCACCACGCAACTCTATGTGGGTCTAGACCACAACTAGTCCCCATCATTGATATGTATATTTATCAAATTTTACTTCTTCAGTTCTTATTTTGCTTTTCAATGAATTGGTTGTGTTTTCATACATGACTATGATATATTTATAAATATCATGCATTCAATTTAAATATAGTTGTATTAGTTCAGTTACACATCGCGTAACTTAGGACCCTATACAAAGGAAATTTATTATGTGCATCTTTTTTTTGAGATGTTATGATTTAAAAGTGTGTATCAAGGGCCTTTTTAACAATCTTCAAAGTTTCATTAAAAAATTCAACCATTTTCCTAATGTTTCCCCATGTTTCCCAAAAAGTGCGATAAACTATGCGATACAAACGATATATCCCGTGCGATAACCGATACGTATCTGTATCCCAAGGGTGCGATACATTGTGTGATACCGATATTTCGAACACTGCTTATTCCATCATCACCCTCCCACGTCGTTTCCTCTCTTCCATGGAATGATCACGGGACTTTAACTTAGGTAAATGGCTTGAAAAAAATTCTTCAATACTTTATATCTTTTCTTGTCAACATCTGTCTAATAATGTTGTTCATGATAAAATGTCCAAAATACTTTACCATTAGATCTAACGAGCGAAAGGAAATCATTCTTGCTACTCATGGGATTTAAATCACGCTGCTTGCGATATCATGAATTATCTTTTGTCCATTCCAGTGTCTATTAAAATTTTGGGGTTCTTACACAGCACCGCCCCTTCAAAATAAAAAGTCTTCGAAAATTGGTTCTTCAAGCTTCATGAATTCTCGCCTAACACACTTCTATTGCGTACTTTGATTTCTTATCATTGATTAGTCCTCTTGGGCAAATTCTATTTCTCATATGTGGTACTCGTCAAAGAAGGGCACTATCCACAAAAGATAGGGCAGGACTTAAAACTTAGGAGGACTATAACTTTAATCCACGAATGCTTTCATCCACCCTATGGTCACCTTAACGCGACAATTAATATTTCCATAACTCCTAATTAAACCTTAGATCCATAAAATAGAGATAAATCTTAGTGTTAGTAAAGGCCTCGCTCTCAAAGTCTCGTTCTTGGTCTAGGGTAACAACCTACCATAGAGTGAAAGTACCCTGGTTTGTCAATCTACGTGACGATTGAGTCATAGAGTCAAGTGAGCCCCACAATGAAGACTATACGACTGAAATCTCAACAAGAAGGAAAAGATTAGGGAGCCTCAAAGGTAAATTAAGCCTGACACCCCATAACCAAAACACTTAGGTATAAGAACCCCCTCATAATATAAGTTTGCTCAAAATCAACTAAGAAAACTCCTTAAAAAAACTTAGAATTATAAAGTCCCAGTTGCAAAGTTATATGAAAAGGAAAAACATATTTTCTGCAACTGTCGATGACATCGAACACTGTTCGATGACATCAAAACTTAAGTTTCGATGACATCGAACTTTGCTCAATGACATCGAAAAGGTGCCCCAAATATGTCTAACAACCAAACCATATTTTTGGAGAATTTCTCGATGACATTGAAAAATGGGCACCCAATTGTCCAACAAGCTTAATAGGAAAATCATGAATTACTTGATGTAATCGAACTGCCTTCAATGTCAACGAAATTCAAACTTCGATGACATCGAAAGACTACTCGATGACATCGAAAGAGGGCCAATCTATCTAGAGAGTTTTCCGAAGGGAATCATGAATTACTTGATGTCATCAAATTGATTTTGATGTCATCGAAATTCAAACTTCGATAACATCGAAGAAGGTTCGGTGTCATCGAGCCCAAAACTCTCCAGGAAGCTTCAAGAATTTTCGGTAAAAATCTCGATGACATTGAGGAATCATTTGATGACATCGAGCAGAACTGTCTAAGCACTTATTTATGCGCTAAAGCTCGATGCAATCGAAGTCGGTTCGAGTCAACGAAGGCAACTTCGACGACATCGAGGGACCTTCGATGACATCAAACCCTGACAGATTTCTGCTCGTTTTTGAACCGTTAGGACTTCATTGCCTATTTATTGAGGGTTGCTTTCTTGGTTCCTTGGTGAGAAAAATAGTGAGATTTAAGAGAGTTATTGCTATAGGAATACTAATCATCTTAAATCCCTTTTTTCATGGGAGTTCATCCTTCAACCATATCTTAAATGCAATCATTGAGGAATCAATAGATTGGATTGAAGAATGAACTCCATCATTCAAGGATCTTTCAACAACTCATTTATTTGCAAATCATTGAGCTGGAATCCTGTGAATGTTTAATATTTAGGAATCTCATCCACACTTAAAGACCCACATTCAATAGATAAGATTTACCAATATACATTGACCCAACACCGACGACTTGCATTGGAAACATCTACAACTGTTGCAAATCAAGGGAGCTGAAGATTCTTCACCACAAGGAAGATCATTATTAACATGTACTAAAACGGGGCTCACTCAATTACAAGTTCTTAGAGTCCATAGAATCTAAATATATTTACTTGTATAGGATTGTGATTCAGAGTTTGTTTCTCAAACTAGCTAAGACCTTTCGTAGGCCTCTAACGGGAGAATACGTATAGTGTCCTTGTGTAGGCATGTGTATTTGCCTTGTGTAGGCATGAGTGTTTGTCGTGTGTAGGTAACTAGTACATATTTTATATGGGTTGTGAAGGTTTATGGTTAACCTGATTTAAAACCATTGATAGTGAAATCCGGCACACTCTAGGGTGGAGTGCGTCAGTCGGGAGTGGAATAGGCACGTAGCCGAACCACTATATGGAATAGGCATGTAGCCAAACAACTATATATTGCTGTGTTTATGATGATTGCTCTTTCTCATATGTATTGAGTGTTGGAATATTTACTTTATGCACAATACATGTTTGATATAATGCAATAATTAGATTTCTCACTATCTTAGAAGTTGAATATGAATGACTTCTTGATAATCCTGCTTAACTTGTTATAAATTGGTAGAATTTATAGTTTAGTAGGATTAAAGATTTAAAAGTCCTATTCACACCCCTCTAGGACACTTGGACATGCATTCGTACTTCAATAGTAGCAGTCCTACCGCAATTTCAATTGGTATCAGAGACAGGTTCCTCTTGAAGTGTTTAACAATCTAGAGGAAAATCCTAATTGAAGTTGGAATTATGGCCAAGGGAGAGGGACCATCGGTCTCTCGACCACCTATCTTTGATGGATCAAACTATGCATATTGGAAAGTTAGGATGAATATCTTTTTGTAGTCTTTAGACCATAATGTTTGGGAAATTGTTGAAAATGGATATGTGCCACCAACTGAACAAGTGGTACTTGATAATGGCACTACCATCTCTAAACCTAAACCAAAAGCATGTGACGCCAAAGCAATGAATGCTATTTACTGTGCAGTTTTACAAGAAGAGTTTAATTAAATATGTTTGTGTGGAACTTCAAAAGAAGCATGAGATTTATTAGAAACTACCTATGAAGGAACAAGCATAGTAAAGAGGTCAAAGCTGCAGCGATTGACAATCCAATTTGAACATATAAAAATGGAAGAACATGAGACATTTATGGAGTTTTTTACAAAGTTAAATGACATACGTAACTCCATGTGGGGACTTGGAAAGAAAATATCGGTACCTAAAGTTTGTAGGAAAATCCTTCAACTCCAAAGTCACCACCATTGGAGAATGTAGAAATATTGATGAAATGAAGGTAGAGGAACTGGTGGGTTCTCTATAAACCTTTGAGCTACACTTTAAAACACCTACAAAATCAAAAAACAATGTTCTTAAGGCCTCTAAAACCATACCTACAATAGAGGAAGAAGAAAGTGAGAACGAAGATGTTGATAAGGAGGTGGCTCTTTTGGCCAAATGGTTCAAAAGATTCTTCAACAAAGACTGTGGAAGAACATACAACAATAAAGGGAAACAATCGGACAACAACAAAGACTGTGGGATGACACCGATGACTCCAACTCAGAAACTAGTGAGTCTGAAAGTAATAGAGACCAGAAGTCATTGAAAATTAAGGTGTTTCGTTGCGGTATCGTTGGGCGTAACGGTGCCCACTGTTACCGATACGGATACGCCCCATATTGGCCGATACGTGGTCGTAACGGCAGATATGTGTCCTCTAACGATGCATTTTTTTTTTTTTTTGGTTAAAAGATTATGGAAAAATATCCATTGAATCCGGAATATTCTAAATATTCCAAATATGCATTCATTTATAATTTAGAACATGTTTATGGTGGTGTAACGGTCCACTATTTGGTGAGTTGTATCAGACTGTCTAATGAATTTATGAACCAGACAACCTGGATTTGACAGTAAAACTCATATATTTAATTTTCTATCTAATATCAATGATAGATATATTAGAATGAATATAATATTAAAATATCTTACATGCGTAGGTGTTTGCAATTAATTTTCATAATTTATTCTATATTAAGTTATTAACGTACCTGAGGAGGAGTGAGGTCTCTAGACTAGAGTTCAGACTTGCATAAATTACAATGTTCATTCTATTTTAAAGTATTCATTTATCAACATGTCGGATACTTCTCCTATCCTGTGGCTATGATTCCTGTCTTGTCATCCTTAAGTCAAGAATATAAAAATAATAATTAGTAGTGTCTGATATACTCCCTTACAACTTGATTAAGGATTACTTGATTGGTTGTCAGGGGAGTTATTTTAAATACAAGTTCGGTAGTGCCCAGTGTGTGCTTGCTTAGTGAATGTGTGGGTAATGGACTAATGGGTATATAACACTACTTACCTTAATACAAACATATACTTACAATTGTCATAATAAAATTCACAAGACACCACCAAAATGAAAATCTGTTTTTTTTGTGGTTGCTCGACCTCCACATCATCGTCATTGTCATCATCAGGTTGTGACTATCCAATAGGTGGAGCTGTTGTATATCCATAATATCAAGTGCCAGAAGGAAATACTAGGTCAACGAAATTAGAGGATGACTAATTCTGACTAGGCAACGACTTTGATCCCGAGTAAGGATATCTACTAGTGCCCGTCGAATAGCCATACTGGTGCATGTACTCAGGCTGTTGAGAATCTTGAGATTGAGAGTGTGTTTGTGATGAGTAACTTAGATTTGGATTTGGATATCTATAATCATATGGATATGGATCAGGAGGACTACTCCAACAGGAATGTGATGGAACAGGCTCAGTATAACTATCATAATCCAATTGGCCATAAGAATATCCATCATAATGCCCAGGACCATATGCCTACTGATGTTCCGGACCTCCCTGACCCAGTGCACCACTAGACCTACCCTCCTCCTGCTGGCTGTATCGTGACTTAGTACACTCATAACTCCGACCTCGTGAACTACCTTGTCGATGTTCATCGACCTTGCGATCTGTAGACAGCTGTATGGTGTGCTGAGCAACACTAAAAGTGCCAGCACCAGGGGCAGGGGCGTCATCACCATCATCCGACTTGGTCGGGCTACTACTACTGCTCGTACTCTTCCGTTGATCTTTAGCCATACTTTGCATGAAAGCTGCCCCTCTTTCTCGGTCCAACACAGCTGCACTACTCTCTTGTTGCGTTGTGCGTATTAGTGGGTTATCAATTTCCAATTCTTCACTATCCTCTTCAGTTTGTTTTTTTCTTGTTTCCAACAAAGTTAGAAGTGGGTCCTCCTCATCATAAATATTATCTAAGTTTATTGGACAATAGTCTGTGTCATCGGCGCCTATAATGCTCTTATGATGTTGTCGCATTCTTAGCCTTATGTTGTAGTGCATGAAGACAAGTCTATCCAATGTCCTAGTCTGCAATCTATTCCTATTCTTTGAATGAATAAGTACAAAACTACTCTAATTCCTTTCGAAGGTAGAAAAAGATGTTGTCTTGCTCAAAACTTTTACTGCAATTTTTTGGAGAGCTTTCATACTCTTCGAAATTCATCCACCATTCGGCCAGTTGCAACCTAGATACTGCATGCTGTACAAGAGCATCTCTAAAGCTATGCAGGCGATTTCCAAATGTATCTAATTCATTCAACGCTTTTATTTGCATATCTAAGTCAGGTTCTAATCTCTTTATCACATTCTTTAGCCCGGCACGAATTTCATTATCCACAAGAAATGATCGGACATATCTGTACCTAGGATTTATGTAGTAACCTGCTACATGAAGATCGTGATGGAGTTGTCCTGTCCGTTTCTTGTCAATCCTTTTCCAATAAGACTCCTGGCTTCTACAATCACGTTGAATTGCCAACTTCGCCTTATCCATGACATTGTATAGGAAGTCCATGGTAGGTACTTCGTTAGTTTCAATAAGACGGAGTATCCTCATTAGTGGCTCCATCACCTTTAGGATCGACTTGACCCTCTTCCAATATTTGTTGTCCCATATGGTGTTCACAACTTTAACCGGTGTCCCTGATGTCTTCTACCCATGTTTTGTGTTGAGCCAATCTTGAGAAGCGAACATCTCACTCAACTCTCCCTTATGCAGGTGTAAACTTTCTAATGTTATAAAGTTTGTTGCGAATCTAGTCGCTGCAGGAGTTAACAACTCTCGTCCCTTCGTGAACTTCCTCATTATTGCGACTACTTGATTATGGTTGTAAATAAACGTCGTCACTTCTTTTGCCCTCTCGTCACCCTCCCTGTATCATGTATTGACCCACTTGCGCCAAACATGCAGCGACGTTCTTCCTCTTCACGAGCAAGACGCAAGCTGTCTCTCATAGTTATAGTTAATTCTCTTTCCGAATCTTCGTCAGAATCAATAATATCTTTATCATGAACGCTCATATATTTAGGACCAAACACCTCCTGTCAGGCCACCTCCAAAATCTCATCTTTTTTCTTCTGTCCAGCAGCACGTTTACCTTTCGACTCATCCAAACTGGCTTGCATTAAAATCATTATCTCTTTTAGTACTCTAGTACATCTCGTAACTTGACCCTTTCAATGTGTCAAATGTTGTTCGAGACGCGTAATTCCACCAGTTATTAGTCTCTCACAATAGTTGCACTTCATTTGGTGCTTAATATCACCTACCCTCTGATAATGTTGCTATCTAATATCCTCACTTGTTGGCCAAACCCAGATATTTCCTTAGGTAGATATGACCTATGTCTATGTGAGATTGTGAGTCTACTCGTTCTCTAAATTTATATACAGTTTTACTTTTTTTTTTTTTTTATAAGAGAATGAATTAATTAATTTTAATATCAAAATCTAATGTAAATAGATTAATAACAGAAAGTTCGAACTTCTAAATCTAATCAATAAAGATGATTTTATGTTCTAAAGCCCTAAGAAGCTCTAAAACATGTCCAAAATAAGAAAATATAAATATAAAGTTACTAATTCGAAAATAGAAAAAAATTTTAAAAAATATAAAGTCATTACCATAATCTGTTAAATGAACATTAATATGTTCTACTATGATTAACACATAATATTCTACCATGATTAACACATAATATTCTACCATTAAAACAACAATACATTGAATAAAAACTGATTTTTCATAATTTTAAAAAATTGGCCCAAAAAAGTCTGAAAATAGAAAGAAATTAAAAAAATATAAAATCACTACCATAATCTGTTAAATGAACATTAATATGTTCTACTATGATTAACACATAATATTCTACCATTAAATCAGCAATACATTGAATAAAAACTGATTTTTCATAATTTTTAAAAATTGGCCAAAAATAGTCTGAAAATAGAAAAAAATTTTAAAAAAATAAAATCACTACCATAATCTATTAAATGAACATTAACCTGTTCTACTATGATTAACACATAATATTCTTCCATTAAAAGAACAATACATTGAATAAAGATTGATTTTTCATAATTTTTAAAAATTGGCTGAAAATAGAAAAAAATTAAAAAAATATAAAATCCCTACCATAATCTGTTAAATGAACATTAATATATTCTACTATGATTATCACATCAGATTCTACCATTAAAAACAACAATACATTGAATAAAAAATGATTTTTCGTAATTTTTAAAAATTGGCCGAAAATAGTCTGAAAATAGAAAAAAAATTATAAAATCACTACCATAATCTGTTAAATGAACTGTAATATGTTTATTATAATTAATACATACTATTCTACCATTAAAACAACAATACATTGAGTAAAAAATGATTTTTCGTATTTTTTAAAAATTGGCCGAAAATAGTGCGAAAACAAAAAAAAATTAAAAAATATAAAATCGTTACCATAATCTGTTAAATGAACATCAAAATGTTCTACTATGATTAACACATCTTATTTTACCAGCAACTCAACACTCGTAGCATTAATGTCCACAAAAAGCATGGCATTGCTTACAATAAAAACAAACAACTACAAAAAGATTTGGATGAAGCATTGGCTATAAATACTCATTTGATTAATGATCTTCAGCAATACCATGTTGACAATGACAAACTTGAGAGGACAACATCTCATGTCTTTGAAATAAAAGAGTTGAACAAACAAATTAAATTTTTAGAATATGAAAATGAAAAGCTAAAATCTGAAAATGTACATCTAAATTCTGAAAATCATAAATTGAAACTAGATGTAGAAAAATCAAAACTATCAGCTGAACTTAGTCATAGGTTTTCCCAAAGCAATAAAAGACATGAGAGATTACTAGGTTTGGGAAAAACTCCTAGGGATAAGAGAGGTTTATGTTATGATACTTGCAAATCAAGTCCCTCTCTTGCACCTCCTATGGCTAAGAAAATAGTTGCTTTTAGAAGCAACACAAGAGATTTCTCCAAAGAAAATACCGAATGAGAGGATGAAGTATCCCACTCCTATAATGACTAAGAGGATGGAGGAATTGCTAAATTAGGTAGCTCAACTGAATCAAAAAAACCAAAGAACTGATGAAACAAGGGAATCTGAATCAGTTGCCCAAAAAATCCAAAGCACCCATGAACAACTAGCCTCAAGGAGAAAACAAAAAGAAAGCCTCATCTACAAAGTGGATGGTCGCCAAATGGGTGGTAAAAAATAAGAACAACTGCCTTGTGATTCATACTGCAGTTAAAGCAGGCAATAGTTCTAAATGGTATCTTGATAGTAGTTGCTCCAGGCATATAACAGGTGACCGGGCTCATTTTGTGATTACTCAGAATTTGATGGTGGGTCGGTTACATTTGGAGATAGAAGCTCCGCCAAGATAATAGGACGTGGGACAATAGTTGGGCCTGGTTTGCCCAAGATCGAAGATGTTCTTTGCGTAGAGGGATTAAAACACAATCTGCTAAGTATTTCCCAAATTTGTGACAAAGAACACTCAGTCACATTCTCCAAAGACGTGTAAGATCTTAGACCTTTTAGGTAAATTGATTATGAAAGGTCTTCACACAAGTGACAACTGTTATGTGATTGAAAGCAGTGGAGAAAATGTCCCGTCCATAAGATGCCACAAGGACTTAAACCATGAGTCTAAGTTATGGCACCAAAGACTCGGGCATGTGCACTACTGGAACTTGGCTAAACTAAGCTTGAAACATTTGGTAAGAGGACTCCCTAAGATTGGGAAGGAAGAAAGTTGTGTGCGATGATTGTCTCAAAGGCAAACAGATAAAAGTGGGACATAAAAAGACAACCACCATAACAACTTCCAAACCACTTGACTTATTGCATATGGATCTAGTGGGTTCCACCAAAGTTGAGAGCCATGGTAAAAAGAGATATTTTCTGGTAGTGGTAGATGATTACTCCAGATACACTTGGGTCGCGTTTCTTTAGAAAAAATCTGATGCATTTGAAGAATTCAAGAAACTGGCAAAACGACTCCAAACTGAAAAGGGATATTGCATAAAATGTATTCGAAGTAATCATAAAGGAGAATTTGAGAATGACCGATTCCAAAAATATTGTGATGAAAATGGAATTCGACATGAATTCTTAACTCTAGAAGCACCACAACAAAATGGAGTGATTGAAAAAAAAAAACAAGGTGTTGCAAGAAATGGGCTTGGTTATGCTTAATAGTAAAAACACGATAAAAAATTTTCGGGCCGAAGCCGTCAGTACCGCCTGCTACATAATCAATAGAGTATACCTTATAGCAGGATTGAACAAAACTCCGTATGAACTGTGGTGTGGAAAACAGCCTAGTTTTAAATATTTTCTTGTCTTTGGTAGTAAATGCTATATTCTTAAAGACAGGGAACATCTAAGAAAATTTGACTCTAAAAGTGACGATTGTATTTTTCTAGGATATTCTATGAATAGTCGTGCTTATAGAGTTTACAATTTGAGGACCCTTACATTTCAAGAAACGGTCGATGTGGTTGTCGATGACCAACCTCATGACAAAAATGGTCCTCCAATGGATGTGGAGGATGATGTGGATCCATACACAATAGGTAAATCTAATAGCAAATCCACCTCTCCACTTGGGCCTCAACTTTCGGGTAATACACCGTTTATCAAGGATCATCCCCTCAATCAAATCGTTAGAGATCCTAGTGTTGGTGTGAAAACTCGGCGTCAGCTTGAGGGCATTAATAGTCATCTTTGCTTCACCTCAAAAATTGAGCAAAAAAATGTCGTATAAGCGCTCGAAGACAAATATTGGATTGCAGCTATGCAAGATGAGCTGTAACAGTTTGAAAGAAATGAGGTGTGACAACTAGTTCTCAGGCCATAAGGAACAAATATCATCAGAACAAAATGAATCTTTAAGAACAAGTCTGATGAATCTGGGAATGTAGTGGGAAACAAGGCTAGACTCGTAGTACAAGGCTACTCACAAATTGAAGGCATTGATTTTGATGAAACCTTTGCCCCCGTAGCATGCCTTGAGTCTATAAGAATTCTCATGTCCATTGCAATTCAAATTGTTTTAAATGGACGTAAAGAGCGCCTTCCTCAATGGTGTACTTGAGGAAGAAGTATACGTTGAGCAGACAAAGGGATTTCTTGATCCAAAATTTTCTCAACATGTATACCGATTGAGTAAAGCGCTTTATGGTCTTAAGCAAGCACCCCGATCATGGTATGAATGCTTGATGCAATTTCTATTAGACCATCGAACTTGCAGGGGGAGTGTTGATAAAACACTATTTACACAAAAGATTGGGAATGCCTTACTCATAGCCCAAATTTATGTGGATGACATAGTTTTCGGATCCACTTGTGAAGATGTTGCTCATGAATTTGTTGAATTAATGAAATCAGAATTTGAAATGAGCATGGCTGGTGAGCTCAACTTTTTCTGGGGCTACAAGTGAAACAAATGTAAAATGAGATTTTGTATGCCAATCCAAGTATGCAAAGGAATTGATAAAAAGATTTGGACTTGAATCTGGCTATACCCATCATACTCCCATGAGCACCACTCTCAAACTCTCCAAAGATGCAAATGGCAAGAGTGTGGATCAACACTTGTACCGCAGTATTATAGGGAGCTTGCTATACTTAACCGCGAGTCGACCGGACATTGCTTTTAGCGTAGGCGCATGCTAGATTTTAGGCCGATCCTAAGGAATCACACTTATCCGCGGTTAAAAGAATTATTAAAAATGCTGTGATTCCTTAGAATTGGCTTGAAATCTAGTGCATGCACCTATGCTAAAAGTAATGTCGGGCCGACTCGCGGTTAAGTATAGCAAGCTTCCTACGATACTGCGGTACAAGTGTTGATCCACACTCTTGCCATTTGCATCTTTGGAGAGTTTGTGAGTGGTGCTCATGGGAGTATGATGGGTACGGCCAGATTTTAGTCCAAATCTTTTTACCAATTCCTTTGTGTACTTGGACTGGCATACAAAAATCCCATTTTGCATTTGTTTCACTTGTAGCCCCAGAAAGAAGTTGAGCTCACCAACCATGCTCATTTCAAATTCTGATTTCATTAATTCAGCAAATTCATGAGCAACATCTTCACAAGTGGATCCGAAGACTGTCATCCACATAAATCTGGGCTATGAGTAAGGCATTCCTAATCTTTTGTGTAAATAGTATTTTATCAACACTCCCCTAGCAAAATTGGTGGTCTAATAAAAATTGCATCAAGCGCTCATACCATGCTCGGGGTGCTTGCTTAAGACCATAAAGCGCTTTACTCAATCGGTATACATGTTGAGGAAATTTTGGATCAAGAAATCCCTTTGTCTGCTCAACGTATACTTCTTCCTCAAGTACACCATTGAGGAAGGTGCTCTTTACGTCCATTTGAAACAATTTGAATTGCAGTGGACATGCAATGGACATGAGAATTCTTATAGACTCAAGGCGCGCTACGGGGGCAAAGGTTTCATCAAAATCAATGCCTTCAATTTGTAAGTAGCCTTGCACTACGAGTCTAGCCTTATTTCCCACTATATTCTCGGATTCATCAGACTTGTTCTTAAAGATCCATTTTGTTCTAATGATATTTGTTCCTTGTGGCTTGGGAACTAGCTGCCACACCTTATTTCTTTCAAACTGTTGTAGCTCATTTTGCATAGCTGCAATCCAGTATTTGTCTTTGAGCGCTAATACGACATTTTTTGGCTCAATTTTTGAGGTGAAGCAGAGATGACTGTTAATGCCCTCAAGCTGATGCCGAGTTTTCACATCAGCACTAGGATCTCCAATGATTTGATTGAGGGGATGATCCTTGATAAATGGTGTGTTACCTGAAAGTTGAGACTCAAGTGGGGAGGTGGATTAGCTATTAGATTTACCTATTGTGTATGGATCCACATCATCCTCCACATCAATTGGAGGACCATTTTTGTCACGAGGTTGGTCATCAACAACCACATCGACCGTTTCTTGAATTGTGAGGGTCCTCAAATTGTAAACTCTATAAGCACGACTATTCATAGAATATCCTAGAAAATTACCATCGTCACTTTTAGAGTCAAATTTTCTTAGATGTTCCTTGTCTTTAAGTATATAGCATTTGATACCAAAGACACGAAAATATTTAACACTAGGCTGTTTTCCACACCACAGTTCATATGGAGTTTTGTTCAATTCTGCTATAAGGTACACTTTATTGATTATGTAGTAGGCGGTATTGACGGCTTCGGCCTGAAATTTTTTATCATGTTTTTACTATTAAGCATAACCGAGCCCATTTCTTGCAACACCCTGTTTTTTCTTTCAATCACTCCATTTTGTTGTGGTGTTTTTGGAGTTGAGAATTCATGCCAGATTCCATTTTCATCATAATATTTTTGGAATTGGTCATTCTCAAATTCTCCTCCATGATCACTTCGAATACGTTTTATGCAATATCCCTTTTCAGTTTGGAGTCGTTTTGCCAGTTTCTTGAATTCTTCAAATGCATCAGATTTTTTCCGAAGAAATGCGACCTAAGTGAATCTGGAGTAATCATCTACCACTACCATAAAATCTCTTTTTACCATGGCTCTCAACTTTGGTGGGACCCATTGGATCCATATGCAATAAGTCAAGTGGTTTGGAAGTTGCTACGATGGTTGTCTTTTTATGTTCCACTTTTATCTGTTTGCCTTTGAGACAATCACCACACACAACTCTTTCTTCCTTCCCAATCTTAGGGAGTCCTCTTACCAAATGTTTCGAGCTTAGTTTTAGCCAAGTTCCGGTAGTGCACATGCCCGAGTCTTTGGTGCCATAAGTTAGACTCATAGTTTAGGGCCATGTGGCATCTTGTGGACGACACATTTTCTCCACTGCTTTTAATCGCATAGCAGTTGTTACTTGTGCGAAGACCTTTCATAATCAATTTACCTACAAGGTCTATGATCTTGCACATGTCTTTAGAGAATGTGACCGAGTGTTCTTTATTGCAAATCTGGGAAATACTTACGAGATTGTGTTTTAGTCCCTCTATACAAAGAACATCTTCAATCTTGGGCAAACTAGGTCCAGCTGTTGTCCTACGTTCGATTATCTTGGCAGAGCTTCCATCTCTAAATGTGACCGACCCACCATCAAATTCTGAGTAATCACAAAAATGGGCCCGGTCACCTGTCATATGCCTAGAGCAACCACTATCAAGATACCATTTAGAACTATTGCTTGCTTTAAGTGCGGTATGAATCACAAGGCAGTTGTTCTTATTTTTTACCACCCATTTGGTGACCATCCTCTTTGTAGATGATGCTTTCTTTTTGTTTTCTCATTCAGGCTGGTTGTTCATGGGTGCTTTGGATTTTTTGGGCAACTGATTCAGATTCCCTTGTTTCATCAGTTCTTTGGTTTTCTGATTCAGTTGAGCTACTTGATTTAGCAATTCCTCCATCCTCTTAGTCATTATAGGAGGAGTGTGATACTTTATCCTCTCATTCGGTATTTTCTTTGGAGAACTCTTTGATTTCTGCACTATTTTTCTGGTTGGTCTGAATTTGCCTATAGGTCTCAATCCAGAAGTGGAGTGGAGCTAACCAAATGCAAGACATTCAAATTTGTAGTGTCCCAAGTCTTCACATGCATGACAGATAGGAGTATCTCTTGTGTTTCTTTCAGAAACAACTATTTTCTTAGCCACAGGAGGTGCAAGAGAGGGACTTGATTTGCAAGTTTCATAACCTAAACCTCTCTTATCCCTAGGAGTTTTCCCAAACCTAGTAATCTCTTAAGTTTTTCATTACTTTGGGAAAACTTATGACTAAGTTTAGCTGATAGTTTTGATTTTTCTACATTTAGTTTTAGTTTATGATTTTCAGAATTTAGATGTACATTTTCAGATTTCAGCTTTTCATTTTCAGATTCTAAAAATTTAATTTGTTTGTTCAACTCTTTTATTTCAAAGACATGAGATGTTGCTGTCCTCTCAAGTTTGTCATTGTCAACATGGTATTGTTGAAGATCATTAATCAAATGAGTACTTATAGCCAATGCTTCATCCAGATCTTTTCATAGTTTTTTGTTTTTATTGTAAGTAATGCCAAGCTTTTTGTGGATATTAATGCTACAAGTGTTGAGTTGATCATATGCATCATGTATGCTCTCTTTCTTCTTCTTCATTCGAGGGTGCCTTTTTAATTTGTTGCTCATCTATCCCCTCATTAGGGCTTTTCATGAGTCGAGCTAGCTCGAAAAACTTGCTTGACTCGGCTTGAGTCAGCTCGGATTAACTCGTATTGAATGCCCGATTCGGGCCGAGTCAACCTAAATATTTGAAGCGAGCCGAGTTCGACCACGGGGCATTTCAACTCGACTCGAAGCTCGAACTCGAGCTCGACTCGGATCGAAAGATATTTTAATAATATATATATATATATATATATATATATATATATATATATATATATATATATATATAACTTTAAAAAAAAGTTAAAATTAAAAAACTTAAAAAACCGTACCCCCTACCTGACCCATTCTCTCTCCCTCTTTCTTTCCCTTGCTCTTACCGTAACCCTACCTCGCAGCCCACACGCTGCACGGCCGCACCCAACAGCCCATCAGCCATCGGTCGTCATCTTTGCCCCCCCGCCCCCCCCCTCTTCCTCATTCTCCTGAAGTGTCCGAGCCAACCCGTGTGACTGCACAGTTGCGCCCACTCGGCGACTTTAAGCAGCCCACCGAGCCCATTCGGCCACCACAAAGCATAAAGGTAGGTGATTTTGTTGATGAATGTTTTTTTTAATATTTATTTATATTAATATAATGAATAATATATGATATGATTGTAGATTTTTATTAATTTTTTTTTAAAATATGATTAATTGGGTCGGGTTGGGCGATGATGGCCAATGGGTCGGGTAGCAACCACAATAGGTTGAGTCAGATTGGGGTTTGGACTTGTTTGGATCGGGTTAGGCAATGAGTTTGGGTCGGGTTGGGCGCTGTATTGAGTCAGGTTAGGGTTTAGGTTGGGGGGGGGGGGGGGGGGGGGGGGGCTGGGTTGGGTCGGGTCGGGTTGGGTGATGATATGAACTGTCAAACAACCATTTACTCCAAAAGCTCAAGCTGTCAGAGTGTGGTGTATCAATGTATATCAAGGGACTTTATCACTTTAACACTCCCCCGCACGTGCGGGGTGGGAACCCCGCACGTGCGGGGTGGGACGGGAACATACTGAGAAGGGTGGAGGGACACTCACACCATAAATAGGCCGGGCTTGATTTCCCGGTCCCTGGGCCGGACCTAATTTTTCCTGACCCCTCGTGGGAGAATAAAATATTAGCAAGACATATTTGCTGCTCTCGAGATTTGAACATAGGACCTTCCGCTCTGATACCATGTCAAACAACCATTTACTCCAAAAGCTCAAGCTGCCAGAGTGTGGTGTATCAATGTATATCAAGGGATTTTATCACTTTAACATGAACAAGCTCGAGCTCGACTCGACAACTTGGGCAAACAAGCCAAGCTTTAATGTTGAGCTCGAGCTTAAGCTAGAACTCGAGTACAACATGGACGAGTCGAGCCGAGCTTAGCCCACCTCGACTCGGCTCGGCTCGATGTACAACCCTACCTACCCCTCATTGTCCTTTAGATTGGGGATGACTGTAGTGGTGGAGGCCATTAGTATTTTCAATAGGGTGTTCAAAAACGGTTATGTATTGACTGTTATACGTAATGGTAACGGCCGTGACCGTTACACGTTACGGGGTTGTAATAGCCACCCCCTTAATATTGTACCTGTAACTGCCATTACTACCCCGTAACGATCAGGGCGTAATGGTCAGAAAATGGTTTTTTTTTTTTTTTTTCTCTTCTGAGCTCCGATTTTTCACAGTGGTTAATACTTTTTATCTTCCAAATTCTTCCTAAACGTCTAGTTCCGCGCGAGTTTGGGTCAGATTGGACAAAAGCCTGCTGAATGCAGACTGGCTGAGCTCTTTCCCGGGATTCCATGTCGAGCACCTTCCCTGTTCTTCCTCTGACCACGCACCTCTCCATTTTCCTAATAAGCATAGCAGGTCTGTTGCCAGGCCATTTAGATTCCAACGAATGTGGATGTAACATGCTTCTTTTCTGCAGGTCGTTAGAGCCGCTTGGGAGGGCGTCGCCTCTCCTTACCCGTTGCTGAACGTCCAGTTGAAACTTAGGCAAGTGAAAGCGGTGCTGAAGCTATGGAACAAACGGTATTTGGGGACATCTTTAGGCTTGTGCAGCAGGCTGAGCGTGAGTTAGAAGAGGTTGATGCCAAGCTTCAGCAGGCCTCAACTGACGACGGGCAGACTGTGGGTGCCCATTAGGAGTTTGTAGCGGCGCAGCAGAACCTTTCCAAGGTTGAACTTATGGCTGAAACCTTTTGGAAGCAGAAGTCCAGAATCAATTGGTTGGCAGAGGGTGATAGGAACACCAGGTTCTTTCACACCTCAGCGAAATGCAAGCAAAGGCAAATAGAAATTAAGGCTATAGAGCTAGAGACCGGCATGTCCGTGGGTGATCCTGCCGACATCCAATCAAAAGTGGTCAAGCACTTCCAGGAGATGTTCAATGAAGGCGTCCGCCAGTCCGCTCCTCCGCTATAGCCCCTCCTCTCTGTGCTCCCCTGTATCATCACTCCAGCGGACAATGAGCAACTGATGCGTCCCCCTTCTCAGCAAAAAGTCCACCAGGCAGTCCTATCACTCCCCATTGATAGTGCTGCTGGCCCTGACGGGTTTTCAGGGGCCTTCTTTGTGGGCTGTTGGGAGATAATCGGGCAGGACCTGCTCCAGGCGGCTATTCACTTCTTTGAGGACGGGGACTTCCCCAGGGCTTTCACCACATCTCTGATCTATCTTATCCCAAAATCCCCAGCCCCTAAGAAGCTGTCGGACTATCGGCCCATCAGTTTGTGTAACTGTGTGTATAAGATCTTTGCGAAGATTATTTCGGCCAGGCTGGCCCCGTTGCTTCCCACCCTGATTTCCCCTGAGCAAGGCGCCTTCATCTAGGGGGGTAACGTTGTAGAAAACATCACCTTGGTCCAGGAAACTTTCAGAGAACTCAACAGAAAGGTCTGTGGTGGAAATCTAGTGTTGAAGCTCGACATGGAAAAAGCATATGACCGGGTTAATTGGGATTTTCTGAAGTTAGTGTTGGAAGGTTTTGGCTTTAGCTCCGCCTGGATCCGGCTCGTTGAAAAATGCTGGGCAAACTATTGGTTTTCTGTCCTCATTAACGGAGAGGTTGCCAATTTTTTCAAGTCCTCTAGAGGGTTGAGGCAAGGTGACCCTCTTTCGCCCAACCTATTTATCATTGCTGCTGAAATTCTCAGCCGAGGGATCAAGGCCTTGGTGGAACGAGGCGCCTGCAAGCCTTTTAAGTTGAGGAGAGGCTGTCCGCTTGTCTCTCATCTGCTTTATGCAGATGACACGCTGCTTTTCTTGAATGGAGGTGTTGCCTCGTTGAATGCTATCAAGGGACTTCTTCAGACCTATCAAGAGGCGTCAGGCCAAAAGGTGAATCTCCAGAAGAGCTCTTTCCTCTGCTCCCTTGGTCTAGAATCAGAACTATTGAGAGTCTACTGGGGGTCTCCAGGTCTATCTTAGGCCCAACGTACCTGGGGGTTCCCTTATATTCAGGGAGAGTGAAGAAGGCCCTGTTCCAACCCTTGATCGACAGGGTGGCTGCGCGGGTTGTTGGTTGGAAGGCGAGAGTCCTTTCATAGGCCCGTCGGGCTGTCTTGATCTAGCACGTTCTTGGGAGTATTCCAGTGCACTCCCTGGCTGTCGCTCATCTTCCTGCGTCTGTTATTGGGGAGTTGGAGAAGCACTTTGCCTCCTCCTTTTGGGGTTGGTCAGACGGCAAACGCAAACTTCAGTTAACAAATTGGAAAGCTATCACCTCCCCTAAGCGTGAAGGCAGTCTGGGCATCAAGAATTTGAAAGAGGTCATGCAAGCACTTAGGCTCAAGTTGGCATGGGCTGTCCGTCATGGCAAGCATCCAAGCCTTTGGGCCACGTGTATGCGGTCCAAATACGCCCAAGACATCCTCCTCGATGTCGATGGTAGGAGCTTGGTCCCAGCTTCCCCACTCTAGAGGAGCATCAAGGCATTACTGCCGCTGCTGGACGGGCTGGTCCAGTTCCACGTCAGGCAGGGTGGTGCAAACCTTTGGTCTACAAACTGGACCGAGCTGGGTAGACTTGACTCTCTCCCGGAGAGCCCAATCCCTCCAGCCTTACGCTCCTCGAGGACATGCGATTTCATCGGCGTTGACGGCCCCCTCCCTCCTTCGTCCGTCTTCTCTTATTTACCCCAGGAAATCATCCATTTCCTATTCCAGGGTGGGTTCTGTGTTTCAGAGGAAGTTGCTGAGTGCTTTTGGCCGTTCGAACATTCGGGTTCCTTTTCAGTTAAGTTATCTTGGGAGAAGTGTAGGCAAAGAAGTTAGTGGAAAGGGTGGGCGTAGTGGGTATGGCATGTTAAAATCCCCCCGAAAATCTCCCTATTCATGTGGAGGCTGCTGCGCCAAGCCATCCCGGTGGACTCTCGTGTCCAATCCAAAGGGATCCAACTCGCGTCCTCCTGCGTCTGCTGTGATGGCATCATGCCCTCCTGTTCTAACTGTGAATCGTTAGGCCATCTTTTCATCAAGGGAGCTCTCACGTCTGTAGTTTGGAACTTCTTCGGGGCCACTTTCTACGCTTCCACCCTAGTCTCTTAGTCCGTGTCCTCCAGACTCTGCACCTTTGGTGGCTTCCCTCTCCCACTAGAAGGCGATTTGCAGCATTGCAGGGGCTAACTCCTTCTTTCATTCTCTTTCCCCTTCTTGCTTCTCGCCGGATCACAGTTTGCTCGCAGAGTTGGGCATTCCCTCGTGCAGCCCGTTCGGCCCTGCTTTTGAGGTTGTGAAGTGGAGAAGACCGCGGCTGGGTTGAATCAAGCTGAACGTGGACGGCTCCGCCCTTAGGAACCCAGGGAGGTTCGGGGGTGGTGGTATTTGCGGAGGGGCCACCAGCCCCTTCCATTTTGCTTTCTCCGTGGGCTTCGGGGTGGGGTCGAACTCTATGGCTGAGCTTCGGGCTGTGTACCATGGTTTACGCCTCTGCGTTGATTTGGGGTTCAACCATATCGAGATCGAGTTGGACTCCATGTTGGTGGTATCGATTTTGAACGGCTCTTCCCAGCCGAACTGGCAGTGGAAATACTGGCTTCAGAGGATTCAAAGGTTACGTGTGAGGGTCGACGTGTCCATTTCCCACATTCTCAGGGAAGGGAACAGGCCGTCGGATAGGATGGCCCGTAGGGGCTCGGAATCCCAGGGCTCCTCTTCCTCGTCTGGTGACCTTCCCTTCGAGGGCAAGGGTCTTTTGTTCCTGTATAAGGTAGGGTTGGGTGATCTTAGGCAGGCCCACTCCCGTGGACTTGGTCGATAGGCGGGGCCATTTGTAAGTTACGTGATAGGCTTTGGTCTCAGGTCCTTTTTTCCTTAGCTAGCCTGAAGTGTGGGTGTGTTTTATAGCTCATTCTTGCAATGAATATATTTGGCCTTGTTTTTTATTTTTTTATTTTTTTTTCATATATATGTAAAATCTTCCTAAACCATTTTATTGCAAGTTCCGACCACCCTCTTGAAATTAAGGATCAAAACAAGTTATATCAAGGATTTTCTTGATTCGAAGCTCCATGGGCCATTTTTCGGAAATTCTTCAAAAATAGATATTTATACTTTTTTTTTTCCTATGTATTGTTGTTTTAATGGTAGAATAGGATGTGTTAATCATAGGAGAACATTTTAATGTTCATTTAACGGATTATGGTAGTGATTTTATATTTTTTTAATTTTTTTCTATTTTCGGCCAATTTTTTAAAAATATGAAAAATCATTTTTTATTCAATGTATTGCTGTTTTAATGGTAGAATATTATGTGTTAATCATAGTAGAACATATTAATATTCATTTAATAGATTATGGTAGTGATTTTATAATTTTTATAATTTTTTTCTATTTTCGGATTATTTTCGGCCAATTTTTTAAAATTGTGAAAAATCATTTTTTATTCAATGTATTGTTGTTTTAATGGTAGAATATGATGTGTTAATCATAATAGAACATGTTAATGTTCATTTAACAAATTATGGTACTGATTTTATAATTTTTTCTATTTTCGGACTATTTTTCGCCAATTTTTTAAAATTACGAAAAATCATTTTTTATTCAATGTATTGCTGTTTTAATGGTAGAATATGATCTGTTAATCATAGTAGAACATATTAATGTTCAATTAACAGATTACGGTAGTGATTTTATATATATATATATATATATATATATATATATATATATATATATTATATTTAATTTTTTTCTATTTTCGGACTATTTTCGACCAATTTTTAAAAATTATGAAAAATCAGTTTTTATTTAATGTATTGCTGTTTTAATGGTAGAATATTATGTGTTAATCATAGTATAACATATTAATGTTCATTTAACAGATTATGATAGTGATTATATATATATATATATATATATATATATATATATATATATATTTTTTTTTTTTTTTTTTCCATTTTCGGATTAATGACTTTATGTTTATATTTTCTTATTTTGGACAGGTTTTGGAGCTTCTTAGGGCTTAGTACATAAAATCATCTTTATTGATTAGATTCAGAAGTTTGAACTTTCTGTTATTAATCTATTTACACTAGGTTTTGAAATTAAAATTAATTAATTCATTCTCTTATAAAAAGTAAAAATTGTATATAAATTTAGAGAATCGAGTAGACTCACAATCTCATGTAGACATAGGTCATATCTACCTAAGAAAATGTCTGGGTCTGGCCAACAAGTGAGGATATTGGATGACAACATTGTCAGAGGGTAGGTGGTACTAGGCACCAAATGAAGTGCAACTATTGTGAGAGATTAATAATTGGTGCAATTACACGTCTCAAACAATATTTGACACATCGAAAGGGTTAAGTTGCAGGATGTACTAGAGTACCAAAAGAGAATGATTTTAATGCAAGCCAGTTTGGATGAGTCGAAGGGTAAATGTGCTGCTGGACAGAAGAAGAAAGATGAGATTTTGGAGGAAGAACGTCGCCGCATGTTTGGTGCGGGTGGGTCAATACATGATATTAGAGAATTTACACCAGCATAGGGGAGAGTTTAGGGGAGAGTTGAGTAGTATTAGAGAATTTACACCAGCATAGGGGAGAGTTGAGTAAGATGTTCGCTTCCCGAGATTGTCTCAACATAAAACATAGGCAGAAGACATCAGGGACACCGGTTGAAGTTGTGACCACCATATGGGACAACAAATATTGGAAGAGGATCAAGTCGATCTTAAAGGTGATGTTGCCACTAATGAGGGTACTCCGCCTTGTTGAAACCGACGAAACACCTACCGTGGGCTTTCTATACGATGCCATGGATAAGGCGAAGTTGGCAATTCAACGTGATTGTAAAAGTTGAAACTTATTGGAAGATGATTGACAAGAGATGGACAAGATCACTTCATCACGATTTTCACGTAGCAGATTACTACCTAAATCCTAGGTATAGATATGCCCGATTATTTCTTGCGGATAATGAAGTTCGTGTCGGGCTAAAGAATGTGATAAAGAGATTAGAGCTTGACTTATATATACAAATAAAGACGTTGAATGAATTAGATACATTTGAAAATTACTTAGGTAGCTCTGGAGATGCTCTTGCACAACATGCAGTATCTAGGTTGCAACCAGCTGAATGGTGGATGAATTTCGGAGAGAGTACGAAGGCTCTCTAAAAAATTGCAGTAAAAGTTTTGAGCCAGACAACATCTTCTAGCTGCGAAAGGAATTAGAGTTGTTTTGCACTTATTCATTCAAAGAATATGAATAGATTGCAGACTAAGACGTTGGATAAACTTGTCTTCATGCACTACAACATGAGGCTAAGAATGCGACGATATCATAAGAGCATTACAGGCGCCGATGACACAGACTACTGTCCAATAAACTTGGATAATATTTATGATGAGAAGGACTCGCTTCTACCTTGGTTGGAAACAAGGGAAAAGCAAATTGAAGAGGATAGTAAAGAATTGGAAATTGATAACCCACTAATACGCACAATGCAACAAGAGAGTCGTGCAGCTATGTTGGACCCAGAAAGGGGCAACTTTCATGCAAAGTACGACTCAAGATCAACGGAAGAGTACAAGCAGTAGCAGCAGCAGCAGCCCGACTGAGTCGGATGATGGTGATGACGCCCTTGCCCCTGGTGCGGTACTTCTGGTGTTGCTCAGCACACCATACAACCATCTACAGATCGTGAGGCCGATGAACATCGATAAGGTAGTTCACTAGGTCGGACTTATGAGTGTATTGAGTCACGATACAACCAGCAGGAGGGTGGGTCCAGTGGTGCACCGGGTCCGGGAGGTCTGAAACATCAGCAAGCACATGGTCCCGGGCATTATGATGGATATTCTTATGACCAATTGGATTATGATGGTTATACTTATATTGAGACCGTTTCATCACATTCATGTTGGAGTAGTCCTCCCGATCCATATCCATATGATTATAGATATTCAGAACCAAATTCAAGTTACTCATCACAGACACACTCTCAATCTCAAGATTCTCAACAGCTTAAGTACGGGCACTAGTATGACTATTTGACGGGCACTGGTGTATATTCTTACTCGGGGTCGGAGTCGTTGCCTAGTCAGGATCAATCATCCTCTGATATCCTTTTGGCACTGGATATTATGGATACGCAACACCTCCACCTATTGGACAGCCGCAGCCTGATGATGACGATGATGATGATGTGGAGGTCGAGCAACCACAAAAAAACAGATTTTTATTTTGGTGCTGTCTTGTGAATTTTATTATGGTAATTGTAAGTATATATTTGTATTAACATAAGTATTGCCATATACCCATTAGTCCATCACCACACATTCACCAAACAAACACACACTTGGCACTGCCGAACTTGTATTTAAAATAACTCCCCTGACAACCAATCAAGTAATCCTTAATCAAGTTGCAGGGGAGTATATCAGACAGTACTAATTATTATTTTTATATTCTTGACTTGAAGGTGGCATGACAGGAATCACAGCCACAGGATAGGAGGAGAAGTATGTTGAAGAATGAAAACTTTAAAATAGAATGAACATTGTAAGTTATGCAAGTCTGAACTCTAGTCTAGAGACCTCACTCCTCAGCTATGTTAATAACTTAATATAGAATAAATTATGAAAAATAATTGTAAACACCTACGCATGTAAGATATTTTGATATTACATTCATTCTAATATATCTATCATTGATATTAGATAGTTAGAAAATTAAATATATGAGTTTCGTAGTCAAATCCAGGTTGTCTGGTTCATAAATTCATTGGACAGTCCGATACAACTTCTCACCAAATAGTGGACCGTTACACCACCATAAACATGTTCCAAATTATAAATGAATGCATATTTGGAATATTTAGAATATTCCGGATTTAATGGATATTTTCCATAATTTTTTGACACAAAAAAAATTGCACCGTTACAGGACGCGTATTGGCCGTTACAGCCCCATATCGGTAACGGTGGGCACCGTTATGGCCACCGATACCGCAACGAAACACCTTAATTTTCAATGACTTTTGCTCTCCATCACTTTTAGACTCACTAGTTTCTGAGTTGGAGTCATTAGTGTCATCCCATGTGGCTGTCATAGCTTTTCCTGTTGATTTCTTTGCGGGACATTCAGTAAATAGATGACCATACTTACGGCAGTTGTAACATTGGGATTCTTTGGACTTTCTGAAGGATTTGCCTATTTGGCGCTTGTTGTTCGATTGTTTTCCTTTGTTGTTATATGTTCTTCCACGTCTTTGTTGAAGAATCTTTTGAATCGTATGGCCAAAAGAGCCACCTCCTCATCAACATCTTTGTTCTCACTTTCTTCTTCCTCCATTGTAGGTATGGTTTTAGAGGCCTTGAGAACATTGTTTTTTGATTTTGTAGGTTTATTCAAGTATAGCTCAAAGGTTTGTAGAGAACCCACCAATTCCTTTACCTTCATTTCATCAATAATTCTACATTCATCAATGGTGGTGACTTTGGAATTGAAGCGTTCTGCTAAGGATCTTAAGATTTTCCTACAAACTTTAGGTACTGGTATTTTTTCTCCAAGTCCCCACATAGAGTTACATATGTCATTTAACTTTGTAAAAAACTCCATAAATGTCTCATGTTCTTCCATTTTTATATGTTCAAATTGGGTTGTCAAGAGCTGCAGCTTTGACCTCTTTACTGTGCTTGTTCTTTCATGGTTAGTTTCCTATAAATTTCATGCTTCTGTTGAAGTTCCACACATACATATTTGATTAAACTCTTCTTGTGAAAATGCACAGTAAATAACATTCATTGCCTTGGTTTCACATGTTTTCATTTGTTTTTCATAGTCATTCCACATGGCTTTTGATTTAGGTTTAGAGATGGCAATACCACTTATTCAGTTGGTTGCACATATCCATTTTCAACAAATTTTCAAACATCACGGTCTAAAGACTGCAAAAAGATGTTCATCCTAGCTTTCCAATATGCATAGTTTGACCCATCAAAGATACGTGGTCGAGATACGGATGGTCCCTCTCCCTTGGCCATAATTCCAAGTTCAATTAGGTTTTCCCTCTAGATTGTTATACCCTTCAAGAAGAACCTATCTCTGATACCAATTGAAATTGCGGTAGGACCGCTACTATTGAAGTACGAATGTATGTCCAAGTGTCCTAGAGGGGTGTGAATAGGACTTCTAAATCTTTAATCCTACTAAACTATAAATTCTATTAATTTATAACAGGTTAAGCAGGATTATCAAGAAGTCATTCATATTCAACTTCTAAGATAGTGAAAAATCTAAGTGCTGCGTTATATCAAACATGTATTGTGCAAAAAGTAAACATTCCAACACTCAATACATATGAGCAAGAGCAATCATCACAAACGCAATAATATATAGTGGTTCGGCTACGTGCCTACTCCACTCTCGGCCGACGGACTCCACTCTAGAGTGTGTCGGATTTCACTATCAATGGTTTTAAATAAGGTTAACTATAAAACTTCACAACTTACGTAAGGGATATACTAGTTGCCTACACACGGCAAGCAGTCATACCTACACAAGGCAAATACACACATAAGGACACTATACGTATTCTCCCGTCGGAGGCCTACAAAAGGTCTTAGATAGTTTGAGAAATGAACTCTGAATCCCAATCTTACACAAGGAAAGGTATTCAGATTCTATGGACTCTAAGAACTTGTAAGTGAGTGAGCCCCGTTTTAGCACATGCTGATGATGATCTTCCTCGTGGTGAAGAATCTTCAGCTCCCTTGATCTGCAACAACTATAGATGCTTCCAATGCAAGTCGCTGGTGTTGGGTAAATGTATATTGGTGAATCTTATCTATTGAATGTGGGTCTTTAAGTGTGGATGAGATTCTCAAATATTAAACATTCACAGGATTCCAGCTCAATGATTTGCAAATAAATGAGTTGCTGGAAGATCCTTGAATGGTGGAGTTCATTCTTCAATCCAATCTATTGATTCTTCAATGATTGCATTTAAGATAGAGTTGAAGGATGAACTCCCATAAGAAAAAGGATTTAAGATGGTAGGTAGTATTCCTATAGCAATAACTCTCTTAAATCTCACTATTTTTCTCACTAGGGAACCAAGAAAGCAATCCTCAATAAATAGACAATGAAGTCCTAACGGTACAAAAAAGGCAGAAATCTGTTAGGGTTCGATGTCACTGAAGTTGCCTTCGATGACTCGAACTGACTTTGATGACATCGAGCTTTAGCGCATAAATATTCTTGTAAGTGCTTGGACAGTTCTGCTCAATGTCATCGAGTGATCTTCGATGTCATTGAAGGATACCTTCGATGTCATTGAGATCTCTTCTTTAATCATATGCTCAAACTTGGAGACTCTTATAAATAGTGATTTTGAAGGATAATTAGGGGATAGAAAATTACCAAGGATGATGGCTTGATCTAAAGATAATCGATCAAAAGATTCGAAAGATTGGTCCAGATTCGGTTAGATACATGTTCGATTGATCAGATGTATGGGTGAGATGTTGATTAAATGATGAGACGGATGACAAATCTTAGCGATAAGATATTACCGGTGTTTGGATCATAAAATCATTGGGCATTGATCTAGACAGGGTAAGATCAAATAATCAAGTATAGAGATGGAAACATGAGCAGATTATAACGGATTAGATGTCTTTGGTGATCCCTTTATGGCTGAAGATACAATGAAATATTTAATGGATAGATAATGTTGATAATACCATAACCTAGCCTTCGTTAGATCCTAGGTGACTTAATCACCCTATTCTAAGGTTACCTTATAGGTCGCATGTCGCTTTTGTCGTCAAACATGCAAAAGATCCAAGTAGGAGGTGGTTAGTTATATCCTCAATCTATAGGAATTCGTCTAAATTAATGGAGTGGGGCCTAAAATTCAACAAAACACATACATGGCATCAAGGGAACACCTTAAAGGGCACCAACATGCAGATCTAAGCCAAATCAAGGGGATTCAAGGGGTTATCAAGCTAGGGAATTAGGATAACGTGAAATCTGGAACTCAGCAACTGCAAGCGTTCTAGGAATTTTATCTCTCAACTCTGATATCCAATGCTTCTGAAATTTAAAAAGTAGGTCAATGATTAGCAGAGTAATATCTCTGAATTTTTACGGAATTAGATTCTATGGATAGAATATAGTTCAACCCTACTCAAGGTTGAAATTTGCTGCAGGTCAGCACAAATTTTCACCAGAATTTGGCCACTGTTGGAATTTTCCTGATTTTTCTGCTTGTCCAAATGATCTGAAAATTTATAGAGGTATCACGGGTTTGGTCAGGGATATCCATAAAAATTTTAAAATTTTTTCCAATTATATTTGGTTACTGACCAATGGAATCTTTACATATAGGTCTGAAATTCTAGGAAAATTCAAAATCTAAGGTCCCCAGCCTAAATAACCTATTCTAAACAGCAAGCACACTGCCCTAAACATGGGGAATGGATGAGAGCTCCAAAACAGAAATTTGAATGAGAATTTCTTTCCCAAAGCCCTAAAATCAAGTTTCTAGGTTCATTGGCTAGCCTAACCATTCAAGGGGAAACCTAGATGCAAGTTTCTAAGTTCAAGCATTACATGGCATACAGTTCAGGGACGTTCCTAGGTGTTTTGTCACTAATTCAAGGTCTTAAACCCTAGGATGAGTTTATTATGCATAAAAGTTAGGATTTAGGCCCAAGGTCCTGTTTTAGCTCTGATACCATTTGTAACGCCCCAAGATTTTGGCTCTTGTGGATAACACGATGGGCCAAGTTACCTGGGTGTTAACTTGGATATTTCAAGGATATTATCCTATATATCCCTTTCATTCACCTTAATTTACATTCTTATGGCATTCATAGCATAATCGATGGAAAGTAAATTCTTCTTCCATTAATGGTTCTAATAGGCATCGACATAAAGTCCATAATTGAACAAATATAAATCCAATGTTTGTCCTCCCATTGACAGCATTATTACATCTTTAACAAACAAAATCAAACTAAACCTAGGAAACACCAAAATCAAATAATGGTCTTCCTCAAGCCATTCGGCTTCATCCTCTATCGTTTGTTGCCATGAGCCTTCATAAGCCTCATTTAGAGGTCCACTAACTATTATTGGTTTGTTACCTACGTCACCTACGGTTGTTTGTCCAACAAGAGGAATGAGTTGCCATGGTTCAACGTAGTGAGGGCATCCTTCCAAGATTATCACAATAATAGCACAATCATGATAATAATATTCAAACCAAAACATCTATGAGAAAAATATTATATAATGCAATGTATGTATGCATGCTTTGGTGAAGGGATCCCTAACTAAATGAGACAGGATCTTTCAACACTCTCATTAGCCACTAGTCACCAGAGGTATTGAGCCGATGCGGGACGGGATCTTCCAACACTCCCACATACTCAAAAAATTTCCAAATAGTGAAACGGGATCTCCCTCTCTTTTACTCAATCATGCACAACTAGAGAAACGGGATCTTCCAACCAACATTTTCTCTATTGTACGTTCCCAAAGTGAATGCATAATTAGTTTCACCTTTAATTAAATTGGTTTATCATATAGCTAGATTAATATTTCCCACACTTAACAAGTCACCACCACACCCTAGAATAGTCATTACCCTTCTCGCTACTTCCACTAGTGGAGGGACGTACATAATCTAGCCGTGATGTTACATGTGGCTCACATTCCACATTAACCATTCATGGATACACCATAGGTAAACAATCTAACAATCAGATCCTTCATAATCCATATAATCCACACAAGGCTATTCCCATCAATTCATAAACATAACCCATATGGGTTTCCTCCATTCCATATCAACCGATCATTGATCCATCACAAGAAATAATCTAGCCTTAGGATCCTCTAGGAATCATCAAAATCCATACATATGGATATTCTACAACGATTCACCAACATAACCCCATATGAGTTTCCACAATTCCATGTTATGTTCACATCTTATGGGGTAAGGAGCTTCCTTTGATGTGGCATCCAAACACATGTCCATATCCAATAAGGCATCGATGTAACTATGTCTATTCACATATCATAATATCCATGTAACAAGCATAGTTTCTACATAGTTCCCACAGGTACATGATTTCACCTCCAAACTCCAAACACACATCATGTAGAATTTTCACAAGAAGTCCAGCAATACCACATCAGTTTATTCACGTGAAAAACATCACCACAATGTGTACAAACATCACCATGCATAGGCCGAACCAAAACTACTGCGCATAGGGTCCTCACGTCCAACCCTAGTTGGCATGCCATGCTTGCGTAAGTGGTTTGGCTCAGTTCTACGAGTTAACCCACTGATCCAGATGAATTCATGAATTCCCACATCATGGGACATCAAAATAGTACTCACATGGTCACATGCCCCATCGAGGTTAGGTTATCAACCTAGATTTCATATAGTTTATGCACCCAACACTACATAGTCTATGTTTGTGCCTAAACATGATTCAAACGTTCATCAAATCAAATCCAAATATGAATTCACTCATCCAACGTATAATTTACAGAAATATATCATGTTTAAACAGAAAATAAATTGAGAGTTTTGCAATTGAAACAAACAAAAATTAATCATGAAGAAACTAGTTGTAGAAATTGAAAAAAAATCTAAGCTATAATTGTGTCTAGGCTTCAAGGAATTCATCACCTTTGTCTAAACGTGAAACCCTAGGTGTAGAATGTCAAGGATGATGGTGTCTTTGTGAAATGCGGGCTGCAGAAGCTGATGTGGAAGAGATCCCACATGTGGGATGACTATGATGGATGGCTTGGATGTGGGTGGGTGTCCCTTGGATGTGAACGTCCACTCTCTCTCTCTCTCTAGGCGTGAGTAGGCAAACAATTGGACAAAATTTGGTGGTTGATCGATGGTGGGAAAGATTTGAATATGGAATTTCACCTATTGCATCAAAAGGAAGTAACGGGCTTTTAGGTGATCATCATTCAATGGTATAGGATCATAGATCGGGTCCAAAATTTGTATGATCTTGTAGTCATATGAGGTCAAGGTGTGATCCAAATTTGACTTGCGATTGACGGTTGGAAGTGGGTAAATTGGAAGGTCCAGATTTAGAAAGAGTTGGTAAGCATAAAACGACTAAATTTTTGCTAAAAGAAAGACTTATCAAGGTGAGATTCTTACATCTCACATTCAGTCTATATGATGGCCAATCCAAGTCATTCATATGAAGGAAAATATCCGACTACGATCACCCACGAACCTTCCTCATTTGATGGATACGAAAATCAAGGTTAAGGGGTTGATTTGACAATTGGGTCACTTCTTTTGCGATCGAGGGGCTGAAATTCGACATGTACGGTTAATTTATGATAGATAGGCATGGGACAATTTCAGGTCAAACGGATCATGGGAACTATAGATCTCAAATCGAGGGTTTAGGTTAAAGGCGTTTCTATGCAAATTTCTAATCTAGTAAATTTATGAAATCTAATGCTTCTACTAGCTTCTATGCACACTTTTAAGCAATTCTTACAAAATAACTCATATCAAATTCATCACAGATAAAGAGTTATTCCTCAAAACAAGTTAAAATTCACATTAATTTAGGAAAAATACACACAATAAGCTATATGATGAACTAAAGCCACTTCAGAAAAATCTCGGGGCGTTACAATTTATGTCCCCATCTTTCATCAGTTGGTGGTAGTTGTGTGTAGATGCATATCTTTAAGGCACACACGTGCCACACACAAACATACTTATCTCGTTCCTTCTTATTTAATATGCTTGATAAATTTCTGAAAAATTAATAGGTTTTCTTGGATGGAGTTTCAAATTATTCTTATATGTACTGGTTATCGAGAAAAGAAAACCTCCATTTTTCATCTATCACCCAACTGAAGTTTCTGATGTTACAGATGAAAAACAAGAAAGAGGCAGAGAAGACGGAATCTCAGCTGCTCGGAATATTTGACTACCCATGGAACAAAGGCGGGAATGGCATCCGCCGCCAAGAAGATGTCCTTCTAAAGCTAGATAAAATCGCTTCAGGTGCAACCTCTGATTTCCTTAGCAAGTTCCAACACTGGAAGTGGGAGGCTTTTGGTAAAAAGCGAGTCGGCATCAAGATCAACGACAGCATGCCATCCAAAGAATCTGAAACTACTTCTGATGACCCAAAACATGATTTGGGTTTGCGGGTTTTCAAATTTAGCAGATCGCGGCCTCAGGTAGTCCCAACAAAATGTGTGGTTGATGAGGATTTTACAATATGTGGAGTGGCCTTAGGTGATGGGTCTGTTTGTAGAAGTAGACCTGTTGAAGGAAGGAAAAGGTGTGGTGAGCATAAAGGGAAGAGGATTAATGCGTCAGTCTCTACATCAGTTACAAACAGAGAAGTGCCGGTAAAAGAAGGAAAATCGTGGCCTCAGGTAGTCCCGAGAAAATTTGTGGTTGATGAGGATTTTACAATATGTGGGGTGGCATTATGTGATGGGTCTGTTTGCAGAAGTAGACCCGTTGAAGGAAGGAAAAGGTGTGGTGAGCATAAAGGGAAGAGGATTAATGCGTCAGTCCCTACATCAGTTACATACGGAGAAGTGCTAGTAAAAGAAGGAAAATTGTGGCCTCAGGTAGTCCCAAGAAAATATGTGGTTGATGAGGATTTTACAATATGTGGAGTGGCATTATGTGATGGGTCTGTTTGTAGAAGTAGACCCATTGAAGGAAGGAAAAGGTGTGGTGAGCGTAAAGGGAAAAGGATTGATGGGTCTGTCTCGGCATCAGTTACATACAGAGAAGTGCTGGTAGAAGACGGAAAATCAGGTGTCTGTGGTGTAAGGTTAGGAGATGGGTCCGTTTGTATGGAATTTCCAGTCCATGGAAGGAAGAGATGTGAACTGCATAAAGGAAGGAGGGTCACTACTCACTACTACTAGTGTTGGATCAATGCTTCGGTTGATATCTGTGTCAAAAGTACTGCATTAGGACAAGGGATTGCAATGGGCTGAGCTTTTAGCTTGGCAAAATCAATATTTGGTATAGGGCTGGCTGCCCAAGGTCCAACCATCCCATCCTTAATTAGGAGTTTGTGAGGGGCTCTTTTTATTTGCCGAAAGTGATTTGATTTGATTGTTCATGTGCTTATTTCTGATATGAATTTGAGAGACGCCAATGGGACTTGCCAGGATTGGACTTGATGAGGAACTTCTGTCCACTCGTGCTAGCAATGTGCGCACGTGAGATCCGAGCCGTTCATCAGCAAGGATCCTGCCATGTGGATTCCCTGGCTGACAACTAAGATCAGTCAACGCATCTGGGGAGGTGGACTGCACATGTATGTTGGGTGTGCTGTTTGAAGTGCTGAATTAGGATTGTGTGACGAGGGCTCTTTATGGGTCCAATGTGATTTGTGTTGGATTGGTATGAATGTTTGGAGTTTATTGTTTTTTACCAGAATTTATGAACTTCCACATGTTTGGAGTTGCCAGAACAACGGCGAACCCAGCGCATCTAGATGACTATGAATCCTAATATCATTTGATGAGTGAGATTTGTATTTCTTCTTTTCTATTTTTGCCGTGGATCCATCAGTGCAGTTCACTTGTTGAAAGTTTACTACAGACTGCACACATTTTTATCTGTTTGGTTAAGCATCATACAATTCCTCTGTTGCTGTCTTTCCAAGAATATATGGCAGATCATAGTGTCACAATCATCCTCCATCAATGTCAGGACACATGCATGTCAATTTAGAATGTCCAAATCATGGGCCCACAGTGGATGGGCGATGGCTCAAAAATCCAAATGGGTAATAGATTATTAAAAGATGAGGGAACCTATGTGTACAGTTTGTGCTCTGCATTCTTAGTTCTAAGATCATGATTCCACTGTGCAAATCAGGCTCACTTCCTATGGTGGGTTTGGAAGTCCAAATTAGTATCTGATCAAACCCAGACTGAAATGGATTCAATCCAACATCACCTTTGGTAGCAAGAGCTGGTAGATGTTCACCAGCATTGTTCTAGGACTCACACTCGACTGGAAACTATATGAAATTGCGAGCCGAGTCACCAGGTAACTCAGTTGCCAGTGTGACTTGATCTCAACATCCTGTAATGTGACAGGTGGGCCGTGGATCCAGACCATCCATGCAGCAGGTCCTCGCTGCAGATGGCTATGGGCGAAAATTATACTCAATGGGACTGTCTGGATCCACCAACCCATCGTCGGTTTCCTTGGATCAGCTCGAACATTTGAACTGTCCAAATCCCATCTACAGAACAAGAAATCCATGGAATTGAAGCGGGACCAACAAGACTCTTTCAACATCCCAAGTATAGTAGACATACATCAAGTAGCTTGCTTGCCACTGTTTAAAAAAAAAAAAAAGGAGAAAAAAAAAAAAACTAAAAAGAAAAATCAAACACGTATGACATAGTCATTTGCCAAAATTCAAATTTTTTGACCGTTAGAAGGACCATGTTCCTGGTTAGTGAGGCATTGGGAGAGCCGGTTGAAGAGCTTCATGTGAAGAGACTGGAATGGTCTGAAACTTGCAATCAATTGGAAATAACTGAGAAGAGTTGCTGTTGTTGTTGGTGTCTTCAACCGAAGAGATTTCATTTATGAGATGGAGGAGGACTCCTTCAAGCTCTTCTGCATTTCCCCATTCATGAATCTCTGCCTTGAGAAGCAATGGATTGTCACAGATGAGATCCCACAAGGGGTAGTTCTTCCTCGGCATCACATGGTCTCCTTCTTCTAGCTTCAAAGACGGGCAGAAATCTCCCTTTCCATCACCCAGGTAAATGAACCGCTTCTTCCTGTCCTTCAACACCGATGCTCGAATTCGCTCGATGATAAGGCCCTTTTGCCAAAAATCAATCATATATAAGCCATCATAAACAAAGTTTACGAGAGTAATGGATAAAACTCAAAAAGTAGAGTGAAGATAACCAGATTAGTGCTCACCCACTCAAGAATTTTGAACATTTGTTTGGTGGGCCACATCATGGATGGCCTAGACATTAACGAAATCCTCACCAATTCGACAATCACAACTTTCGGGCCATTTATTTATGAACGGATGGGTACATAGAATACTAGCAGCTGTCCTCTTTCTACAACAAACAGTAGGAGATTGAACCAGTAATATCTTTCTGATCCATGTGAGTTTTGGATTATGACTGACACGGGGATGGACATGATGAAGTCGATCACTATCTTCCTCAAGGGGATAACTACTCTGAATCCATGAAGTATCTCTGGACTCCTCAAAGAGGTTCCTTGAAGAATTTACAACCCTTTAAATAGTAATACCAAACTTAGAAAGACGTTTTATAATCAAACTCCAACTCAAACTCTCTAAAATCATGACGTACTATAAATAATAAAATTATTATTTATATACGATCATGATTTCCAGTAGACTTCATGGTTTTTGGTTAAAAATAGTTAGTATCCAATTTGGCCTAACCATATTATTCTCCAAATTTTTCTAAGCCCTTTTCATGTTGGGCATGACTCCTAAAACTCAATGGATCAAAAGTTATGATCAAACTAAAACTTATTATAAATAGTAAAAATAAAAATAAAATGAATTTTCAACTGTCGATGTGATGAAATCTCGCAAATTCGGCATGGGCAACGTGGCATGGCGGGGTTGGTTTGCTAAAGTAGCTTCTCCTACCCCAAAATTATATATGGTTATGTCAAATAACTCATTCCGATTTGTGATATATGCCTGTTTTAAGGCCTTGATGGTCATGATCACTTCCGCCTTCGATCAGGCCTTCTCTTGTCCATCTTGGACATGAAAGTGTCTGCGACCCACTCTACATCAATGGCCCACCCAAATTGAGTTTCATCAAGATTGGCCCAGAGCACTTGATCTCTATGATACTAGTCCAATCTTTTGTATGTGTAATCACGGTCGTATATATCATTTACATAGAAGAATTTATTAGGAAACGATCACTAGCTATAAAAAGATTATAACAATATAAATGATTAGGTGGTTACAAAATCAAATACCTTGCACATGTTTGGGGGGCATTGGTTGCAAGTACAACCATGAGGAGAAGAGGTAAAATCATGGTATGGGAAGATCCTAAGCTTCCCATCTTCATCTACAAAACTTGGGTTTGTGTTGATTTCCGAGAAGTAATCAATCAGTCCATGGTGTTTGAGGATTGTCTCAATGAAGAAGAGATTGGCGTCGCTCACTATCCTCAAATCGCACCTGAAAGTTCCATGCTGAATAAGTAAGAAACACATCAAAATCACAAAACCCAATAAGGAAGGACATCGTGAAATTTGAATTATTCAAAGAGAGGATATTAAGAAAAGTACCCAAGAGCATAAGCTGATTTGATGGCTGTGATGATATGGGGGTATAAAGGAGCCCTGTTCAAGCAGTTTGCAATTTCTTCAATAGTCTTTCCTTGAGCGTGAAGCTCTCCCATCATTCGATCCTGAAAACATTACAGAAACATTGATACATGTGAACTTGGAGGAACGAATACATGAAATCACAAAAGAGAAAATACTGAAATAAAAGGGTGTGTTTGGTTGCACCACACCGAATTAGGATGATTAATCATCAATTGTCATGAAATTTCATGATATTTGGTGGTGCAACCAAACGCACTAAAATGGATGGATTGAATATTGTTTAAAAGGAAAAATGAAATTCTTGCTAGATGAATAAAACGATCAATTTCACTCAATAGATGCTTCGGTCCTTTGATCTGGACCATGCAATCAATCAGAACTTGCGTAGGGTCCACAGAGACACCCGTCACAAATCCATTCTGTCCATCAGTTTTGCAACACAACATTAGGATAAACGGTAAGACCAGGCAGATCCAAAATTCTAGTGGGCCACACCACATGAAACAACAGGGATTGAACGTCCACCATTGGAAACTTTGTGGGGTCCACTGAAGTTTTGTATCAGGATGATATTTGTGATTACATTTTATCTGAGTGGTTATAACCCTATGAACAGTTTTGATAGCATATAAACATCATAGTCGGCTCCAGTAAGGTTTCAACGGTGGTCGTTTCCATTCCCACTGTTCCATGTGTTGTGGTCCACATGAGTATTGGCTCTGACTGATTTTTAGTTTCCTTTCATATTGTTGTCTTGGAAAACGGATGAACATAGTGGATTTGTGACAGGCATCTCTGTGGGCCCCACACAGCTTCTAACTACAGGGACTTCCTGTGCCCGGGCCCAGGCGATCCGCGTCCAAAGAAAAAAAAAAAAAAAAAAAAAAAAACCCAACAACAATCTTCCCAAGGAATTCAGGAAGAAACACATATATGCATATACATACTCATGTACCTACATACATACATGGATGGCATGTATTATGTATACATACAAAAACAGAACAGAATGCGTAATTCAATAGTACTTCAATGGCAATAGAAAGACCTCAAAGAAAGCTAGAATTCAAGGCAACCACACAATCCAAAACCAGAAAAATCCACGACGAAATGGGCCACAAAAAAAAAAAAAAAAAACCAAGATCCTTCCATTGAGAAAAGTAGAACCCAAGAACAAAGCTACACAAAAAAATACATACATACGTGCATGTACGTACGTACGTACATACATACATGCAAAAACAGAACAAAAAACAAAACCCTGTAATTCTTCAATAACAAAATAAAAATAAAAATCAGAATTCAAGGGACCACATCATCCAAACTAGAAAAATCTACACCATACACTTGGAGGAAAGATTATACAAATACATCAATACGACGTACATACCATAAGAGAATTCCATGGCATGGTAGGAAGAAGTTGGTCGAAGAGCTGGGTGGCACCCATGTCGTCGATCACCCAGTTATCGCTATCGCAGTCGATGATCGTCTTGTCATAATCGAAAACCACCACAATCCCAGCCATTTAAGTTAGAATCCCGAGTTCAGAGAAAAAAAATAAAAATAAAAAATCCAATTACTCCGAATGCTAGTGAGTGAATGGGATTCGGTTACAAGCACACGAATGTATTTATAGGGCTATGGGGGAACTTGTGCCTACATGGGAGGTTTGGATGCCAACGAATATTTGGTGATCGTGCATAGCCATGGACGTGCCAGATGGGCCATCACCTAAAAAAGCGGCCTGGATTTGGTATATTCTCATGGAATAAAATACCAACTTGTGCGAGTGATTGAAGTTCTATCCAACGCGGATATGGAATGTTCTTTGAACATGCAGCGTCTCTGCGCCCATCTTCAAGCGCCAAGCACAAACGCACAAAACTTGTCAATGTAACAAATTTAGTCAGCATCTGAGACGTTCATAGGGTGGTCCACATGGAAGATGTTCTTTAATCTAAAATTTTGGTGAGTCCGTTTATTGAGTGGGCCTACACATTCAATGAAATGAACGATTGGGAAAGGTGGTAACCGAAAATCCAGATTCATTGTATACGTGTAGAGAACCTATTAGTAGAAACTCATGATTTGAAGGTTTGTGCATGGTGGGTCACCCTTTGGACGGTCCGGATCCTGCATATGTGTCGTGGGCATGCGTGGTGCCTCTTCTTTGGTGCTTGAGAATGGGGCATCTAAAATCAGCATTGCTCGCCTAGAAGGTATTTGGTACGTAGGCAGAGCACAAAGTAAGGGATGCACATACAGTCATTGTCCACCTGGCTTACAAGTAACTCAATATAAATCGTTCAGATCGTGAGGATTAATCCAATCCAAAGTGGGTCCGTTTATTTGAACGGCTTGGATCATAGTAAACATATCCCACATGTGATTTGATTGGGTGCATGCATATGCACGTACCAATGTTTTTTAGGTCTCAATTTCTAGAGCGACTACATCTCGATTTAGGTTTCTGTTGTTTTAGGCCGCTGGATTTTGAAATATTGTCTTTTCAATCTCATCTCTGATATTTACGGGGACCATCTAATCCAGTAGAATCATATTCTTCACCCACACATGCCAACATGGCACGAAAATACTGTTTATTTCAGTCATCATACGTCAGGTGGGCCACGAGTGCATTGAAGAAACTGATAATCTTATGCAGGGAACGACGTGTTGAGGCCGAGCATCGTCTTCATCCTGGGGATAATTATTCCAAACCCACATAAATCTGGACTCGTCACCGGGATTCCTCGAGGAAAAATAAGAAAGTAAAATAATTATATAAAATTCATATATTGACTGATAATTGAAATAAATGAGCACTTTTTATGTTGGATGCAAATCCTATATCTCAACGATAGATGAAGGATTATGGTCAAATTAAAACTTACTATAAATGGTAAAAATGAAAATAAAATGGAAATTCGATCATTGATCTGCTAGAATCTCACAAATTCGGCATGCACAGCCTGGTGTAGTGGGTCAGGTGGCTAAAGAAGCTCATCCTATCCTAAAATCATAAATAGTATGTCGGATAATCCATTCCGGTTTGTGAGATACGCTTATTCTAAGGTTCCAACTGTCCGGATCACTTATGTCTTCGATCAGGCCTTTTCTGGTCCATCTTGGGCATAAAATTATATGCAACCCGCTCTGCATCATCATCAATATCGTTGGTTAAACAATGTATGAAAATTTCCTACGGCGGTGCTTTTTAAAAAAATGGGCCCCACTGTGATTTCTGTGTGACATACTCCATCCATCATATGTATGCGGACTTGAAAGTTTGATTACCAAACCGTGGGATTACCAGTACTAGTTCATGAAATTACAAAATTCATATTCTTTGATCCCAAACAACGCTTTTGAATAATGCATTTCGGACTCTTTGATGTAGTTCCGCTCTTAGCTTGCATTTGGGAAGGCGCTGAGAGAAGATATTTAGGTCGAAAAGTGAATTTGATCCACTCATCTGTTTGGCCACACATAGGTGTGGAAAAATATTCAGGTCGAAAAGTGAATTGGGTCCACTCATCTGGTTGGCTCCACATGGGTGTGTGAACATAAGTGGTTGCTGAGAACAGCCTTATTCCACCTACTTGTGGCCGGCCTAGGCTGATCTTTGTTACAAGTCGTTGTCACATTCTTGTAAGTTGGTGGTGCTCACATGTACCCATTGTATTGAGTTGTTGGAAGGGGTTACAATGCAACAAAAAATGGCTGATTCGAACATTTAATCTAGGAATATTATAGTGGGTGGGCCATGGTCTCAACATCATAGTGAAGGGCTCTACCTAGCCATCAGATGGTAGCACTAACAGTTGTTCCAAGCTATGAACGTTTCTAATCTTCTGATTTTGTTCGCTTGTGACCTTTGTTGTTTCTTTTTTTTCGATGACATGGTTTGGGTGGGCGTGCTAGAATTGAATGTGCAGCTCAATTCAAACAGAATAACGACCCCAAGCACCAAGATAGACAGATACGTCTGAGATGAAAATCGACCGTAGATCGAATAAGATCGGTTACCCATTCAGTGACTTACAGGTGTTGCTTAAGATTGAGATCAAATAAGATCAGTTGTCTATTCAACTACTTGCATAATGTTACTTAAGATCGAGATCGAATAAGATCGGCTAGTTATTTAGCCACTTACACAATGTTGCTTAAGACAATCAGGCAATTTTCAGAGGGTGGTGTTTGTCTTCTATAAATGCATGGGTTACACCTCTATATTCCGTATGAAATGACTTCTTCAGTACAAATAAAATAAAAAAAGAAATTCTTATAGTCGGCTACGAAGAACAAATATGTAGCACCTTTTTGAGTTAGAGAAGAATCCAACGTATAAGTGTAGACTTGAATTACAACTAAGGTTAACAACTACTCGATTACTATCACGGTTATAATAAAGAATGTAAATGGTTAATAATGTTAATGTTAACAATTAATTGATTAATACTATGGATTACACTAAGGAATGTAAACGATAAATAATGCCAAGGAGCATAAAGTAATTGAAAGATAGCTTTGATTTGGTTTGGTTGGTATGAGACATCTTATTATGCTGAATTCTTTTACTATTTGTTGCTCTAAACTGATCATCTGGATGTTTTCCATGTTCTGACGGTTGCTATAATTGTTTAAACATTACTAACCTCTTGGAGCCATTCTTTGAAGCCTGTCATCTGTCTTATAACTACTCCAAATTCCCTTATCGACTCGACCACGTTTCGATCGGCCACCCTTACTTTGTGGATGATGTGGCATTGCTCGATAGACGCCAGTTGTATTACCGTAAAATCATATTTGGATATCTTTGCAGATCTCAAATACACTGCATAACTCTCATATAATTACATATGTCCCTCTCTGGTTTGCTCTTGTAAGAACAAACATATATAGGGTACAACATTGCCTCATATGCTGCTTCGCCTTTGGTAAAAGGTGAAAGTGATGTGTAACCCCTCATAAATGCACATGTTCTTTATGCTATGTGGCAACGCTTCATTTACTACGCATGACCAAGACGATTCCGAATAATGGTTGTGTTTTCCTTTTTTGAACAGAGAGCTATTGCCATGGCGACATGTGTATAAGCGTCATACCATACGAGATTATAATTACACCCTAATTAATGCACTCGATGTCACGCCCCAAAATCGAAAATCGGGCTTACAAAATTTTCAATCGTTGAATCTAGTGCCGACAGCCTTCGTATTACCTTATTCTTGGCTTCTAGCATTCATATGCTAAATTTCGATCCTAGGATCCTACAAGGAGGATTTTTTAACGTACATTTATCTCGTAAGAAGCATAGCCACAAGTTTACCCAAATCACAAAGGCAACATCATCATTACATATCCACTAATATAAACATTTGAATACAATGCTGAAAGGAAAATACAATGCCAAAATCAAGCTCCGGAAGTCAGTTACATGTTTCAAGCTCTATGCTGCTTCAACCTAACATTACGTGCACGCATCTATCGTGCATAAGCTTATAGAAAGCTTAGAGAGTGGTGTAAGTGTATGCATAAGGTAAGTGTCAAGTATTCAATATAATGCTATAATCGTACAATATCGAAAATACTAGCAAGATCATGAATCATATGATATCAGAGTAAGTGAAAATATTGACAAGACTATGAATCATATAATATCAGAATACGTAATACAGATCAGCTATGCATATGAGGGGTCATAAAGAGGCAAATATCAGATGCTGAGGATGTAATGCAATATGCGATTCCTGATGAGTTCACGAATAGCGTCAGGCATACCTAGACCATATAAATGCAGAAACACAGTAATCCAAAATATCATATGCCGCGGATATAATGCAATATGTGGTGTGAATGGAATGACCATGCTGGAGTGTGAAGTCGGGATGATATTACGTAGTATCGTAGGCTATGGGGTTCATCACAAGGGACTTCTATCCAAATCAGTCCCATACTTAATTTAGATAGTCAAACTCAATGTGGTAAACTCCTGATCTCAGGTTAGTCACGTGCCCCAACCAAAATTCTAGCCATTGTGAAGGTACACATAACAAATAGTTGCACACTACCAGCTCGAGTGGATAGTGAATGAATGAATGAATGAGTATGCAACTCCTGCTCAATAAGTCCACATATCATTATTGTTCATCTCTGGGATCATTATCAGGATCTAGTACACTCTACACTAGCTTATCGCCCCATCAATCGCATAACTGGGTAAGTGAAAGAGACATCACTCTCCGCCTGGCCAGTAGTCGACCAATATCTACTTGGCATGTCGATAGCGGACCCATTCACGAGCTGGACAAACTCAGCCTAGCTATGCCTACTCCCTCAGGCTGGTAAGGCCACACCCTCTCCCAACCGACCACGACATAGTGGGAGACGCGGCCTGCTGGTATACGGCCCTCATACGCTCATATATATCCACTCCGTCTCGATGTTGGGACATCCTCTAGTACCAAGAGGGTTTAAAAATTTTCACCCAGGGCATCTATGACAGCCCAATGCTAGTAACAGATTTTCAGTGTCCCATCTGACCACCTACGATATGCTTGTGGAGGCTACGACCCTGATGTCGCTAGGGCATACAGTAATCACAACATACAATGCAAGATGCATGAGTCATACAATCTAGTCATGCATCAATCCTGCGCATACCATTTGCTCATGTGAGATAAACCTCCGCCTATCAGGGAGTCTCATAGCAACCTACCTAATGACAAATATAATGGTCAACCACATCTCATAATAAACATGCAGATGATGTGTATGGGCATGTATCATGATGCTATGCTGTCACATACTTATAATCGGTATCAATAACTGATATCAACAATCGGCCTCGACAATGTAGATATTTAACCAACATTGCCCCTAAGAAACGACCCGCATAGAGCCTAACATATAGTGGACCCATGACTTTACATAAGGACCTAATATATAATACTATGGGCCTTACTCAAGAGCTAAATACACATTAATTACCCCCCAAGGAATGACCTACATAGAGCTTAACATATAGTGGACTCATGGCCTCACATAAGGACTTAATATACAATACCATGGGCCTCACTCAAGAACTTAATACACATCACGATGGGCCTTTCACATGGGCCTAACATACATTACAATGGGCTCCATTGCCTGGCCCTCAATGCATCATAATGGGCCTCATCACATAGGCCTCATATACATCACATTGGGCCTTAAACACGGGTTGAATATACATTACAACGGGCCTCAAATATGGGCCGCATATACATCACATTGGGCCTCGATATCTGGTCTTGACAAACGGAATCAGCAATAAGAATCGGCCTCAATAATCGGAATCGGCAATCGGTCACGATAATCAGCTTTGATCGCTAATCGATAATCGGCCACGACAATTGGAATCGATCGATATTCGGCCTCGATAATTAGAATCGACAATCGGCCACAACAATCGGAATTCGATCGATAATCAACTTCGATGATCGGAATCGGCAATCAAAAGCGATGAGAATGAGCCTAACAAAGCCCAAGGAAAGGTCACAATGTGGACGTCCAACCATCATTGCCCATCAATGTGGACCTTAACCAACATTACTCCCAAGGAATGACGGTCATAGGGTCAATCGTATAATGGGTCCACGGTCTCATACAAGGGTCTAATATACATCATCAAGGGCCTCTCTTATTGACATATCTTGCACGATGCAGATTACTTATGATAAAGGTGGGTCCCACGTGGGAGGGTAGCCCACCATATCATTTATTAATATAATATAATATATTATATAATAATATGTCATATACATATATACACTCATATATATAAGTGTGTGTGTGTGGGAGAGTGGAGCATTAGCGCCCAGCTTCTAGAGACACTGAATGGACAGTCAGAGGGTAGGCCCCACGCGAATGGATGTTTGGATGCATACATTAGGATAGAGCCCCAAGTAAGACCTGTATCCTAGTCCGTACTGTTCCATAGGCCTCTGCGGTTCTCCCAATCAAATTTTGGTGACCCGCGATTTGTTATCGGCAGTTACGCATGACCCTGGGTTACATTCTGTGGATCTGAGTTGGCTCGGCCCGAGACTTTTATCATTGCGACCACGCCGTCGCCACGGTTTCGACGTCGCATCTCCCGCGTCGAGGCGATACCCAGGCCAAGAGATGTGGGCCCGCGTTCAGTTCGAGAAAAATGCTGCGTGATTACAATCTCAAGAGAATATCCCCTCAATCACCTCTATCAAGTACACATCCATCACTTCACATGTCAAGTACAAGCAACCATCCTTTCTCTTACATAAGTACTCTAAAGTCAACTTCTCTTACAATAAAGTATACCCTTCCATCACTCCCCATCCCTCTCTCTCTCTCTCATTCTCTCTCTCACTCTCCCAAGCAATCCAAGCCCCAACGTCCAAGCTTCTTAAGCTTCCATGGAGAAGCTAGTGTGGCCCACCTTCCTATCTTCTAATCCCACCCTCCAAGCCTCATCTCAACCATTGGATCACATTCTTTGGAGCTATAGAACGTGTTGATGGAAGAATGAATAAGAGATCTTGAGGTGGGTGATTTTATTTATTTGATTTGTGATTTGAGGGCCCACATATGTGGGACCCATTTTGATGTATGTGTTGTATAGGGAGGGTCCATAGTGGCGAGGTCCCTTCCCTTCTCTCTCTCTTTATCTCTCTTTCCCTCTCTTTTCCATTTGTGTGATGTGTGGCCCACTCGGATGGATCCTACCTTGATGTATGTCCTACCTACACCATCTAACCACTTGGAGGCCCACGTAGGTAGCACGCCTGTAGGTGGGGCCCACCTTAGATATGTGTTATACACAAAGCATCCAGTTTCCAGGGATGTTGGACATAGCTTCACAAAGAAGTGTGAACGGACAACGTGAGCCAACGTGGTGCACTCACGGCCAACAAAAATATCAGTTTGTTTTAAAAACTTAGGTGGACCGCTCATGTATGCCCCATCTTGATGTATGGATTTAATCCACGCTGTCCATTCCATTCCCCAGATTATTTTAGGCATTGAGCCTAAAAATGAAGTCAATCCGACAATCTGGAGGGCCATAACATAGAAAATAGTTCTTTTTATCATTAAAATTCACTCTGATGTTTCTATACACCGAAACATGCTCAATATTGGGCTTGTTGGATCTGTTATGAGTTGTAGAATACAATGGGTGGGTCAGATTCTCCTGATGTGGGCCCCACCTACGAAAAACCTTAAGAATACATGTTTTTTTTAAAATTTAATTAAAGCAACAGTAGCAGATGTTGCTGTTGCTGCTGACAACCAAGGACGCCCAGCAGCATCTTGCTGTGTGGGCGCTAGAAGTAGGGGGTCCCAACCGTGGGCCTCACCGTGATGTATGTCATCATCAACACCGTGCATTTGAGTGGGCCCCTTAGGGAAATGGGCCACCCCCAAAAATCAACGGTGTAGGGAACTCAGGTGGCCCACGTCACAGGAAACGGTGGATTGAACGTCTGCCATTGAAACCCTTCCTGGGTCAGAGAAGTTTTGGATCATTTTGAAATTTGTTTTTCCCCTTCATTCCGATCCTTGTGACCTTATTAACAGATTGGATGGAAAATAAACGCTATGGTGGGCCCCATGTGGGACCCACCTCTATGGAAACGGATTTCCTGGAGGTACTTACACCAGCTCAATAGTTGATGTATTCACGTCAGCTTTAGCTGACGGTCTGATCACAGACGTGATCCAGACCGTCCGTCCATTTAATGGTGGGCCACGCATGTGGACCCCACCATGATGCATGCGTTATATCTCACCGTCCATCATCTGGACGGTGGGCACCTACAGCATGGCTGCTATGCTGGGAGACGTCAGCAAGTTCCGTGGGTCCCATGTGATGTATGTATTTTATTCACACCGTCCATCATCTGAATGGTGGTACACCACCCTAATGTATGCTTTAGATCCATCATGAGATATGTGTTTTACGCCAGCCGTCCATTGTCTGGATGGTAGATGTCTAGCATGATGTATATGTTGTTCCGCACTGTCCATTTGTATGTGTGTCCCACCATGATGTGTGGATTTGATCCACACCGTCCATCAGTGTGGACTCCACTGTGATGCATTTATTATCTACATCGTTCATGTGGCTGGACAGTGGGACACACCATTGATGTATTTATTCTCTATCCACATTGTCTATCAGGTGGGCCACTGCAGAAAATAGTGGAGGTTTGAACGTCTACTATTGAAACCCTTTTTGGGTGCAGGCAAGTTTGGATCAATATGATATTTATTTTCCCTCTTAATCTAGGTCTTTGTGACCCTATGATCAGATTAGATGAAGAATATACGTTATGGTGGGCCCTACCTTGATGTATTTATGGCCCATCCATGGGGTCCACCTGGATGTATTTGTGACCCATTGATACAACCCACTTGTAGTTGGTGCGGCCTATTGGTGTGGTCTGTATATGTGGCCCACCTTTGATGTGTTTATGGCCCATCCATGAGGCCCACCTTTGATGCTTTTATGACCCATCCATGAGGCTCACCTTGATGTATTTGTGACCCACTCATGAGGCCCACTTGTTGTGTATTTGGAGCCCATGGTATTAGGCCCATTGAAGTGGCCCATTGGTGTAGCCCACTTGATGTGTATATGGCCCACTTGTATGGCCCATTAGTGTAGCCCACTTGTTGTGTATATGGCTCACTTGTTGACCCATTGATGTAGCCCACGTGATGCATATTGGCCCATTGGTGCGACCCATATGATGGGGACCACCTGCTTGAATCTGAGGCCCATGGGCAAGGCCCATTGTGATATATTTACGGCCTATGGGCAAGGCCCATTATGATATGTAATAGGCCCATGGTATGTGGCCCATTTGATGCATATGAGACTCATGTATAGGGTCCACATATTATGTATTTAAGGCCCATGAGTAGGGTCCACCATTATGAGGCCCATTGATGCGGTCCACTTAATGTATATGAGGCCCATTGGTGCGTCCCATTGATGTGACCCACTTGTCATATATGAGGCCCATGGTGTGGCCCATTAATGCGGTCCACTTGATGTATGAGGCCCATTGGTGCTGCCCGTGGATACGGCCCACTTAATGTATATTTGAGGCCCATATATGAGGACCAATGTGATGTATTCATGACCCATGTACCAAGGCCCATTGGAACGTACTTGAGGCCCATTATGATGTATTTTCGAACCATTTGGTAAAGCCCAATGAGATGTATTTTTCGACCCATGTGCTGTGGCCCATTATGATGAACATGAGGTCCATGAGCGAGGCCCAATGTGATGCATAAGCGGTCCATGATGAGGCCCATAGTGATATGTATTAGGTCCTTGTGTGAGGTCATGGGCCCATGATAGGTTTAGCTCTATGTGGACCACTTCTTGGGAGCGATGTTGGTTAAAAGGCCACATTGATGGGCAATGATGGTATAATGTCCACATTGTGACCTTTCCTTCTCATTGTTCTCTAGTGGGTTAACCCAAATACTTGGGGTCCCTTTGATATTGTTTGATCCATCATCGGCCATCCATCTATGAACCCCACCTTGGGGCCAATTCTTGATTAGCAATCGAGGCCGATTATCGTGACCGATTGCCGATTAGCGATCAAGGCTGAATATCGTGATCGATTGTCGATTCTAATTATCGAGGCCGATTATTGATTGATTCTGATTGTCGTGGCCGATTGTTGATTCCGATTGTCGTGCCTGATTACTGATTAGCGATCGAGGCCAAGTATCGTGGCCGATTTCAATTTGTCGATGCCGATTGTAAAGGCCGATTCCAATTGTCGAGGCCGAGTATCTTGGTCAAGTTAGATTGTCGAGGCCTAATGTAATGCATATAAGGCTATGGAGCCCTTTGTGGTGTATATTAGGCCCATGTTAGAGGCCCATTGTGATGTATATGTGGCTCATGTGATGCGACCCACTTAATGTATATGAGGCCCAATGTGATGTATTATGGCGGTCCATTGAGGCCCACCTCGATGTGATGCATAATGGACTGTGTGAGAGGTCCATTGCGATGTGCTTGGGGCCCATGGGTTGTGGCTCATTGTGATGTATTTGGGGCCCATGGGATGTGGCCCATCTGATGTATATAGGCCCATATGCCGCGACCCATTATGATTGTATGAGGCCCATTGTGGTGTATTTGAGGGCCAGGCTATGGAGCCTATTGTGATATATGTTAGGCCTATGTGAAAGGCCCATCGTGATGTATATCAAGCTCTTGAGTGAGGCCCATGGTGTTGTATTTTTAGCCCTCTTATGAGGCTATGGGTCCACTATATGTTAAGCTCTATGTGGGCTATTCCTTGGGGGCAATGTTGGTTAAATGTTCACGGTGTAGAGGTCAATTATTGATGTCGGTTACTGAAACTGATTGTAAGTATGTGACAGCATAGCATCATGATACTGCCCATACATATCATCTGCATGTTTGTTATGAGATGTGATTGACCATTACATATGACATTGGGTAGATTGTTATGAGACTCCCAAATAGGTGGAGGTTATCTCACATGAGCGCACGGTATGTGTAGGATTGATACATGACTGGATTGCTCGCACGATTAATGCCTGTGCACCTCGCCGGTGTTACTGTCATGCACCAAACCAAGGAGGTTGGTTAGCGTACACTGACCCGACTCCCGCTCGAACACGGAGAGGAGTTCTCTCCCTGCCTGTGCAACGGATGGAACCCAATCGTTTTGAGAGGGACTGTGGGCCATCATCATGGCCCACATAGATGATCCAGACCGTCCATCATGTACTGAAAGGAAAAAAGGATAAAACCCACTTCGCTACCTTTAGATCCAAATCAGGAAACAAAATGAGCGGTCTCCTCGTAGATTTCAGATTTTAAACAAACCTGCGCCCGACCGCTGGGAGGAATCTTGGGACCCACCGTTGTTCATAGGGATGATCGGAACTGTCCATCATACTTCTGGGATGATTTCCATCATATCCTAGCATATTCCTTTCCCAACCAAAACACGTCCGCACCCACAAGCAGTGTCGAAAGGGACAGTGGCAGTTTTTTATTCTCGGCATAAGAGAAGCTGACGAGTGATATTTGGGCCGATAAGGGCCGTTCAAACCAGACCAAGGGAGGGCTCGATCACTCCCAAGAAGTCAGATCGGAAGGATCGCGTCAATAGCTGCGCCGATCTCGATCTTGACGCAAGTCACCTCCTGTATTTCGCTGCGCAAGAAAACAGGGTGCGTAAACAGGAGTGCAAGAGCTTTCACAGAGGATTCTAAAAGACTCATCACACTCCTATAACAGGCATCACCCGTCCAGGCAGCGTGAAAGGAGAAAGAACGGGAAAGAGAGAGAAAGAGAGAGAGAACGGCACAGCCAAGCAACAACTTTCGTCAGTCAGGCCTGCTGCCGTCCAGTAGGGGAGGAAGAAAGGAAGGAAAGAAAAGAAGGAAAATAAAGGGGAAAGGAAAGGAAAGAAAAGAAAGAAAGGAGAGAAAAGAAAAGAAAGAAAAGAAAGGAAGAAAGGAAAAGAGAAAGAGAAAAAAAGAGGAAGAAAGAAGGAGATAGAGTTGAACTAAGTCAACTCAGGGTGACTCAGTGAGTCAACTCGCTGACTTGGGTATACTTAACGGAAGGTCAATTGGTTACACATGCAATCCACCAACATTGGATTGTCGGGCTGAGATTGCGGGACTAAGAAAAGGTAAGATATCCACCTCCACTAGTTTGAATTCTAAATTATATTAGCCTAGATCTAACCTCATCATATACTAAACCCTAGTTTAACTTTAATCATTCAAACCATATGACTTAGGACGAACGTTGCACCTAGGCATATAATTTTGGTAGTAAGAAATTAAGCAACCAAAGGTGAGGGTTTTATCCTTTAGGCTTACTATAATTTAAGTTGAAAATTGTATCCTGTCTTTTTATGTCTTCATGAATTTGATCTTGACTTTACATGTATCTGGCCTTTTATATATCACTTTGAATCTTCTATGCTATTATATGTTTCACATTAATTATTGGCCTCTTTCATGCCTTTTGTAATATAAATTATCCTGTATTTCATGTTTACATGTTCTCTAGAAATTATCCTATCAATTGATTTATTTTATATTATTGGCCCTTTTGGGATTATGACATGATGTCAAATACCAGTGATTTCTCTAAATTTATGTGAGGCCATGGATGCGAGCCTTACCCCTGCCCATCTATTATTGAGTTGGCTCTGCCAATCGTCTCTTTATTTGAGTTAGCTCTGCCACTCGTCTTTATATTTGAGTTGGCTATGTCACTCGTCTTTTATTTGAGTTGGCTTTGCCACTCTCTTTTTGTTGGGTTGACCATTGTCACTCTTCTCTTGTTATGTTGGCCATTGCCACTTTTGTTGAGTTGACCATTGTCACTCTTCTCTTTATTTTATTGGTCTTGTGTCGTCTATCTTTAAAGGCATGGGCATGTGTCTTGTTATTCCAGAACCTCCATGTTTTAGTTTTTATTCTTCATGATTCAGATTATACTCTTCAGGATTCAGTTATATTCTTTATAAGTGCAAGTGATGTGTTATGAGGTATCATAACTAGTGATTCAGATATCTTATCATGGACGTAATGCGTCATGGGTAGCGGCCCTCTTGGTTGGCACGTAATTCTGTGGGTTGGTTGGCGTGGTGCACAATTGATGTATGTAAATCAGCATACGTGTTACATCAACTTTTCGGGATTGGATGTCACAAATAGTCACTTCATAAACACATCGTGTTACTTAAATCCTCCAACCACGTGTTGTGTTGCCTTAAGATGTTCGCATAAATCCACGTTAGCGTTGACCATGCCGGCGAATATCCATAGTTATGAGATGCGGGTCGAGCCGGGTTTCCTATGAATTATATTTCACATTGTGACGATTACTATGTATGATGAGCCGCACACACTATGCTAGGCATGCATCTCATGTAGGTTGGTTGCGCATGCTGATATCCTCATGTTAGTGGAGCACATGATGTATTAAACATTTACTTTACCCGTTATGAATCTCTTGAATTATTATTAATCTTAAAGGATAACCTTCACTATGAGTAGGGCATTGACCCTCTCCCAACCGTACAAATGATGCAGGTGACGTACAGATTGAAGACTTAGAGGACTACTCTTCTATAGAAGATTATCTTAAAAGACTAAGAAGACAGTTTTACTATTTAGTTTTATACTTCCGCTGTTAACTCTGATATTGTAATGAACCTCCCATTATGAGGCCTTGATTATTCCTTTTACTCTAATGATATATAATCATTATAGTTAATTTTATTCTTGTGGATGTTACCTTCATGAATGTATCTGGATGTAAACCAAACGAAAGAAAAAATTAGGTCCGATTTTACCAAAGCATCTAAGTTTATACATTATTAACACCCGGTTTTCTTGGGCACGAGTATAAACTCTGGTCGTGAAAATTTGAGTTGTTACAGTTGGTATCAGAGCACAAGAATGAGATTAACTAGGCCTGAGGGGAGTGGACCATCATAAACTTTACGCGATCAGGATAGAATCTTGAATGCATTAGGAAGTTGTGGAATTAGAAACCCACATTCAGGTTCCCCAATTTGAAACGACAAGTATAAAATTTAGAGATTTTGAATCTAGGTCCCTATCAACCTTCCTTTAAATGAATTTTAAATCCATTATCATCTGGTTCGGTTAAGATATCTAGCTTTCACCCAGTTAACCCAGGTTCGAATCCCAATAACTGAACAATAATCAGATAAGGCTTGCGCGAGTTAATTCAATTACAAAATCTCGGGGTCAAGATTTTATTTAAGGGGGGTAGGTTGTAGCGTTCCGATTCATATAGCCAATTATCCACACCTAGACATATACATACCTACCTCATAGGCAATAAGTGGGAAAAAATTAAGCACAATGAATTAGTGAGGATAATTTCCCCTAACCAGAATGTAAGATTTCATGATATTTCCCAATTGATATTATGAACCGATGGAATCATGCTTAAACGAAACTTACGTGGTTTGACTCAAATTCTAAATCTAGCAGATGTTAAAAGATTTTAATGCCTTGAACAAGCAAAGGATCAAGATTTAACAGGATTATGAATTAGTGTAACACCCTGAAAATCGGGGGTCGTGTATAAACTCAACTCCCGAGTTCCAGACCGTCACTTATGCAACAAAAATGGTTATGATTCAATGTTGTCTGATTTAAAGCATTCACATGAGTAAAAGTATACCAAAACTGCAATTCATACTTCAGATCCAGTGATAAAAGCAAGCGGAAGACTAAACAATATATATATCACTGTATGGAAAAATAAAGTAAATCTCATCTATCTCCAAAGTATGACTACATCTCTGAGTCTCATATACATATACATAAACAAAAAATAATGTTCAAAATAGTCCCACTGATGTCCCCTCGATCCAGGTCGCCTACGGGAAGCCGTCGTGATACTGCATATACGAGAACTCGTCCTGGTCCTCGTCGATCTCTGGCTCCACCTCCTGGATCTCGGCCTCACCTGCATCTACAACAGGGTCTGGTGGGTGTTGCAAACACCATCCCGTAACGTGGGAGTGAGTGATCAACTCAGTGGAATCATAGAGCAAAGATTAGCATGTTCACAATTCAATCACGCGATAATAGTAAAGCAGTAAATCAGACAATCCTAATACTGTTGTTAATGCAAGATGACATGACGTGATGTATGCCCTCACCGACGATCACCCTCATGCGGCAACATCTTACGACCGCGGCATGCCACACTCCCTAGAGTGCTCCACATCTTCCAGGCACACGCAATGCTATGGTGATATGAATTCCAAGTTGTTATTAGTCCATTCAAACAGCAGGATTGGGAAACTAAGGTACTTCCCTTGTATCAATCCCAACACAGATCTAGTCTAGGGTCGTCACTCCTAGTAATCTCATACGATGTATATTTCGTAGGTCACTGCAAGGGCTGCCAGGGCTGTTGCTCGCACTCGTTGCACCACTCCCCCATCACCTTATCAATACAGGCCTACCGTACTCTACTGCAACGGAAGGGTCGTCGCCTCCCGTGGACTCAGAATACGCTCGCGGTCACTACAAAGGGCTCGTCGCCTGATCAGTGTAGGCCGACAGCTAAAATATAGTGTCCCATACCACCATAATCTGCTCACGAGTCTAGGTGCTCACTGGTCACTACGGGGAGGTTTGTGGCCCCAGCGTAGGCCGACAGCTCGACCACGGTGTCCCATACCACCATGCCCGGCTCATGAGTCTTCGTGGATCAAGGTACCATGGTTAACAGGGTTTACAATGGTAAGTTCAGTACCCTAGGTTCAAGCAGTTATGACACATACAAGGTGAACATACATCGGCCAGTCGGGTTACTTGACGGGCTCGACTAGCGCGATCGCATCTCAAGTCGAACGACATGAAGTGCGTAAAACACTTCGCGTGGCCTAACCACTGCCGCCAACTCTAAACACGAATCACGTTCATCGACGCGTCGTTCGTGGCTATGACCAGTCAGCCACGAATTCGCTCGGTTACCGACTGCCTGGACTAAGTCTAGTCCCACACATCTATGGAATCACATTAGCAATATATGTAAAGGTATTGGAATTTAGATACAATCATGTGAGCATGTTAACACATGTTATAACATTCAACTTAAGCAAATCTTCAAACACATACATTCCATGCATGTAATGGAATCATGCATATGGTCAACATGTAGGAAATCATTTAGGTCAGCATATTAACCAAGAAATCAATCTCAAACTACTACATAACATCATTTAATTCAATACATACTAATACAAGCATTTATACAAACACATACACTACACACTTAAGTCTACATATAGTATGTCGACCCAAAGTGCGCAACTAGGCGAATCTCTTCGCCGAACTAATTATGCAAGCATTCCTAACTCCCTAATGCGACAACAAACCATGTCAATCACGTCAGCGAAATATGAATGTAGACCGCACTTCCTATAAATGACTAAAATGCCCTAAATCTCATATTCTTCGTTAATTTACGAAACAGAAAACGGAGAGCATGTTGTACATGTCAAACGGCGGTGCCGTCGATAATCTACTATTAAACAACATTGAAAGCGTTGTAAACCGTCAATCAAAGCGTTTAAAATCCTCACCTAGTCTCTTACGGATGCGGGATTTTGAACGGAGCGTGTACGCTTCGTCTACGGCAGTAGGAGAACCTGTTTTACGAAATACATTAGCTAACACGCTACGAATCCAAGTAATCCCTAAATCAGCAACTTTTAGGGTCGTTTCATACCTGAAAAAGCGGAGAAATCACCGTCCAGGTGATTGGGAAGAGTTGCTGAAACAGCAGCTATCGGTGGCTCGGAAGCGGAAAAAATCCCTTCTTCTCTTTCTCTCAAACTCTCTCTCCTTTATCCTAGGGTTTACAATTTTCGGATGGGAGAGAGAAATGAGGGTTTCAACCCCTTTTATAAGCTCAAAAACGCCGAAAACAGGCTCCGGAACGAAGTTTACTTGGTGCCTATCCATTTCGGGGCTGTTTCGGTCCAAAAGCTGCTTTCTGGTGGTCCCCTGGTCGATTGCGATCGGACTTAAGCTCATGCGTACCAGATGTAGCACGTATTAAGTTTTCAGTCTGGCAGGGTTCGCAGATCGCACGTGGCGGACCAGTTTCAGTTCAGCGGTCACTGCACGTAGATCAGGGCTGAAAGTCTCATGATAATAAATAGAAATTTTTCCTGATCCGAGGGTGTAATCTGGATGAATTCTGATGGTCAGAACGCTTAATACTGACGCGTTAAGTCGTGTGCCAGATTTGAATTTGAAATTCCAAATCTGTCCCTATTCGCGGTCTCTTCAGTCCGGGTTCAACGAAATAGTCTGTGATTATCGGTTTGACTTGATTTTCGAGATGATTGTCAAGTCCAGCTGGGTGGTTCTAACGGTCTAAGATAGGAGGTATCGGACCTTCGACGCGCGGTCTAAATCCAATATAAAAATTCAATGTGGTCTAGAGAACAGACTTGCTTAGAGTTTGATCCGAGGTTATAGAGTATTGTAGAGTTGTTTGTTCTACTCGATTTGGGTCTTGTAGAACGTATTTAAAGTGATCAGGGACTATTTCCCAGCTACTCTAGCGTTGCGCTAGCTAAGTTACGCTTAATTTTCATGAAAATTAATTCTACGCGATTTCGGGTCGAGTTGGTACTCGAGCCCAAGTACGAATTTTTCACGGGCGTTACAATCTACCCCCCTTAACAAATAATTTCGTCCTCGAAATTTGTACCTGTTCGTACTCCTCGAGAAGCTGTGGGTAGTTCTTTCTCATCTCGGCTTCTGTCTCCCAAGTAGCCTCCTCCTCAGAATGATGCGTCCATAGTACCTTCACAAGGGGAATCACCTTGCTACGCAGTACCTGCTCCTTCCTGTCTAAGATGCGTGTCGGTCACAGGATATAAGTAACATCCTCTCCTAACTGCACCTGCTCCCATCTGATGATATGGAAAGGATCAGCAACGTACTTCTTCAGCATAGAAACATGAAATACGTTGTGGACGCTCGCGAGGGGCGTGGGTAAAGCCAATCGGTAAGCCACTGCTCCCACACGATCGAGGATCTGGAATGGACCAATGAATCGCGGTGCCATCTTCCCCTTCTTCCCGAACCGAAGGACTTCCTTCATAGGGGAAACTCGCAAAAATACGTGATCCCCGACTGTGAACTCTAGTGGCCGTCGTCTCGTATCGGCGTAGCTCTTCTGTCTGCTCTGCGCTGTAAGAAGCCGACGTCGAATAATATCAATCTTCTCTGACGTCGCCTGCACCAACTCTGGGCCAATCAAGCTACGCTTACCGACCTCTAACCAGCAATGCGGTGGCGACAAGGTCGCCCATACAGCGCCTCATAAGGTGCCATACCGATACTCGCCTGGAAGCTATTATTGTACGCAAACTCCGCATATGCAAGACAGTCATCCCAACTGTCCTTGAAGTCCAATGCGCAAGCTCGCAACATGTCCTCCAGGATCTGGTTCACTCGCTCCATCTGTCCGTCCGTCTGTAGGTGGAAGGCAGTACTGAACTTCAACTTCACACCCATAGCCTCCTGAATGCGAGTCCAGAAAATAGAAGTGAACCGCGTGTCTCTGTCCGACACGATCTCCAACGGAACTCCATGCAGATGCACGATCTCTCTGATGTACAATCTAGCCAGCTCGTCTGCAGAGTTCGTATGATCGGTAGGAAGTGCGCCGACTTCGTCAATCGGTCGACGATCACCCAAATGGAATCATGCCCCTTCCTCGTCTTCGGCAACCCAGAAATGAAGTCCATGGAAATGAAATCCCACTTCCACTCTGCAATCGGCATAGGTTGCAAAAGTCCAGGTGGTCGGCGATGCTCTGCCTTCACCTGCTGACAAGTGAGACAACGGGACACGAACTCAGCTATGTGGGTCTTCATACCTTCCCACCAATACGTCCTCTTCACGTCACGATACATCTTTGTACTGTCCGGATGCATCGCGAGTCTAATAGAATGCGCAGCCTCGAGAATCTCTCGTCTCAAGTCAGGGACATCTGGGACGCATAGGCGGCCACGGTAACGTAAGCCCCCATCCATACCAACTCGCCAGTCGGCGTCAGCATCATCACTGGCCTGCTCTCGAAGCTCAGTAAGATGCGCATCGTCCCTCTGCGCCTCGATGACTCGGTCATCGATCTGAGATCGCACCTGTACATGTGCGATGAACTCAAACGGCTCCTCTACGGTGAGTTTCTGCTCAAAGTCTCACAAAAACTCAACCATATCCCACTCGGCAACCATCAGCGGAGCCGCAAACTCTATCGCCTTCTTGCGGCTCAACGCATCAGCCACAAAGTTCGCCTTCCCAGGATGGTAAGAGACTTCAAACTTGAAGTCCTTCAAAGTCTCCATCCATCGCCGTTGCCTTATATTCAAGTCTCGCTGCGTGAATATGTACTTGAGGCTCTTGTGGTCACAAAAGAGCTCGAACTCCTCTCCGTAGAGGTAATGTCTCCAGAGTCTCAGTGCGAATATAACGGCTGCCAACTCTAGGTCGTGTGTAGGGTAATTCTCCTCGTGCTTCCTTAATTGTCTCGAGGCATACGAAATTACCCTGTCCCTCTGCATAAGGACACAACCCAAACCAACGCTAGACGCGTCAGTGTATATAGTGTATCTAACCCCTTGCTCTGGTAATACTAGCACAGGGGCGGACGTAAGTCTGTCCTTCAGCTCCTGAAAAGCTGACTCCGCCTTATCATTCCAGGCGAACTTCACGTCCTTCCGTGTCAACTGAGATAAGGGTCTCGCGATCTTCGAGAAGTCCTGAATGAAGCGCCGATAGTAGCCAGCGAGACCCAAGAAGCTCCTCACCTCAGTGACAGAACCAGGCTGCTCCCAGTCCTGCACCGCAGCTACCTTAGACAGGTCAACTGCCATGCCATCCTTAGACACCACGTGTCCCAGAAACTTCACCTCCTGCTTCCAGAAGTCGCACTTCTTGTACTGTGCGAACAACTGATGCCGTCTGAGCGTATCAAGGACCAAACCAAGTGCTCCTCATGCTCCTCTCGACTCCTAGAGTACACCAAAATGTCGTCAATGAAGACAACGACGAATCGATAGAGGAAAGGCCGAAATACCCGGTTCATCAGATCCATGAACACGGCCGGTGCGTTCGTAAGACCGAACGACATCACGAGGAACTCGTAGTGGCCAAAACTGGTCCTGAATGCCGTCTTCTGCACGTCCTCATCCCTGACGCGCAGCTGATGATAACCTGACTGAAGATCAATCTTTGAGAAGTACTACGCTCCTCTCAGCTGATCGAACAAGTCATCGATCCTGGGCAAAGGGTACTTGTTCTTCACCGTGAGCTGGTTCAGCCTGTGATAATCAATACACAATCGCATCGAACCATCCTTCTTCCTCACGAACAAGACCGGTGCTCCCCAAGGAGACACGCTAGGCCGTATAAGGCCAAGCTCTAGCAGACCATCAATCTGCGTCCTCAACTCCTCCATCTCACATGGTGCCATGCGATACGTCGGCAGTGAGACGGGTGTAGAACCAGGAAACAGATCGATAGTGAAATCGATCTCACGTCGGGGCGGCAAACCAGGGATCTTCCTGAACAGATCCCCGAACTCGGAAACAACTGGCGTATGCTCAAGTACCTGGGCACCAGCGTCGCGCAATAGAGTGGCGTAACTAAGTATGAGGAAAGGAAGATTTACCCGCACTGAAAACGTGAAAGGCGTGCCCTCAGGCTCGTACACCGTCACCATACGAGCCTCGCAGTTAATCTCGGCTCTCGCTGCAGTTAACCAATCCATGCCAAGAATGACGTCGAGATAAACGAGAGAGGGATCGACGACCAGATCAAGAGTCATCGTCCTGCCTCCCAGATCAACCAAACAACCCTCACACATCTGGGTGACATCCGAATAATCCCCATGAGCTGCAAAGACTCGCACGCTATCCATAGTGATAGTCTGTAACCCAAGACGCCTGACTACGGCACGCGATATCAAAGAAATCGTGGAACCAGTGTCCACCATGACAAGAACGGGAGTACCTCCAATATGGGCCGTGACCTCGAAGGCTGAATGCTGGAAAGTCGGCGTCGCAGCTGCCTCAGCTGTCAATGCATGAACCCGAGCCTGCTGTGGCCGGTTCGGCCGCTGTGTCAAGGGCCGTGGAGGCTGTCTAATCTGCGATACCGGAGGTCTGAAAGAAGGATGCGCAGGAGCTGACCGTATAGGCGGTGCTGATATCGCCTGTGGACGTACACGGTCAATCTTCTGCGGCGGCGAGAACCCACTGTCCCGCATCCTCGAAAAGCAGCTCTGCGCCAAGTGGCCTGTCCTCCCACAGTATGTACATGTCAAATCAGGGCGCCGAGACGGTGGTACAGGCGCCGTAGTCCTAGTAGGAGGATCAATGCGAGGCCTCTTGCCCGCGAAGGGCCTGTATGGCAAATCTGGTCGTGGCCTAGAAGCAGCCGGGCCACGAGATCGCGCAAGTCGATCCACGTCCTGCTCTGCCCGCATGGACATGTGAATCAACTCCGCATAGGAGGGAATGCTAACACAGCACATCTTCGACCGAATATCCGGTCGCAAACCCTCCAAAAAGCGCTGTATGCACATCTGCTCATCAGCTAGGATCGTCGGGACGTACCTGCCCAACTCCGTGAACCGATGCTCATACTCTGTAACTGTCATCGCTGCTTGTCTGAGACGGAGAAACTCATTCTCCCTGTCGTGCCAGTAAGTCTGGGGATAATACTTCTCATGGAAGCGGAACTCAAATGCTGCCCACGTCCATACAAAGTCTACTGCAACGGTCCGCAGTACGCTATCCCACCACATGCTGGCCTCTCTCTCAAACAGGAAGGTAACCAGCTCTACCTGCTCGGCCTCGGTGCAATGCAACATCCGCAAGATCTTCCACACCCGGTCGAGCCAGTACTCAGCCTCCTCGGGTCTGTGAGAACCCGTGAAAGTAGGAGGCCGCAAGCGCTGAAATCGCTCCAATAGGCCCCGTGTGTCGACAGGATTCCCCGCAGGGAAAGCAGGCAGCGCAGGATGAGCCATGCCCTCATCCTGGGCGTATGTATAGGCATCCTCAGCTGGATGCGCAGGTGGTGCAGGTGGAGTAGATGTAGTCGCACCCCACCCTGGGCTAATGTCCCCACTATGGTAGTCAGAAGCTGCTGCTGCTGCAGCATCATAGCCATCATCTGCTCGAATCTGTCGGGAGGTGGAGCAGGCTGTGGCGGATGCTGTGTGGAGGTAGATGCGCGATATGGCTCTCTGACTGATGGCGTAAATGGCGGTGGTCCATCTGTAGGACCAGCGGTAGGCTGAGACGATCGAACCTCCTCAGGAATCGGGCCCAAAGCAGGGTCCGTATGGGTACCAGACTGAGAGGGAGTCTGATCCATATGCTCAGTCAGCGCAAGATGAGCCGTGCTCCGCGTAGTCTTAGGTGGCATTCCCTATATTCAAAATAGGGCGCAACCTTGTCAGTCTCAATTGCACAAATACACCACAATCATTCACATAAAGAGTCAAAGGCATTCCATGCATTTCAATTAATCAAAATTATCACAATACAAGAGATATATCCTTACAAGCATCATGACGAGAATTACATGAAAATTAAGACAGTTAAACAACAGCAACATGAACAAAGCACTAGCCCTAACAGGCTTACACACATAAAGCAGGAAATGACTAACTACTGATAATAACATCAAAGATCGCATCGCTAGTCAGAGTCTGGTGACGGAGGAGGAGCACCCTTATCCTGTAAGCAACACAGGATCGCCTTTAAGGTGCGAGTTACCTTGCCAAATTTCTTCTTTGTAACGGCCTTGGCATCCGCTACTTCTGCGCGAAGTTCTTGGACTTCCCTTCGCAAAGCGGTCTGACTCTCCTCCATCCGAGCAATGCGATCGTCGATAGTAGCCTGCGCAGAAGGAGGAGGGCTCTCATCAGTATCCTGAGCCTCCTCTTCTGCTTCTTCCTGAACCTCTGCTCTAGGTTCTTCTTCGCTTTGATTTTCCTTATCATCAAAGTCATCCTCACTATCCCTTTTAAGTTGATTTTCACGGTATTGTGACCCAATCTTCATCTTGACCATTGTTGACTCATCAATGGTATGAATCGATACCGGCAATTCCGGCCCAAGTCTATAGGCAAACTCAAGCGCAATCTTGCAAATAAGTTGGCCAAAGGGAAGCGATTCGGATGTTCTTCTTGACCTGGCTATGAGGACTATCTGCCGTAAGATGAAGGTGGCCATACATACGTTCTCTCCCTGGGCCACCAGATATAAGAAATCGACCATAAGACGTGTGCATTTAATGCAGTTCGTCGACCTGGGATAAACATTGAACGTGCAGATATGGTGCAGCAGGCGTAAATCCTCAGACATATACGTCGCCTTAAGGCTATTATTAGGCTGCCATGGAACCAACTTACAGCACAGAAACCTGGTGCGGCGATCTCGTTCACGTCTAGTCCTCAGATTCTTATCACTAGGATGTACATCACCTAGAGGCACGTTGAGAAGTCGCGCAATCAACCGAACGTCGATCATAGCCATCCGATCTCTACCAAAAGGGATTTTGAACTGCAAAGGCTCCAAGGTAGGATTCTGGATACTTGCGTAGAAGGCACGAATGGTGCTCACATTAGCACGAGCGCGAGCTTCAAAGATCGGACCCCAATGCGCAGCTTCAATGCGTTCGAACAACAGATACTCGCCGAACAATCGTCCATCTACGTCCGCCTCAAATAACACTTTACGATTAGTGTATTGGCCATGAGGCATCTCCGATAGAATTGTTCGCCCAAGGTGTGCATGGGGATCCAAATCCCGCTTTGTACGGCACTCCAGGACTGTAGCTGGACCTGCGGCGGCGCTTGAACTTGCGGCACCACCCCGCGATTTTTTCGATCGAGCAGGGCAGCTCGGCCCAGCCTCGTCTGTTGTGGTTTTCCTCTTACCCATCAAAGATATGATGGATGAGAGTGATAAAAGGCCTAAAATGGCTTCCACGAAAGCCATGGAAAACGGCAAAAATGCGAAGAAGTGGCTGCCCAATCCGGAAAAAGGAAATCTAGGCGTCGTAGAGGGATGCTTCAAGCTTCCCAAGGCTGTAATTTCAAGGAGAAATACAAACAAAAAAGTAGAATGGAGCACCTCACGATTTCAGCTCTATTTGGGGATTTTTGGAGCTCCAAATGGTGAGATCTTCAAGAAGAGGGGCTGCCAACTCCCAATAAGTGATGGGTGGTGGTCGGTTTTGGCCAAGGAGGGACCTAAGAGTGATTTGGGACGCCGGAGTTTGGAGGTGGTTGCTGAAAATCGAAAATAGGGCTAAGGGGAGGGCTGTTTGTGAAGGAGGGGTGTATTTTAGGGGTTTTCGTGGGACGGGAGGTGTATGGGGAGGATGTGCACCCCATTTAAGGGCGTGCGCCCAAAAATCAGCACCAACGGACTCCACCGGTCGGCGATGGCATCGCCGGACAACCTCCAAGTTGGCCGGTGGGACCACATGGGTCTGGTCCCCCATGATCCAAGAAGTCCAAAAATATATGGCCCACCCCCTGGTTCATTGTATTTTGATCTGTATGAGTCCAAATATATGTTCAGGGCTTTTCGGGACCACATAACAATCCTGAATACCAAATCATATGATGCAGCATATGAATTTAGGGTAGAAGGAGCCAGTACATCTATCTAGATCCTTAGTTGCTAAAGAAAGTGAAGTTAGAATGGCCTTATGGCCATTTTTCATGAAATTTTACTATTCACTGTAAAATTTTGTGAAAGTACTAATTTGTGTTATTTTCATATTAGGTTTGATGCCTAACATGAAATGGATAAGAAAGAAATAAAGATCGGAGTGTTTAGAGGAGGAATTCTGAAGATTTTTGGTGAAACGGGGTTTTTAAGCCCTGACGATTGATTACAGGAGTCGTGGTCATCCCACGGCCCAAGGATTCACTTTTTCAGTTTAAAACCGCTCGTAGAACGTCTCAACCTGACTTCCTACAGCTTAGAAGCGATTCGGGTTGCCTTACGCGACCCGAGATGCGTTACAGACTCGATCTTGCGATCGATTCTAATAGACTTCGCCTATCGGCGAATCTGTGATCCAAGAAGTGTTTTTAGACCCTTCTCGCACCCACCTAAGTCAAAGGGAGTGACAGCGTACGTCGCGTGACCATAACCCAGGCCCAGTATACTCTCATTCATGCTCTGATACCAACTTGTAACACGCTGAAAATCGGGGGTCGTGTATAAACTCAACTCCCAAGTTCCAGACCATCACTTATGCAACAAAAATAGTTATGATTCAATGTTGTCTGATTTAAAGAATTCACATGAGTAAAAGTATACCAAAACTGCAATTCATACTTCAAATCCAGTGATAAAAGCAAGCGGAAGACTAAACAATATATATATCACTGTATGGAAAAATAAAGTAAATCTCATCTGTCTCCAAAGTATGACTACATCTCTGAGTCTCATATACATATACATAAACAAAAAATAATGTTCAAAATAGTCCCACTGATGTCCCCTCGATCCAGGTCGCCTACAGGAAGCCGTCGTGATACTGCATATACGAGAACTCGTCCTGGTCCTCGTCGATCTCTGGCTCCACCTCCTGGATTTCGGCCTCACCTGCATCTACAACAGGGTCTGGTGGGTGTTGCAAACACCATCCCGTAACGTGGGAGTGAGTGATCAACTCAGTGGAATCATAGAGCAAAGATTAGCATGTTCACAATTCAATCACGCGATAATAGTAAAACAGTAAATCAGACAATCCTAATACTGTTGTTAATGCAAGATGACATGACGTGATGTATGCCCTCACCGACGATCACCCTCATGCGGCAACATCTTATGACCGCGGCATGCCACACTCCCTAGAGTGCTCCACATCTTCCAGGCACATGCATTTCTATGGTGATATGAATTCCAAGTTGTTATTAGTCCATTCAAACAGCAGGATTGGGAAACTAAGGTACTTCCCTTGTATCAATCCCAACACAGATCTAGTCTAGGGTCGTCACTCCTAGTAATCTCATACGATGTATATTTCGTAGGTCACTGCAAGGGCTGCCAGGGCTGTTGCTCGCACTCGTTGCACCGCTCCCCATCACCTTATCAATACAGGCCTACCGTACTCTACTGCAACGGAAGGGTCGTCGCCTCCCGTGGACTCAGAATACGCTCGCGGTCACTACAAAGGGCTCGTCGCCTGATCAGTGTAGGCCGACAGCTAGAATATAGTGTCCCATACCACCATAATCTGCTCACGAGTCTAGGTGCTCACTGGTCACTACGGGGAGGTTTGTGGCCCCAGCGTAGGCCGACAGCTCGACCACGGTGTCCCATACCACCATGCCCGGCTCATGAGTCTTCATGGATCAAGGTACCATGGTTAACAGGGTTTACAATGGTAAGTTCAGTACCCTAGGTTCAAGCAGTTATGACACATACAAGGTGAACATACATCGGCCAGTCGGGTTACTTGACGGGCTCGACTAGCGCGATCGCATCTCAAGTCGAACGACATGAAGTGCGTAAAACACTTCGCGTGGCCTAACCACTGCCGCCAACTCTAAACACGAATCACGTTCATCGACGCGTCGTTCGTGGCTATGACCAGTCAGCCACGAATTCGCTCGGTTACCGACTGCCTGGACTAAGTCTAGTCCCACACATCTATGGAATCACATTAGCAATATATGTAAAGGTATTGGAATTTAGATACAATCATGTGAGCATGTTAACACATGTTATAACATTCAACTTAAGCAAATCTTCAAACACATACATTCCATGCATGTAATGGAATCATGCATATGGTCAACATGTAGGAAATCATTTAGGTCAGCATATTAACCAAGAAATCAATCTCAAACTACTACATAACATCATTTAATTCAATACATACTAATACAAGCATTTATACAAACACATACACTACACACTTAAGTCTACATATAGTATGTCGACCCAAAGTGCGCAACTAGGCGAATCTCTTCGCCGAACTAATTATGCAAGCATTCCTAACTCCCTAATGCGACAACAAACCATGTCAATCACGTCAGCGAAATATGAATGTAGACCGCACTTCCTACAAATGACTAAAATGCCCTAAATCTCATATTCTTCGTTAATTTTCGAAACAGGAAACGGAGAGCATGTTGTACATGTCAAACGGCGGTGCTGTCGATAATCTACTATTAAACGACATTGAAAGCGTTGTAAACCGTCAATCAAAGCGTCTAAAATCCTCACCTAGTCTCTTACGGATGCGGGATTTTGAACGGAGCGTGTATGCTTCGTCTACGGCAGTAGGAGAACCTGTTTTACGAAATACATTAGCTAACACGCTACGAATCCAAGTAATCCCTAAATCAGCAACTTTTAGGGTCGTTTCATACCTGAAAAAGCGGAGAAATCACCGTCCAGGTGATTGGGAAGAGTTGCTGAAACAGCAGCTATCGGTGGCTTGGAAGCGGGAAAAATCCCTTCTTCTCTTTCTCTCAAACTCTCTCCTTTATCCTAGGGTTTGTAATTTTCGGATGGGAGAGAGAAATGAGGGTTTCAAACCCTTTTATAAGCTCAAAAACGCCGAAAACAGGCTCCGGAACGAAGTTTACTTGGTGCCTATCCATTTCGGGGCTGTTTCGGTCCAAAAGCTGCTTTCTGGTGGTCCCCTGGTCGATTGCGATCGGACTTAAGCTCATGCGTACCAGATGTAGCACGTATTAAGTTTTCAGTCTGGCAGGGTTCGCAGATCGCACGTGGCGGACCAGTTTCAGTTCAGCGGTCACCGCACGTAGATCAGGGTTGAAAGTCTCATGATAATAAATAGAAATTTTTCCTGATCCGAGGGTGTAATCTGGATGAATTCTGATGGTCAGAATGCTTAATACTGACGCGTCAAGTCGTGTGCCAGATTTGAATTTGAAATTCCAAATATGTCCCTATTCGCGGTCTCTTCAGTCCGGGTTCAACGAAATAGTCTGTGATTATCGGTTTGACTTGATTTTTGAGATGATTGTCAAGTCCAGCTGGGCGGTTCTAACGGTCTAAGATAGGAGGTATCGGACCTTCGACGCGCGGTCTAAATCCAATACAAAAATTCAATGTGGTCCAGAGAACAGACCTGCTTAGAGTTTGATCCAAGGTTATAGAGTATTGTAGAGTTGTTTGTTCTACTCGATTTGGGTCTTGTAGAACGTACTTAAAGTGATCAGGGACTATTTCCCAGCTACTCTAGCGTTGCGCTAGCTAACTTACGCTTAATTTTCATGGAAATTAATTCTACGCGATTTCGGGTCGAGTTGGTACTCGAGCCCAAGTACGGATTTTTCACGGGCGTTACAATTAGGCACAAACCTACCACAACCATCTACTCATATTACCTCAAACATGGGAAGTAAGAAATCCTTAGAGGCTTGAAACATGTCTTATATAATAGAAGTATTAAATTTTGGGGGCGAAATTATGTTTAAGGGGGGTAAATTGTAATGTCCCAAACTTTTTGATGCTTGAGCATCAAAAGTCCTCGAGCATTACTAAGAAGTTAGTATGATCTGTACATGTGTGCAATATAAATCTCACCATCCTTACCTCACACCTATACCATGAAATCTAACCATTGGAAGTGACTCCCATTCATAAAGCAGGTCATCTGACTGTTGATCACATGGAATTGTACATGTATACTCCCTCAAGCCAAATCAATGTATGATCCTTCATCCATAAGGATTTAGACATAGGTCCTTTCGTAAGAATCACTTAGAAACATGGCCTCAACAATGCAGAACCATTAGATTTCACAAAACCCTTAAATTAACAATAAATACAATAATGCCATTAAATTAGACCCGTGATTCTGAATCATATGGTTCCCACAATCGGTTTGATGCAGAATTTTATACCATAATATAACCGTACACATAAAATTATAGCCCTTGGATCATCGTAAAACTAACCTAATGAACAGATCAACCTTTAATAATAAAATCTAGGGCCACTTGATCTTAGGATATGCTTCTATTTTAGGCTTAACGCCTCAAATTGGATGTGAAAGTAAATGGACAGTGAGGATTTGTCATGCGAGCAGCATAGTGGGCCCGCACAATTCATGCGTGTGCACATCGCCGGTGTTACTGTCATGCACCAAACCAGGGAGGTCGGTTAGCGTACGCTGACCTGACTCCCACTCGAACACGAAGAGGAGTTCTCTCTCTGCCTGCGCAATGGATGGAACCCGATCATTATGAGAGGGACTATGGGCCACCATCATGGCTCGTATAAATGATCCAAATCGTCCATCGTGTACGGAAAGGAAAAAAGGATAAAACCCACTTCACTACCTTCAGATCCAGATCGGGAAACAACATGAGAGGTCTCCTCGTAGATTTTAGATTTTAAACAAACCTACGCCCGACCACTGGGAGGAATCTTGGGACCCACCATTGTTCATAGGGATGATCTGAACCGTCCATCATACTTCTAGGATGATTTCTATCATTGTAACACCCCGTACTTTCTAGTACTCGGGTGCTACTGTATAACCAAACTCAGCATAAACATAAGCCAGACTTAAGTAAACATTCACGTTCATTTTAGTCTAAACCCAACTCCATTGATGGACAAATCTAACCGAATTACGTACATACAACCCTGAATCATGAAATCCACCGTTCACCCTGTGTCTCATAGGGTGATCATCTTTTAAAAAGTACAGATCAAGTTGTCTAGTTTCACATCTAACTCCTTGATCATGCCTAGACATTCCTTAGGATCTCAAAGGTTGTTGATAATTAAATAATAGTCAATCCAATCATTGGAGTGTTGGAACGCTCAACAAATCATGTTTTAGTAATTAGAGGTTCATGACTTGTAACCCACCTTAAAGTAAGTAACCCTAATGTTAGGGCATGTAGCTAAATGACACACGACAAATAGTCTCACGTCTTACATATAAGCATAATAATAATAACAATGAATCTATTAGTCTTACATATAAGCATAATAGTCTCACGTCTTACATAAATAACACACAACAAATAGTCTCACGTCTTACAAATAGATCGCGATTAGGGGAAACTACAGAAGCTTAGGGGAAACTACAGAAGCTTACGGAACAGTACGGGCTAGGATACGGGTCTTACAGTTCTTTTTTTTTTTTTCATTCTTCCATCTTTTGATTTTTCTATCAAGGGGGAGGGAAATTGAATCTGCACTTATAGGGAGCAAACCTATGGTGAAGATCGTACACCCAACCCTTTCCTGATGACAACTGTTTTTTTTTTTTTCAGCTGGGTATTCTTTTTGTTTCTTTCTTTCTTCTTCTTTTTTTTTTTAAAAAACTTTTTTTTTTCTATATTCTTTTTATTAAATATGATGGACAAATTTATCAGGTTGGATCCTTCCATGCTTAATGATCACCAAGTTAACAATTCAATATTGAACTGAAACCTTAATGTGTAAGCAAAATGTGACTTGTTAATTCATGACTTAATCAATGTTTAAAACTTCTAATCATAGATTAACAATTCAAACTTAACTGTGAAATCTAATAGATAACTGAATCCAAGAGTTATAAATTACCAACATCACTTATCTTATAATTCTAAATCAAAGCTAGCTGTTAAAATCACTTCGAATTCACAAGAAATTCCATAAAAAATTTTGAAATTTTTTCACAAATTTCTGCTCAAGACCAAGAAAACATCGATTAAGAACCTAATCTACCACCCCCAACCTAAAATCTACATTATCCTTAATGTAAAAGATATGAGCATGTAATGCACATAGGACAACGAAAGTAAATGAGAAGTGAGGGAAAGATAGTACATGGATGAAGGATTCGAGAGGCTTTTCCATGGAGATCTCAGCATGAGAGCAGCTCGGCATAAGAGTGAAACTAACAAAATCAAACTATCCTAAAATAATGTAGGAAGCAACCTAACCTAATGGCATAAAACCATTTAACCTAGCACAACGTAAAGCAAACTACCTTAGTCCTATGAAAACAGAGAAAAATTACTCAATCATGCCGTAAGGTTCCTCTTCTGGCCAGTATCTTGATAAGTTTCTCAGTAATTTTCTCAACAGGATCATCCAAAAGCCCTTTTTGCAATAGGCTTGGACACCTTGGAACATGACTTTTCAGAGAAACTTATGTACCTCAAAAGAAATTTTCCTTTAAAATGTTTGAGATATCCAGAGCATATACGATTCACCTGTGACAGAAGCAATTTCAATGTTAGTATCCTATGGTGAATCAGAGACTACAAGTATATAAAGTTTACAAAAATTCTCAGAAAGTGATGTAGTCTCAACACATTCTGAAGTGCTAGACTTCGGTTCCATTGTTAGCTCCTCCTCCTTTAATGGTAGACATTTAGGGTCTGGGGAAGGAGGGGCTTCAGAATGAGGGTTCTCTTGGTCAGTGATAACTACCGAGGCATTGTCTTGTGAGGCATCCACTATTTCTTTTATCATAGGTTCATTTGAATATGCAAAGTATGTCAAGAAATTGTCCAAATACTTGGGACATTCAGCTGAGAGTGACTCATTTTTCACATTGAAGTGTGTGATGATCTGCCCAAGGATTCTATCATCTTTAAAAGTAGATGGAGGTATGCTCTCTTGCTCTAGCCCTGCGCAAACAAATTAAGGGTCAGTAGATGAAGTATTGATGTGAGGATTATTCATTGATCCTACTCAGAGAGGCATTGAATTGTCAAAAGTGTATAACTCAGATGGTGGCCTCAACTGGGCAGTTTCAAATTCCAGAGTCATATCAAGTAAATTGTCCACTACACGAATCATATCATCATTCAATTCAGGGCAGTCGTCCAAACATGTCTTACAAGAGATAGAAGGGTCGGTTGTAAGGATTTTATCCACTTTTAAATTAGGCATATCAGGTGAGTCGAGTAGCTCATTATGATCGCTCACTTCGGGTACTTCTTGATCATTGACCTGGACCCAACTTGAGATTAATTCCAGAGGAACTGGGGCTACACATTCATGATCGTCATCTCAATACTCATCATATTCTAGTTCAGTGCAGTGCACACTTAGGATGAGATCGCTTTCCTCGCAGTCTATTCCCAGATTGGGTTGAGGTTCACATAAACCAACTTCTTCCTCATCATTGAACTCGAGTGTATCATGTGAGTGAACTGTGTTATCATCATTGTATTTGAAAGACACCCACGTCTTTGCACCATTCTTTTGAACAGTCATCGAGATCGACTCATCGAGAAATTGAACCATATGCTCATTAATGGAATCTAACTCCTTATTCCAAATTTCAAAGTTCTCTACAATCGTATCATGTGAACTCCCCTATTGAATATCTTTTATAAGTTCTTGTCATCTTTAGAATGTATTTTGTTGGCTGAACTCTAGAGTTTGGAAGAAATTTTGAATTGAATTCTCTTGGATTGTTTCTGGTTGAATTTTAAAGGTATAGGACCTAAGAGAATTATCCTTGAAATAAGTGCTTTCAAAGTTTTTATAATTTTTGCAAAATAGGCCATGTTACGCTGAAAGGAATCCTCTTGGATCGTTTCTGGTTGGATCTCAATAGTAGGGTATCCAAGAGAATAATCATTATAACATGTTGTTGGTTTATCTTCTCAATTTTGATGTTTTCACTGGTTATAGTCATATGGATCATACGTGGGAGAATAAGATGGTTGTTAGTACACATTATCACCCCAATAATCACGATGACCCCAATAATCACGTACTATTTCCTTAATTGGTGGGGTGTAATTATTCTCCCTCATATGATCGCGTATAGACTTCTTCATTGGTGGAGGATTATATTCCGGTCGGTTCTTAATCCTTGTTTCAGAAAAATTTTGAAACATAGGTTGTTTCCATGCATAAGCATCTAACACTTTTTCATGAAACCTCTCGTTTTCTAGAAATAAATTACCATGCTCACGTGCCCACTCTAACCACTCTTGTTTGTTTATGGTAAAACCTTAATTCTAAATCTAATCTTAAAAAAAATAAAATAAAAGATCCCACAACAGTATAGAAAATAAGAAGAGAAGTTAGAAAGAGGTTCCTAAGTTAAAACCTGTAAAATAAAACAAACCAAGTTAGTATCTAGAAATAAGACCTAATTTAAAGAATAGAGAAAGTAAATAAATTAGGACGAAGTTACCACTTTAGAAGATCTATCAATAACCCTACAAAACAAGAAAGTTAGTTCTAATAACCAAATAGAAGGAAAAATGTAAGAGTAAAGTTAGTAAAATCCTAATCTTAAACTAATTCTTAAACCAATTAATTTTAGAGAATCGTAGCCGTCAATCCTCGGCAATGGTGCCAACCTTGTTCACTCCCCAAGTATAGAGTTGTGATGTAGTAATAAACTCAGTGAGACTGAGGTCGAATCCCAAGGGACTAGAACTTGTACGTAATCTGAAATTAAGCAGAAGTAGAACTAGATTAATATGAAATCTAAATTAACTGAGTATGATAGAATAATGGTGAAATATTTATTTGAAACTTAGAGAAATCAGAGGTAGGAAACTAGGGATTCAGAGGATCCACTTGTAGAGATCAGGGAGATCTTATGCCTGCTTCAAGAACTCAACTGGACTTAGAGTCTCATCTTCATCCAGTTGAAGAGTGTAAGCCTGAAAATCAAGACTGAACTTCCTTTAATATAGTTTTCAAGAGATGAAAGGTACATGAATTTGAATGGATTCCATCACCAAACCATGCCCAGGAGAAAAAATAAATAATAGAATTAAACTAATTAACAACTAATCATAAGATGTATGAAGGTTAAGAAGAGTACCGTCATCCAACCATGCCCAGGAGACGATGGTGAATAATAGCGCTCCCTGACGTCATAATCAAATAAGGAAAGGAACATGCTCAAAGCTATCACCAATCTATTGTAATTTTAGTCACAACAGACCATTAAAAACTAAAAATATTCCCTTAATTAAACTAAAATCAAAATCAGTTTAACTTAAACTTAAATCAAAGGCATAAAGAAAAACCTCCCATCTCACTATAAGCTTCACCTCTTAGCCCTAGCTAAGAGGTCTAAACAAATTCATAGGAAAAGAAAGAAATGAAATAAAGAAGAAGAAGAAGGAAAATTAAAAGTTGTCTCCACCTGCTTCTCTCTCTCTCTCGTTGCAGATGTCCCCACTTGAATCCCCCCAACATCGTTGATTCTCTCCTTTTTATATAAAGTAAAGGTCTGTGCATGGAACACTTCGTACGGACGTTTTTACGCAGCTAGGTGGCATGCGTAAGAAACTTCTTGCGTTTGTAGTGGCGGTTAGCGGTCCTTACTTGGAGTTTTTCTAAAAAATCTTCTCTGCGACAGTCGTGGCTATCCTGAGCTCTTCTTGGAAGGTCCAGATCGTGGATCCGACTAAGATCATGATCATGAAACTACTCGAAAATTCTAAATCTTGCGGACATGCAAAACAGGGGAATTCGTACGCTGAGATGCTCGATGGGCCCCACATCGATGTTTTCAGAGAAATCCAACCCGTTCATTGGATTCTTGGAGAAAAACTAGTCAGGAAGGAGTGATTTTTATCAGGTTTTGGTGTGGTCCAATGTATCAAACCAACTCACTATTCATCCTGCATTTTTTAACGATCCTCCTTTATACATGCACAACGGGCCAAACGACCACCTAGGTGAGGGTCATGCCCCACCTCTGGAGTGAATGGACAGTCCAGATCATAAACATACATGATGGGTGGGGCCCACAATAAAAAATTGGATGGACAACGTCCGTTCGTTGGTCATCCGTGCTGGAGAAGGAGAAGGAGACGGGTCTCCTTCTGTTGACTAGGGGTCTCCATCTAGTGCACGTCAAGTGCACTTGTGCATCGTGTACTGGCGCTGCCAGTGAGGTCCATTCGTGATGTATATATGAAATCCACTTCATCCATCTATTCTGTCATATCATTTAAGTCGTTAAGTCCAAAATTGAGGCATAACCAGAGATCAGGTAGGCCCAAAATCGATGATTTATGGGATGATCTGTCCGTTGAGCCACTTCCACAGGGATCTAATGGCTAAAATTCTATGTGTATGGTTAATTTATGGTCCTCAGGTCATGTATGAAGTTTTGAGCCAAATAGATGGTGAGAACCCTGTGATCTTGCATTATAGATGACTTTCAAGCCTCTTCACCATGAACAACTTGATTTCCTCGGATATCTAGTGTGTAAATATTTCAATCTCGGTCCCCTGGGGTCCATCCCTTACCTTTGTGATTCTGGAGTGTCAATTCCATGCATTTAGCATTTTTTTAATCCACGCTTATAAATCCACCTTACAACATAAACATGATTAAAATAGGTCATTAAACAGTATCATGTTCATAAAATCAGGTAGTTATCAGGGTCTAATAAGCAATATTTGACCCTCAACAGTTGACTGACTAGGCTCTCCTTAGAACATGGAAAAATTCGGTTGATAATTTCTCAACAATGGATGTTGCTGACTTATCCACTCAGGGTAAGGCTTGTGATACATGGGGATAGTGTTATGGCCAAGCACTTGGCCAACAACTTCTTAGACAATTTATATTATCTGGTCACGATCTACCCACTAAGGCTCTAAGGCTAGTGGATGATCTGGACCAAACTGGTTAAGATTATCTTGAAATCTAAGACCCTGTTGTGGATTGAGCCCACCTGGTGGTCCATGATTCCTATTTTTAGGTACAAAATTCTTAATCTCCCGCTTAGGTCACCTAACTTCCATATGAGGTGGTACATTTATTACCTCCAGGGGAGGAATTGGGGATGAGTTACGTGGTAGAGGCGGCATCAGTGGTAATGGGACCACATGCCGTTTGAACTTCCATCGAAATTGTGTTGTGTTACCGGTGGTGTTCGTTCCACTATTAAAGCCACTAGTCGTTACATGGCTTCAGTCTTGCTGGCCATGTACTGATTGATGCTCTTGGCTTGAGCACAAAATTGTTCCCCTTAGGCTCTTCTATAATCTTGCACCATCTGAATGCTCATCTGAACATCTTGAAGTATAATAGCTACCTCATATAGGAGCATGATTCGGGTCGTGGACAGCCCCGTTGAGTCTCCAGTTAGGTTATTATTCAGATTTAATACCTCAGGGGGTGCAAGAACCAGCATGTCCTTGGTTGAAGGTGGTGCAGTTGGTGTAGAGGACTGGACCTTGGCTATACGTGCGCTCCTTCTATGCATTATTCGCAATATCACACTTGTATCTTAGAGACAATGTCCCGCTCGGCATACTAGGAAATTGTTTACTGTTGTTTTTATATTGGTGTATAGGCGTGACATAACTGGAATTGTTGCTCTAATTCGAACCAAACAACAATGACCCCAAGCGCAAAGATAGGCAAACACGTAGTGTATGACCGAGACCTAAAGAGATAGTCGCCTATTCAGCCACTCACTCAATGTGTAAAATTTGGATCAGGTGATAGTCAAAGGGTGGGGTTTATCCTCTGATGATGGGTTATGCCTTCGCATTTCGTATAGAAGGACTTTTCAATATAAAGGAAATGAACTGGGAAAGAAATCCTTACAATCGGTCGTGAGGGAAACTGAAGAACACCTTTCTGATGGATGAATTGAGTCCAACGTGAGAGCATAAACTCAAATTGCAGCTAAAGATTACCAACTACTTGATTACTGCTAAGGATTACACTAAGGAATGTAAATCAGCAAGTTCAAAAAGTAAATATTGCACTAATGAATGTAATATGCTTAATAGGGAAAGTAAATGACTACACTGTTCACAACCCCAAGTGTAGGGTCGTGATGTAGTAATAACTCGGTAAGACCGAGGTCAAATCCATAGGGACTAAACTTGTACGTATTCTGAAAATAACTAGAATTAGAACTAGAAAAATATCTAAATTGAAATCTGAATAATTGAGAGTAATGATGAATAATGCTGATTGAAACTTTTAAATTTAAAGGTGGGAACTAGGGTTCCAAGGATCTACTTGTAGCTATCAAAATGTTACCTTACACAAACATAATTGGAATTGAAGTCTCATCTTATCCAATTGGAAGATAAAATAATTTAAATCAAATTTGAACTTTTCATTGACCTGATTCTCAATGGAAGAGAATTATGATGAGTGGAAGGGATTCCATCACCCTATAATGCCCAAGAGACGATGGTGAACAACGGAATTTACCAATCTCACTATCTCAAAACAAGAAAAAAAGATATTCAAAGCTATCACAACATCTATTGTAATTTGAATCAAAATAAATAATAGAAAACTAAAAATATTTCCTTAATATAAAACTAAAAATCAATGTACTTTAATAAGAATAAGAATCAAAGCAAAATAAACATCCAAAAATGATATAAGTTTCACCTCTTAGTTCTAGCTAAGGGGTTTAGCCAACCACAGATATGATTGAAACTAAATCTCTTAAACAAAACATGAAAAATAAACTAGGGAAGAAAAACTCTTTGGCTACTGCTCCACCCATGTATATGCTCCTTGAGACCCTTCCAAACCCTAGAAGATGCTTTGAAGTATCCTAGGGAGTCGTATTTATATTTGTGAAACTCTGACTTTTGCACTGAGTTAAAAAAATATAAAAATTGCTTCAAATTTATGCACTCTGCACAGTTTTCCAAAATAGACTCGAAGTTTACACCACCTCAAATTTATGCACTCTGTGCAGTTTCTCAAATAAGACTCAGAGTTTCAGTATATGCTTTTTTAGGACAATTTCAGGAATATGTTTGTTTTCAGGACAATTTCAAGATTCCTTTTCTTCACTTCAAATCTTTGATTCTCTTCATTCATCACTTGATTTTCTTGAATCTTTGGTATGCGAATTCTTCATTAATGACTTCTAAATCTTTAAATCTTCATTTAGTAATCTTTTGAGTATAAATTTTTCTCTTGGCATCAATTTTACCTTAAGCTCTTGAAATCACCTTGCACATGAAAATATGTATAATTAAATCGATTAAACACTATTATGTTTATAAAACTAAGGTATAAATAGAAAAAAATATACAATATTTCACACTCAACACACCCCTAACCAGCATTTTGCGAGTTTGGAGCAAAACATGCGTGTAGTGATCTTCAATCTTTAATGTTCGAATCACTTTCAAAAAATAATCTTTTGTGCAATCAAGTATGAATGAGTATAATCTAAAGAAGCGAGAGTATAATTTTGAAAACTTAGAACCGAATCACACGAGCAATCAATTAAAAAGTTTATTTATTAATCATTTAAGAGCATAAGTTCATATATCAAAATTTTCTAATGTGCTTAGTGAATTCTATTTACTTTCCATAACATACTACTATTTCATAATATTAGCCATGCTCATCACCTCAAGTTTTATTGAATAATCAAGTACTGATTCCGAACTTACCACCTTTTCCTTCTTTTTTTAGTTTTCTATTTTATATCGATGGTCTCTTTTATTTATTCATTCTTTTCAGACTTTTCATTCCTTTTCTGTCTTTTCATCATACATGACTTTTTTGTCAATCTATCTATTTTTTAACTGGTTTTTTTCATCTTTTAAGGTGGAAAAAATTCTTCAGACTTAATTTTCAATATCTATCAATGATACATACACTAACAATGAGAAATTTTATTACAATTCACAGAAAATAATTTGAATGTGGCTTGTAACTTAGATTAACGTGATATTCAAACTTCCTCTTGATTAATTAAATGCAAGAATTTAGATGATAGTCTACTCACTTGATCAAACTCCAACAATTCAAAGTTTAATCTCCATCTTATCATTATTCTTAAAGCATTCTTAATTCCATAAATTATAATTTCCCAAACATGTTTTTAACTAAATTTTAAAAATTTTCACAAAATTTGCTTAAAACTAAGAAAACACTAATTAGTTTACCTAATCCACACCCCCAACCTAAAACCTACATTGTCCTCAATGTAAAAGATATAAGCATGCAATGTACATGAGATAACGAAAATAAATGGGAAGTGATGGGAAGATAATACTTGAAGAATGAGAATTTAAGCTTTTCCAAAGTTCTTAACGTGTAAATAGGTTAGGATGAATACTAAACAAACTGAAATTAAACTATCCTAATCCTAAATACTATGAAAGTAACAAACCTATCTACACCTTTTTCAAACTAGGAGGTCAATCTTGATACAAAGGATCAGTTAGAGGCATGGACATGTCCTTTGAATCAAACTTCTTAACAAATGGCTTGAGATAATGTCCATTTAATTTAAGAACATGGTCATTTGTTGGATTCTTTATCTCGACGGCCTCATAAAGATAAACAGTAGTAACAATGAAAGGGTTGGTCTAACGAGATTGAAGTTTTCTCGAAAAAAGATGTAACCGAGAATTGTATAGGACTTTTTAGCCAGATGTGAATGATTTCTGAAGGATGTTCTGATCATGAAAAACCTTCATCATGTCCTTATAGATTCTCGAGTTCTTATATATATCATTTCAAATTTCTTCGAGTTCATTCAATTGAAGTTTGCACCGCGAGCCAGCATTGTCTAAGTTAAAATTTAAATTTTTGATAGTACAATAGGCTCTATGTTCTAACTCTATAAGTAAGTGATAAGCTTTTCCACAGATGAATTTAAAGGGAGACATTTCGATGGGGGTCTTAAAAGCTGTATGGTAAGCCCATAAAGTATTGGTCAAGCAGATTGACCAATCCTTACAGTCAGGGTTAATCATTATTTTTCAGAATTTGCTTAATTTTTCTAGTGAGAATCTCAACTTACCTGTTTTTCTACGGGTGATATGGAGTGCTCACCTTATGAGAGATGTCACATTTCTTCATTAAGTTCCCAAATGGCCTATTACAAAAGTGTGAGCCTCCATCACTAATGATGGCTCGAGGCGTTCCGAACCGGAAAAGGATATTTTCTTTTAAGAATCTAATCACCGGTTTATGATCATTATTTTGGCACGGGATCGCTTCGACCCACTTAGTGACATAGTCTACTGCCAATAAAATGTAAATATTTCCAAATGATTGTGGGAATGGCCCCATGAAATCGATACCCCAACAATCGAATGCTTCAATGATAACAATTAGGTTTAGCGGCATCATATTTCTACGAGACAATCCTCCCAATTTCTAACAATGCTTACAAGCTTTACAAAACTCATGAGTATCTTTAAACTTAGTGGGTCAATAAAAGCCATACTATAAAATTTTAGTCATGGTCTTTTTAGCAGAAAGTGACCACCACATGCATGAAAGTATGCATCACTCACATCTATCACCTCTCCCCTACAACCACTATCTCTCTCTCATTTCTCAAACACATTTTCCAAGCAACAAAAAAGTGGTGGACGTCCAAGCATTTCAAGAGAGAAAATTGTGTGTGTAGCCCACTTCCCACCCCAAGATCCATCATCCTAGTCATTCCTTTCTCATCATCTTCCATCAAAGAGAGGCACAAGGAGATCGGCGTTCCATCGGACCAAGAAGATCAAATGGTGAGTGCTTCTATAGGCTTAGATTTCATTTTTTTGATGATGGGCCAAGTAGGGCGATTGATGGTATGGATCTCACTTTGGACCCTAGATGTGACCGATGGCCCACTATGATTCACATGATCATTCTATGATGGAGCTATTCTCCATAGACCTCATCATGATGTTTACTTTCCAGTTTGATAAAGGTTATCTAGACCTTATATTTTGGTGGAGAAGTAATCTCCACCGTTGAGTTTTGATTTGGTGGGCCCACATGTATTGGGACCCACTTGATGTACGATTGAATGCATGGAAGGAAGGGCCCATAGTGTCGGGGTCCCTCCATCGCCCATGTCTCTCTCTCTCTCCCTCTCTTTTTCATTTTTTTTTCATGTGATCATGTGGCTATGTGGCCCACTCGAATGGACCCCACCTTAATGTATGTCTTATCCACACCATCCATGCATATGGTGGCCCACCTAGATAGCACGTCTGAAGATGGGGCCCACCTTTATATGTGTTATATCCAAAATGGTCCAGCGTCCCTAGACGTTAGACGTCAGTGAAGTGTGAACTGACGTTGTGGTGTACTGACGGCTGACAAAAATATATATAATATAAATATTAGCTTGATTCAACAAGCCCTGGGTGGACCACTCATGCAGGCCCCACCTTGATGTATAGGTCCAATCCATGCCGTCCATCCTGTTCCCCAATCATTTTAGGCGTTGAGCTGAAAATTGAAGACAATACGACTATCTGGCGGAACATAGCATAGAAAAATAGTGTTTTTACCGTTGAATCCACCGTGATGTTTCTGTAAACCAAAAAATATCAAAAATTGGGCTTGATGGGTATGTCTTGGGCCATAGAAACCAATGGCTGGGTCGGATTCCCCTGATGCGGGCCCAACCTAGGAAAAACCTTTAAATTTTATTTTAAAATAAATAAATAAATAAATAAAACAATAGCAGCAAACGCTGCTGCTGCTGACAACCCAAGGACGTGCAGCAACGTCCTGCTACGTGGGCACTGGAGGCAGGGGTCCTAACTGTGGGTCCCACTGTCTTGTCATCAACACCGTGCATTTAGGTGGGCCCCATTTAGGCAGTGGGTCCCCCTAAAAATCAGCCGTATACAAACTTAGGTGGCCCACGTCACAAGGAAACAGTGAGGATCTTGCATCTAACATTGAAACCCTTGTGCCACAGAAGTTTTGGATCATTATGAAATTTGTTTTCCTTTTCATTTAGGTCTGTGTGACCTTATCAACAGATTGGATACTAGATAAACATTATGGTGGGCCCCACTGACATATGTATTTTATTCACACCTTCCACACGTGTGGACTCATATTATGCAGCAGATTGGCTGGAGTGCCGCACACACCAGCTATATAGCTGGTGTACATGATGTCACCAAGTTCTGTGGGTCCCACCTGCTTCATCCATGCCATCCATCTATGGGATCCACCATGACGCATGTGTTGCATCCAAACCGTCCAACCATTTAGCAAGCTTGTCTTACAGGCTCGAGACTAAAAATAAGTTAGATCTAAAGTTCAAGTGAACCCCACCATTTAAAGTAGTGGACAGTCAGGGGCCACGGTAGTTCCAATCAAGTTGATGTTTTTGCTCCTACTTCATCTACCTTTATGTTAACTTATGAATAAGGTGGATCTCAAAAATACATAAGGGTGGGTCTGATTAATATACTTGAAGCCCATTTGATGAGGCCCGATGTAATGTATTTGGGGCCCATGCGTAGAGGCCCGTTGTGATGTATTAGGGCCCGTGGGTTGAGGCCCATTGTGATGTATTTGGACCTCATGGGTAGAGGCCCATTGTGATATTTTGAGGCCCATGGGATGTGGCCCATCCGTTGAGGCCCACCTTGATATATATGAGGCCCATGTGATACGACCCATTTGATGTATTGGAGGCCTATGGGTCTAGGCTCAATGGGATGTTCATAAGGTCCATTGTAATGTGTGAATCCACCATGGTGTATGTAATGATGTTTATAATGGGCTATGTCTTGGGAGTAATGGTGGTTTGACGTCCACATTGTAAGAATAATGTTGGTTAAATGTCCTCATTATAACTCTCCCTAGGGCCATTAATAGGCCCATACATGTTGTGTGAAGGCCATCTAGGCCCATCTTCATTGTGAGGATAGGTCATTACCTTATAACATGCTTAGAGTAACTTCATGACTCATGCCCATACGCATCATATGTATGCTTGATATGTTACACCTCAAACCGAAAATTGGATTCATAAGAATCCCAATCACCGAATCCGGTGCTGACAACCTCCGTAGTATCCCATTATCGGCTCCTAGCATCCAAACGCCAGATTCTGATCCTGGGATCCTACAAGGAGGATTTTTTTTTGTACATTTAACTCGTAATAAGCATAACCACAAGTATACCCAAAGTACAAAGATAACATCATCATCACATATCCACTAATATAAACTTTGAATACAATGCTGAAAGGAAAAATACATATGTCAAAATAAAATCAAAGCTCCATAAGACAGCTGCACGCTCCATGCTCAACGCTGCTGCAATCTAACATCACCAGCACACATCTATCCTGTATAAGCTTATAGAAAACTTAGAGGGTGATGTAAGTGTGTGTATAAGGTAAGTGTCAAGTATTCAATACAATGTCATCATCATACAATATCGAAAATGCTGGTAATCCATAAATCGTACAATATCGGAATAAGCAGAAATACAAACAAGATCATAAATCATACGATAACAGAGTAAGCGAAAATATGGACAATTTCATGAGTCAATCAATATCAAAATGCGCAATATAGAACAACTATACAAATGACGAGTCATAAAGAGCCAAATATCATATGCCAAGGATGCGATGCAATATGTAATTTCTAATGAATTCAAGAATAGCGTCAACCGTATCTAGACTATGTAAATGCAGAAACACAGTAACCCAAAATGTCATATGTAGTAGATGTAATGCAATATGCGGTGCGAATAGAATAACCATGCTGGAGTGTGAAGTCGGGATGATAGTACGTAGTATCGCATGCTACGAGATCCACCACAAGGGACTTCTATTTAAACCATTCACATACCTAAATTTGGATAGTCAGACTCAATGTGGTAAACTTTTGATCTCAAGTCAGTTGCGCGCCCCAACCAAAATTCTGGCCATTACGAAGGTACACATAACAAATAGTTACGCACCACCAGCCCTAGTGATTAGTGAATGAATGAATGAATGAGTATGTAACTCCTGCTTAATAAGTCCACATATCAGTACAGTTCATCTTTGGGATCATCACCGGAGTTTAGTACACTCCAAATGGCACTGCCGCTCTCCTAGCCGCACAGTCCAAGTAAGCATAAGAAACCTCACTATTCACCTGGCCAATAGTCTACCAATGCCCATTAGACACGTTGATAGCGGACCCATTCCTCGAGCTGGTCAGACTCAGCCTAGTAATGCCTCCTACGCTCGAGCGGGTAAGGCCACACCCCTTCCCAACCGACCACAACACAGTGGGAGACGCGACCTCCTGGTATTCGACACTCAAGCATTCATGTATCCACTCGGTCTCGACGTTGGGGCGTCCTCTAGTACCAAGAAGGTTTTAGAGATTTTCACCCAGGGCCATCTATGGAAGCCCGATGCTCGAACCAAACATTTTTGGTGTCCCATCTGGCCCTCCACGATATGCCTGTGGAGGTTACGGCCCTGATGTCGCTAGGGCATACAGTAATCATAATGTAAGATGCATAAGTCATACAATCTAGTCATGCGTCAATCCTACACATACAGTACACTCATGTGAGATGATCTCTGCCTATCAAGGAGTCTCATAACAACATACTCAATGACATATGCAATGATCAACCACTTCTCATAACAAACATACAGATGATGCGTATGGGCATGTGTCATGATGCTATGCTATCACATACTTATAATCGGTATCAATAACCGGCATCGACAATCGACCTCGATAATGTGGACATTTAACCAACATTGCCTCTAAGGAATGACCCACATAGAACCTAACATATGGTGGACCCATGGCCTCACACAGGGGCTAAATATACAACATCATGGGCCTTACTCAAGAGCTTAATACACATCACAATGGCCCTTTCATATGGGCCTAATATACATCACAATGGGTCTCAAATACTGGCTGCATATACATCACGTTAGGCCCCGACAACCGGAATCGGCCTCAACAATCAACCTCGACAATCGGCACTGATATTTAGCATCGATAATCGGCACCGACAATAGCATATAAACAAGGCGAGGTCCATAGATGGACAGCTGATCAGCCATAATATAAAGATCGGCCTACGATCGTGGTTATATCAAATCTGATGGCACGGAGCCATCCGTGGGCCCCCTTATTTAGGATAATCCACTTAGGAAATGGTGTGAATGGGCCTAACAAAGCCTACGAAAAGGTCACAATGAGGACATCTGACCATCATTTCACATTAAGGTGGACATCTAACCAACATTGCTCCCAACGAGTGGCCCACATCGGGCCAAACATATAGTGGGCCCATGGCCTCACACACTGGTTTCATAAATCAAGTGGGTCGCATCACATGGGCCTAATGCACATCGCTATGAGGCTGCATCATATGGGCAGGGAATACATCTCAATAGGCCTCATCATATGAGCAGGCATATATCACAATGGGCCTCACTAAATGGGTCAGAAATACATCACAATGGGTCACGACGTATGGGCCAAGTATATATCTTAATGGGACACGACCCATGGGCCCCAGTACATCATAATGGGCCGCCACCCATGGGCCTCAAATATAACAAGTGGGCAGCATCAATGGGCCTTATATACACCTCAGGTGGGCCCTGCTCATGGGCCTCAAATACATAGCATGTGGGCCCTACACATGGGTCTCAAATATATACAACAGGTGGGCCTCAATGGACGGGCCACAAATACATCAAGATGGGCCTAATCACATGGGCCTCATATATATATCGAATAGGCCGCACCAATTGGGCCTTACATACATTGCAATGGGCCATAACCCATGGGCCTCGCATACCTCACAATGGGCCTCATAACATGGGCCTCATATATATATTAAGGTGGGCCTCAACAACAGGCCTCATATACATCAAGGTTGGCCTCAACAACGGGCCTCATACACATCAAGGTGGGCCTCAATAATGGGCCTCATAAACATATCAAAGGTAGGTCTCACACATGGGCCATAACATATCAAAAGTAGGCCTCACACATCGGCCATAAACATATCAAAGGTAGGCCTCACACATGGGCCATAAACATATTAAAGGTAGGCCTCACACATGGATCATAAATATATCAAAGGTAGGCCTCACAGATGGACCTCAAATGCACCGTCTACATGGACGATGCATAGAATACATACATTAAACAGGACCCGCATCGCAAGAGGAAACACATACATCTGAAGTGGGTCCTACACATACATACTGGGCCTCTTACTGGGCCTCAAATACATCTCAACGGGTTGGGCCCTGCTCATTCTAAATGGGCCCATCTATGAATAATTTGGATAAAACATGTACATCACGTGGGGGCCACGTGATTGGACAGTGTGAATATAAAATACATACATCTAGGTGGGCCCCCACCAATTTGTAGTTCATAAATCCATCCCATTCATAAATTAACATATTGATAGATGAAGTGACGACAAATATCAGCTTACTAAAAATTTACTGTGGCCCTTAAAATTTTGAATGGTGGATGTCACTGTCTCCACTATTTACAATGGTGGGGTCCGCTTGAACTTTAGATATGACTCGTTCTTTAGCTCTTGCCATAAAATGAGCTTTCAAATTGGTTGGACAGTTTGGATGCAACACATGAATCATGGTGGGTCCCGTAGATGGACGACGAGGGTGAAACGGGTGGGGCCCACATTGCTTGGTGACGTCACATACACCAGCTGTATAGCTGGTGTGCGACACTCCAGCCATTCCGCTTCATAAGGTGGTTCCATACGTGTGGCCCACTATAACATTTATTTTCCATCCAACTTGTTGGTAAGGTGATACAGACCCGGCCCACTGTAATGTTTACTTTCCATCCAACCTGTTAGTACGGTCACATAGACCTGGGGCCCACCACAATGTTTATTTGCAATTTAACCCATTAACAGGGTTACACTGACCTGGATGAAAAGGAAAAGAAAAATAAATAAATTTCATGTTGGCCCAAAATTTCTTGACCACAAAAAGGGTCGCAATGGTGGACGTTTAATCAACACTGTTTCCTTAATGGGGGCCCACCAGATAAATGGCTGAATGGCGTGGATGGGACACGTACATCACGGTGGGACATGGGTCCCACCGTCCAAACAGTGGACGGTGCGGGCGTAACACATACATCACGGTGGTTTCCACCGTCCACAGCTGTGGACAGTGTGAGTAAAACACATACATCAATGTTGGGTTCCACGTGGGCCCCACCATAACGTTTACTTTCCATCCAATCCGTTGATAAGGTCCCACGGACCCAGATGAATAGGGAAAACAAATTTTATATTTGGTCCAAAACTCTTGCCAACCCAAAAAGTGTTTCAATGGTAGACGTCCAATTCAACACTGTTTCTTGAGACGTGGGCCACCTGAGATCTGAATACGGCTGATTTTAGGAGTGGCCTATAGTCAGAAGGAGGGCCACACAATGCACTGTGTGGATATATATAACACCTCAGGGTGGGGCCTACGAATGGGACCAGTGGTCCCTTCCCATTCAGCGTCCACGACAGAGGACGCTGCTGGCATCCTTGGGCTGTCAGCGGCAACAGCGTCTACTGCTGCTATAGTTTTTTTTTTATATATATATATATATATATATATATATATATATATATATATATATATATATATATATTTCTGAAGAATCTCCTTGGTGGAGCCCTCATCAGGCAGATCCACTCCATCCATTGGGTCCTATGGCTCATTACAGGCCAAATGAGCCCAATATCCAAGGTATTTTAGTGTATAGAAGACTTCAAAGGATATTTTAATGGTAAGAGCTACTATTTTCTATACTATGGCCCGCCAGATAATCAGATTAGCTTCATTTTTTTGGCTCAATGCCTAAAATGAACTGGGGAATAGGATGGACGGCGTGGATCATTCTCATACATCGAGGTGGGGCTTGCATAAGTGGCCCACCCCAAAAGCTCAAATATATTATTATTATTTTATATATATATAGCTTGTCAGTACACACCCATGTCAGTACACACACTCCGTATTAGCCACCTCCTACGTCCAGCGTCCAGGGACTCTGGACGGCATGGATAAGCACATCATCATGGTGGGTCCCACATGGATGTGGCCCACCTGTTTGGACCGCCTGTTCTTTATCTCTTTCCTTTCATCCAGGCCCATTAACGGGCTGGTCAATGTAAATCAATACATCCTTCAGGTGGGTCCCAAAATGATGGATGGCATGGATGAGTTACATCATAGTGGGATCTATCCGGGTGGGCACACAGCCACATCTTCACACAAAATGATAGAGAGAGGGAGAGAGAGGGAGAGAAAGAAGCACCCACCTTAGATTGTGGACTTCTTCTTCCACCAATGTGATCTAAAGCTCCAAGGGAACAAGATTCAATGGTTAGGATTGATTTTGGAGGGTTGGATTTGGGGGTGGAGAGCCTGTAAAAGGATTAGAAATGGAGAGCTCTCATGGATATGAGTAGTGACTAATCATAACATATGCCATTGGGCAAACTAGTTATGCGACTCACTGATAGGAGTTACCCACATGAGCGCGTGGTACGCACGAGATTGCTACATGACTAGACAGTGTGACTCATGCATCTTATATTGTGTGACTGTGATTACTGTACACCTTAGTGACATCAGGGCTGTGACCTCCACAGGGATGTCGTGGATGGCTAGATGGGACACCAAAAATATTTAGTTTGAGCATCTAGGTACTTTGGATGTCCGTGGGTGAAAGTCCCTAAACCTCCGAAGCCAGGAGACGCCCCAACGTCTAGACCGAGTGGATACATGAGTGCCCGAATGCTGAATACCAGTAAGTTGCGTCTCCCACTATTTCATGGTCGGTTGGGAGGGGGTGTGGCCTTATTAGCCCGAGTGAGGGGGTTATAACCTAGCTAAGTTTGACCAACTCGTAAATGAGTCCACTATTGATGAGCCAGGTAGGTATTAGCAGACTACTTATCAGGCGGATAATGTGGTCTCTTCCACTCGCTGGGCTATGCAGTTAGGGAGGCGGCAGTCAATATGGAGTATAATAGACCCTAGTGATTTTCCAAAGAGGAACCATACTGATATGTGGACTTAATATGAGGACTGACATGATATTATGATACTCTATCACTATTGCACATGTGGGCGGGCACACATGGGCAGACGCTGATGTGGGCGGGACTAAGGCCTGGGTGAGCTACCAGTGGTTGGTAGGCTACTGAGTAGGAGTTGCATACTCATTCATTCATCCATTCACTATCCACTCAAGCTGGTGGTGCATAATTATTTGTTATGTGTACCTTCGTAATGGCCAGAATTTCAGTTAGGGCGCATAACTAACCTAAGATCAGGAGTTTACCACATTGTGTTTGACTATCCAAATTTAAGTATGGGCCTAGTTTGGATAGAATTTCCTTATGATGGACCCCATAGCCTGCAATACTTTGTACTATCATCTCGACTTCACTCTAGTTTAGTCATTTCATTCGCATTGCATATTACATTTCATCCATGACATATGGTATTTTGGATGGCTACGTTTCTGCACTTATATGGCTTAGACGGACTTAGCAGGATTTACATATTGCATTGCATCCTTAGCATCTGTTATTGTCTTATTATGTTTTACAATGCATAGCCTTGATATGGCCGTTAGCATTCATGCCTTGCATCGCATAGCCTTGGTACAGCTGATAGCACTCATGGACTTACCAGTATATTTTAGCTTACTCTGATATTGCATGATTCATGATCTTGCCAATATTTTTGACATTGTATCGCATTGAATACTTGGCACATATCTTGTGCACACACATTCACCACCCTCTAAGCTTTCTATAAGCTTATGCACGATAGATGTGTGTAGGTGGCGTTAGGTTGTAGTAGCGTTGAGATTGGAGCGTGCAACAGACTTTTGGAGCTTTGATTTTGATATATGTATTTTTCTTTCTGCATTATATTCAAATGATTATATTAGTGGATATGTGATGATGATGTTGCCTTTGTGATTTGGGTAAACTTGTGGTTATGCTTATTATGAGACAAAAGTACGTTGAAAATCCTCGTAGGATCCCAGGATCAAAATCTGGCGTAAGGACGCTAGGAGCTGAGAATGGGGTATTACGGAGGCTGTCGGCACCGGATTCGGTGATCAGGAATTTTGTGAGCCCAGTTTCTGAGTTTGGGGCGTGACACCACTAGCAGATGAATGGTCTGGATTTAACTCATACAGCGTGATCAGACCCTTTGAACTTGCTGACGTCTAGCTGTTGTGGACGGCTTAGATTAAAACATAAACATTAGTGGGGCCCACAGTTGCTGATGTAATACAGTAGCTACATGGCTATGGGGGTCTCTCTGTCCCACGCCGTGGAAGGTGAGGATTAACATCAAGGTGGGCCACAAAATGGGAAAAAGAGAGAGAGAGAGAGAGAGAGAGAGAGAGAGAGAGAGAGAGATAAAAATGTGGGAAGGGGAGGGACCACGCCATTATGGGCCCTCCCCATACAATGCATACATCAAGATGGGTCCCACCACAAGTGAACCCTTAAATCATCAAATCCAAGTAAAAACATATGAATCTAATCCTAGGAAAGCACCCACTTTTGATCTTGTCCTCCTCCTTCTGCCAAAGCATCCTAGAGCTCCAAAGGACAAACTTCAATGGTTAAGATAGGTTTTGAAGGGTGGGGATGGGAGATAGGAAGCGGACCACATAAAGCTCTCTCTCATGGAGCTTACTTGGACATGGGTTGCTTGGGAGGAAATGAGAGAGAGAGAGGGATAGGTGAGTGATGGGGTGTGATGGGTGAGTGAGTGATGGATGTGTACTTGTGTAAGAGAGAGTGATGACTTTTGGGGAGGGTGGTTGTACTTGGGGATGAGATGGAGTGATGAGTTGACTTTGATTGATTGATGTGACGTGTAGTAGAGATTCTCTCAAAATTGCAACGCACGGTGTTTTCCTCGATCTGAACACTTGCCCATATCTCTTGGCCCGTGTATCACCTCAGCGCACGAGATGTGGCACCATAACTACGGCGAAGGCGCGGTCGCACTGGTACAAGTCTTGAGTCGAGTCGACTCAGATATGCAAGACTCAATTTAGGCTCGCGTGCAAAAAGTCAGTTATAGGTCGTGGGTTACCGAAATTCGACCGAGAGGACTATAGGAGTATACGGAACGGTATGAACTAGGATACGGGTCATACACTCTCTTTCTTATTTCCTCCCTTTATAGATTCAAGGATTTAAAATCTTTCAATCTGTTTTTTCAACCATCCGTTGATCCCAAGATTCATAAATCTCTCGATCAAATAAATTACTATCCCTCTCTCTGTTTATCTGAAGAGGAAGGAGGAGAAGAAGAGTAAGCCTTGCAAATAAGTTATACCTTTTTGTATATTCTTGGTTTCTTTTTTTTACAAAACTTTGATACGTGGGTTACATCACATCTTGTTGCCCCATCAGACCTACGTGAGTGGGCTCTAGTAAGATTGATGGGAACACATGATGGGCAGATTGGATGTCACAAGCACATCATCATGGGCTCCTTTTATGCCATAAAGTAGAAGATTTTAGGCCCACATATCTTGAATGGTGTTATGGGAAAATTTGTGCAAGGATAATCGGGATTAGCCTGAGCTACATGCCTCGAATGATAAGGCTTCATAAGGAGAACACAACATCAGGGGCCAACTCCCAGGTCCCGACTTGAAACTGCCATTCTGATTCGCCAACGTGAACCCTCGTCCTCATCCGAAGGGGAATGGTTGAACCAAGCCCTAATCTTTGTTCTCAACATCAAACAACGAACCCTGACCTCAATAACCTATCGATAGACTCTAACCTTTGGAACTCAGCTTCATATCTATATGATCCGAGGCCGATTCAGAGTATGAATATTCCATATGTCAAGGCTAAGGCTGAGTCAGGACATGCATATTACATGCATAGAGGCTGAGACTGAGCCCAGGCATGGGCGTATCACGGGTCAAGGCTAAGGATGAGCCCGTGGTAGTACTTCGCATGCAGAGTCTGGAGATCGACCTGAATGCAAACGTGACCGACGATCTCGCCTAAAGATACGCGCCACTAAGATACGATGCACTGCATGGTCCAAAGATTACGGATAATATCTCCACGATCATAATATCTCATTGATTGAATGAATCATGCCAAGATTGACGGATGTGGATCATCTAACCCACAGGTATAAATACCAGGGAACCCCATTGCTACAAGTACCCAAGATCTCGCACCCTCTCTCTACATACAACGTAGACCCAGATTCCCTAGCCTGACTTAGACATTGGAGGGTCCCCCAGCTTAGCTAGGGTCTCCTTTGCTCACCCTTTTTTCCAGGGCTATGGTTCATCAGAAGTCTGCTGCATTGAGTGGAGGGTGGTCTGGATTTTGACCTCAACATTTTTGGCGTCGTCTATAGGAAACGAAAAGCTAGTAGGATTCATTGAAAATGGTGAGAGGAAATAAAAAGGCGATAGTGGTGGAGCTTGAACCTAGCAGGCAACACCAATCTTCCTCGCTACTACACACCGAGTCAGCTCAGATAGGGCCATCCCAATGAACTCGGAGCCGAGGAGGGAAATACAAGGTGCTACAAAATGAAGTCCAAATGCTGAAGGATGAAATTAGCTGAATGAAGGCGCATAAGAACCAGCAACCACCACTAAACCTTGAGGAAGCCACTCCAGCACCCGAAGAGCGACCGCAGCCAATCAGCTCCTGGGTTAGAGGTTCCCAAGCGTAGTCTACATGTACCCCTGACCCTGCACACAACGCAGTGCCTCCGGAGCAATCTGCCCAAATTCTAGAACTCGCTCAGGACGTAGAACAGTCTTACATGTCTGCAACTTTAGCTCTGGCCCCCACTGACTTCCACCATCAACTGGAGAGAAGTAGAAGGGGTAGAACATCCGAGGTAGTGGATACCCCCCAAGAGACAATAGCAGAAAATCAAAACCCTTTGGAAGCACAATTCAAGGAACTCTGAGACTACTTTAAGGCATTTCAGAAGAAACAGCAATCTGCATTCATCCCAACTGTAGTCCAGACAATGATGGAAGAGACAGAGCCTCCCTTCACCCCAGAAATCATAGACGAGGTGATGCCATTAAGGTTCAAGATGCCTCTTGTCATCATTTCTCCGGATCCAGAGACCCCTCAAAGCATGTGGAGTCATACCATTCATGGATGCAGATTCAATCAGCCACAGATGTCATGATGTGCCGAGCCTTCTCAATAAATCTCTCCGGGTTTGCTCAGAGTTGGTATTGACAACTTTAACCAAAATCGATCAGCTCCTTCTAAGAGCTCGGCAGAATGTTCCTTACCCAATTTATCTCTGGTAAGAAGAGTCAGAAGCTAACTACCCATCTGTTTACCCTCAAGCAAGGGAACAAAGAACCGTTGAAGGATTACATTGCCCACTTCAATGAGGAGGCGTTGTTAGTGGAAGATTACGACGACAAAATGGCACTTTAGGCCATATTTAGCGAACTCAAAGAAGGGAAGTTTACCTTCTCAATCGAAAAAAATCCACCAACTACCTTGGCTAAGCTTATCAGCAAGGCTCAAAAGCATACCAATGCAAAGGAATTTTTTAACTCTCGGAGGAACATTCAAGCAACCAAAGCATCGTCAAAAGAAAAGAGGCCTAGGAACAAAGAACCTCAGTCATCCAACAAAAAACCTGATGACTGAGCCCCTCATGATCGTCGGCCGAGCTACAGGCCCGAAGGCAAATTTCGTTCTTACACCCCTCTTAACACCTCTACGGAGCAGATCTTGTTGGACATTAAAAGTTAGAGACTCCTGAATTGGCCTATCTGCATGAAGACTGACGCAGAGAACCAGGATAAGCACAAGTACTGCAGGTTTCACCATGATCACGGCCACAACACGAGCGACTTTGTGGATCTCAAGGATGAAATCGAGACCCTTATTTGCAAGGGTCATTTTCACTGATACACTAAGGAGGAGAAGTTGGCTCAGAAAGGAGAACGACCAAGCAAAACTGTGGAAGAACTTATGAAAATTCAAACCATCTATGGTGGTTCATCTGGTGGAGGCAACTTAAATAGAACTCGTAAAGCCCACTCTTGGAGTTCGGACCCTGAGCACTATGTCTATTTGACCGAAAGGCTGAGGAAAGAGCTCAATGTCAGCCCCTGTAGCTTGACTTTTACAGAAGATGATGCGCGTGGAATCCAGCATTCACACGATGATGCCCTCATGGTGGCTATAACCATAGCTAACCATACGATCTTCTGCATCCTAGTCAACGCGGGAAGTTCAACCGACGTCATTTACTCCGAGGCATTTGAGAGAATGGGTGTCGACAGATCATGCCTACGACCTGTGAAGACCCCACTACATGGCTTTGCCAGAGATAGGGTAATCTCCAAGGGAGCGATCTCCCTCCCTGTGACAGTGGGAGAAGGACGACACTAGGTCACACTTCTAGTGAATTTCTTAGTTGTCAATGTGTCGTTAGTGCATAATGTAATTCTGGACTGACCTTCCCTCAATGCAATGGGGGCAGTTGTGTCCACATACCATTTGATTATGAAGTTTCCCACCAAAGATGGGGTCTGATACCTCTAAGGGGACTAATGTGAAGCTCGGAGATGTTACACAACAGCCGTAAGAAAAGGGTCAGTGAAACAGGCCCTCACCGTTAACGTCCTTAACCCCATTGAGGATCCCCTCGAGAGCTTGGATGTCGTCCCACTTGATAAAGTTAACCCCAACAAAGTTGTTCAGCTCGGGTCTTCGCTGAGTCTTGAGCAGAAGGCTTAAATAATTACTTTCCTACAACAGCACAGGGACGTCTTCGCGTGGTCCCACGAGGACATTTCGGGAATCTCTCCTGAGGTTATGGTTCATAGACTAAATGTGGACCTGGATCACAAACCAGTAAAATAGAAGAGAAGGGCGTTCGATGCTGAGAGGTATACCGCCATAGCCGATGAAGTTTCAAATCTACTCGGGGTCAGCTTCATTGAAGAAATACATTATCCAGACTGGATCGCCAATGTAGTTCTGGTAAAGAAAGTAAGCGGAAAGTGGCAGGTCTATGTCGACTACTTGGACCTGAATAAGGCATGTCCGAAGGACAGTTTCCTATTATCTTGAATCGATCAGTTGGTCGATAGCATGGCTGGTCACGAACATCTCTCCTTCCTGAATGCCTATTCCGGATACAATCAGATCCCGATGCATCTCCTATACAGGTAGAAGACTACCTTTGTCACTGACAAAGGGCTCTACTGTTATCGGGTCATTTCTTTTGGCCTGAAGAACATTGGGGCAACATACCAGAGATTGGTGAATCAGATGTTTGACAGGAAGATGAGACAAACAATGAAAGTTTACATTAATGACATGCTCATCAAGAGCGTCAGAGCATCCGACCGCCTCGCAGACCTTGAAGTGACATTTTTAATCCTTAGGGAGTATCTCATGAAGCTGAACCCAGCCAAATGTGTCTTCGGAGTCAGTTCTGGCAAGTTCCTCAGGTTTCAAGTCAACCAGATAGGCATCGAGGCGAATCCCAAGAAGATAAAGGCACTTCTCGACATGAACTCCTCGCGAACAACGAAGGAAATCGAATGCCTCACTGGCCTGGTGGCAGCGCTCGGGCGGTTTATCTCCAGAGCTACCAATAGGTGCCTCCCCTTCTTCCAGCAATTGAAAGGTCACAAGAAAGTGAAATGGACCTCTAAATGGGAGGAGGCATTCCAGGAGTTAAAGCAATACCAGGGTTCGCCTCTCTTACTATCGAAACTAGAAGAGGGTGAGCCCATACTCTTATACTTGGCGGTTTCATCCTCGACTGTCAGCTCGGCACTTATCAGGGAGGTGGGAAATAAACAGTACCCTATTTACTACACGAGCAAAGCAATGGTGCCTACCGAGACCAGATACCTGAACATTGAAAAGTTGGCACTCAGCCTGATTTTTTCAACACGAAAGCTTCGTCCGTATTTTCAAGCGCACACCATTGTCGTCTTGACTAACTTCCCCCCTCAGGCAAGTCCTTCATAAACCAGATGTCTCCAGACAACTTACAAAATGGGCAATAGAACTCAAGGAGTTTGACATTCAATACCGTCCAAGGGTTGCGATGAAGGGCCAAGCTGTGGCTGACTTCATAACCGAATTCACTATCCCAAATGATGATACAGAAGCAAAAGTAACCTTATCAACCCCACCAATTACATGCCCTGCCAAAGATCCGGAGTTGGAGCAGAGGTGGGTCCTTTATGTCGATGGTCTCCCAACACCAAGCGAGCTGGGGCGAGGATCGTCCTGGTCACACCCGACTCTACGACTATCCAATATGCCATCAGGCTCGATTTCAGAGCCTCCAATAATGAAGTAGAATATGAGGCTCTATTAGCAGGACTCAAACTAATGGTTAGTCTGGGGGTTCAATCCCTGGAAGTGCGATGTGATTCTCAACTTGTAGTGAATCATATCTCCACCGAGTACGAAGCCAAGGAAACCAGGATGGTGACTTATCTGGCTGAAGCCTGAAAATTGATCAAAAGGTTCTGGAGTTGCACCATCAACTAGATTCCAAGGGCAAAGAACTCTTAGGTCGATGCCCTAGCAACATTAACCTCAACCATGGAAGGAAAGATTCCTCGGATCATCCCATAGAATTCATGGAGAGCCCGAGCATCGACCAAATGGAATGAGAACTGGTCAACCCAGTCGAGACTGTACCAAGTTGGATGGACCCAATCTGCGACTACCTTGTATCTGGTAAGGTCCCTTAGGAAAAACTGGAGGCTCGACGCTTGAAGATCAAAGCAGCCCGATACATTATCCTTGATGGGGTCTTATACAAGAAGGGGTACTCACAGCCCTACCTCAGATGCCTTTGACCTAAAGAAGCGGATTATGCGATACAAGAGATCCATGAGGGCATCTGCGGTAATCACTCTGGTGTCCGAGCCTTAGCTTTGAAGATACTCTGCCAGGGGTACTTCTAGTCGACCATCTGAGAAAACTCGAAAGATTATATCCGAGGTGCGATAAATGTCAGAGGTTTACCGTAATACCGAGGCAGCCTACAGAAGAAATGACCCCCATGTGTAGGCCATGGCCATTTGCTCAGTGGGGGATCGACATCATTGAACCTCTGCCCACGAGGAAATGATAGGTGAAGTTTGTTATTGTCACAGTCAATTACTTCACTAAATGGGCTGAGGCTGAGCCTGTAGTCAAGATCACTGAACAGAAAGTGATTGACTTCATCTAGAATAATATCATTTATCGATTCGGAATCCCGCGCACCATCATTTCTGACAACGGTAAGAAATTCGATAATGATAAGTTTAGAAGCATATGCAGGGGGCTCAGCATCTTGAATGCTTATTCCTCGTCTCGACATTCGCAGTCCAACGGACAGGTGAAGGCCGTGAACAAAGTCATTAAGCACCATCTAAAGATAAAGTTAGAGAAAGCGAAAAGTAATTAGGCTGAGGAACTCCCATTTGTCCTTTGGGCCTATAAGATTACATCCCAGTCATCTACTGGGGAGACCCCCTTTTCATTGTCCTATGGCTCGGAGGCAGTCGTCCCAGTCAAGATCGGCTTCCCAACAGCTCGGGTCAAAAACTACCAGGAAGATCAGAATACATAGCAGATCACAGCAGGCCTCAACTTGCTCAAAGAAGCTAAAGATATCGCCCGACTCTGAGTTGCAGCTAGGCATCATCAAGTGGCACGATTCTACAACTCTAAGCTCAAGACAAGGCAGTTCTGGCCAGGGGACTTAGTCCTCCGCCACGTCTTTCAAAATACGACAGAGCCGGGACTGGGATGCTCGGGCCCAACTGGGAAGGGCCCTATAGTGTGATCAGATCAACCCAGTCGGGCTCTTATCATTTAGAAGATCTCGAGGGACGTCTGCTCCTCCATCCCTGAAACGCCGAGCACTTGAAGATCTATTATCAGTAGGAATCTACTGGCCATTAAAGGCCCTTAATAAATGTACTGCTCGAAGCTACTAACCTCTCAAGGCCTCTAATAAAAGTTCATTTTCTACATCGTCTACTTACGCAATTCATCTTATATTATCTACAAATGGAAAAAGTTACCTCTCACAAGTAGAGGTTAACTTAACGGATCGATCCCTTCAAGAAGGGGTCGGGACATTAAACCTACGAAAATCTACATAGGGATCCCCTCATATGCAGGGGAAAAGCCCAAAGACGACTCGATTTCCTAAAAAAGGGGTCGGCTCATCATGTAACGACTAATCTTAGAAAATAATTAAGCGCGTCATTCGTGGGGAGGTTGGCCCCTTAAGGGGTCGGTCCTTAGACATTAACATCTAAGAATCATCACGACAATCAACACATGCGAATAAGCCATCGGCTAGTAATCATCATTGGTGAAAAAAGTTATCATAAAAAAAATTGTCATCCAGAATTGTATATATATAAAAAGAAAAAAGAAAGCATAAGTCTCGCTCCCTCCGAATAGAGCGACCAACTACCGAGTTCGGTGGGGCTGAGCGTTGGCGATGGCTTTAGCGATAGAGGGGCGTTCTCGGGCTCGTCTACTGCAACCTGTTCATCACCATCGGCATCACCTGACGCGAGAGCACCGAGGTCAAGAATTGGATGAAGTTTTCAGACCTCAGTCAGGAAAGCATCATAGCCTGTATCATAGTCAAAATAATACAGTTTATCTAGCTCCTTGGCCCTCTTGGCTGACTCCTTATAAGTTGTCACGACCGTAGTAACCTATGAAGCAACTCGGGCCGTGAGCTCCTTTCAGAATCTATCTTGGTTAGCAACAGCCACGGCCTCGACCATAGCCCGCTACTGAATCAACCCCACGGTAGCTTCATGCTTCGCCATCTCAAGTTGTTTCTCCAGTCGTGAAGCGTCACCCACTGCATCCTCAACATTGACCTCCAGAAGTCTGGCAGACTCCTGAAGACGAATGACTTGGGGTTCAGCTACGTCTAGGTGGGCTTGGAGCTGGTTGACCTCACCCTGGAGCACAAGCTCCCTTGCTCAACCCTCCGCAGCAGCCTTTCTTAGCTCATCTAGCTCCGCAACCAAATCCTTTAATATTTTCTCGAGCTTAGCCCGCTCTGCTTCTTACTCTGCCTTCTCTACCACAAACTTGGCTCGCTCTGCTTCGAGCCACTCCATCTCCTTCACCTCCACCATCATTAGCAGTGACTGGTAGCATACAGTCGCATAATTTTTCATGAAGCTGACATGGCGGCAGGAGAGAGTGTTAAATATCTGCGCCTCTGGAGCATGTTTAGCCACTCAAGAGTTTAGCGTAGCCATGTGAAAATCAGGAGGTAGGACCCCTGCAGAGGGTGTGGAAGATCCTCCTCTTGGAGAGGGTGCGAAACCTCCTCCTCTTGGAGAGGGTACGAAAGCTCCGCCTGAAGAGGGTGTGGAAGCTCCCCTAACCTCGTTAGTAGCGGAAGCTTGTTTAGTCACTTCGGGTGTGTTCGCATACCTGACGAGGGCGTCACATTGGCCAACTAAGGGGTCGACCTCAGCAGCAGCAAGGGGACTGCAAATCGTACAAAGATAACCATGCTAGGGGTCTCCCCTACTATTTCTCTCCTTGCCCCAGAAGACCCACAACCGCTAAAGGAGAAGCCTTGGGGACTTACTCCTCTATAGAAGGTAACGAAATGGTGATAGGCTCAACTCTGGCGAGAGCCTCAATAGCTGGAACCTCAAGAGCGGGAGTTGGAGCAATGGAAAGAACAACCTCAGACGGGGTTGTGGTAGGCACGGTTCCAATTGGTTCTACAGCTGGGGCAGCCTCTGCCTCGGCCTCCGAAGCCTTCCTCTTCCTCGGCGTCACCTTCGTCTTTGGTTCGGAGGAGAGGACGACAATAACAAATACATGACTAAGGAATTGAAATTTACATTTATTGTCATAAAATTCGATGTGCCAAGGAAGCATTCAAGTAGTAGTTGATTACAATGACCTTGTAAAATAAGGAAATTTTAAATAATAATAATAACAACGTCTCTACATATTGCCCCAGTTAGTCAACATTGGTTGTCATCCCATCTTCTAATATCATCGGTTGCATAACAACTCCAACAACAAGTGTGGTCTTTGACTTTGTTTGGCAAAACAAAAATAAAAGAAAAAATAACAAAGTCTCTCTAATTACCAAAGTAATTCAGTAGGACCAACATTTCAAGGAACCACCATTATTCTTTTGTCACCGAAAGAGAATTCTGAGTTAGTAAACCTTGACAGCAGGACCATCATTCATGCTTCCGCTTTATTGTGTTGTGAGCATCCCTGTGAACAATGTGTGTTATTGACACTAGTTGGGAATTGGGATCCACATGATTGAAAAATATAGTAGCAAAATATGGTTTACAATCCAATTATAAATTATTATTAATTTTTTTTTTTAAAAAACTAAATGTATAGTTTTAGATAGATTTCAAAGACATGAACTAGTGAAAGAGTCGTCTATTGTGAAATGGAATAAGAACTAAAATGTCCATCCACCAAAATACATCCATGATGGTCCCAACATACTCTGGATAAGAGGTTTTCTCTTTTTATGTTTGGCCCATTTTACATTAAATGGTACTAATTGTTGTAGAACTGATGAAATATCATGAAAAATAAAGTTATTAATCATGAAATTTCATGATAGTTAGTGTCACTAAGCACCCTATATTGCAACTTCAATAATATTGATCAGAAGTTACGTGTTTGATTGCCCCAAAAATCATGAAATTTCAAGCTATTTCATGATTAAATAGTCTAATTTGTTGCCAAACACACCATTAGCTCAAACACCCCCAACCACTGTGTAGTGGGACCTCCCTGGCTGGGCAAAAGTATAATAATAATAATAATAATTATTATTATTATTATTATTATTATTATTATTATTGCACAGGAGCCATCCACTTGAATTCCACAATCATTTATTTCATTGTTAAAATTCTATCTTGCAGGAGCATGCATTCACTTGAACATATAATACATTTTCTCATTTTCATAATCAAACCAATAGTTACCGAACCATAACTTCAATTGCGTACTCTGTCATATTTATTAGTATGGTATGTAATTAGTCTTCTTAGCCACAATTCAACTTAGCCAGAATTCAAATTTAATTACAATTCACCAATGCATTGCATGGTGGGACACAAACATACAAAAGAACTGTTAAAATAAAAAGAAAAATCAGATTGCATTAAACAATCCTGACCATTGATCAACGGTATGGACAACTACGATTGTCATTGCCATTGTATACAGGCTTTGGGCCTGAACAATCATTGGTATAGATGACTATGATAGGCCTTTTAAAATTAAAAGCCCCTAAATGATTGGTCCGATTTGCATTAGTTGAATGGTACATGTGTGTAAACTAGTTAAATGCATGTATTATTATATAAAATTAACAAGGTTTACTAAGCAAACCTACATGTAAGAGAGACCATTTACGCCACACACGTCTCAGAGTGGTACATGTTTATGAGATCTAATCCAACCATGGGGTGGGGCCAAGCATATAAATGCTCTTACTAGTCCCAAACCTAATTAGAAGCCTAAATTAAAAACCCAATAGATACCGAGAGGGATGCCCCAAACCCCATTGAATCCAAGTCTAAGCCTTTAAGAATGAAAATCGAACCTGACAAGAAAGTTTGGGGGTCCAAACCCAACTAGTCCCAAACCCAATTAGAAGCCTAAATTAAAAACCCAATAGATACCGAGAGGGATGCCCCAAACCCCATTGAATCCAAGTCTAAGCCTTTAAGAATGAAAATCGAACCTGACAAGAAAGTTTGGGGGTCCAAACCCAACTCATTGGCCGCCCTATGAATGTTTTCTGGTCCCGAGTCTCAACTGATTAATGGTATATGTCAATTTGATGAGCAATATATATCAAAATTCTGTTTCAAGCTGGTGAATGTTGTAAAGACAAGATGTCTTAGATTAGTCCATGAATTGGTAACAATCATGGAAAATACTCTTTCAACCCTGACCATTTTGATTGACAGTCTAAATAGCAAAAGCACTCGCAAAGTGGTTTGGATCATTGGCCAAAAATGGGCCCAATAAATCAAAAGCCCCAAAATAAGAGCAAAGCATTTTGGTGAGAAAACAAAAACAAATATATATATATATATATATATATATATATATATATATATATATATATATATATATAAAGGTTCTATGCAGTCGAGCCCATGGGAACTTCCCATGAGGTCGAGCTGTGTGGGCCCCACCGTGATGTGTGTTGAACATTGACACCTTGCATTTGATGGGTCCCCTTTAAATTTTAGGATATCTCAAAAATCATCCGTACACGGAACTCAAGTGGGCCATACCATCTAAAATCATATGAAGACATGCCTAAAACATATAAAAGCACTTGGTGGGGCCCACATGAAATTTGGATGCATCTGAAACTTTGTCTGACCCCTCATACAAGTGAGACACACATAATGGATGGCTAGATTTGTGAACCACATCTCGGTGGGCCCAAAAAATGATTATGAATTTTTTAATGGAGGGTAGCTCCTCTCAACTTTTGTATGTGGTGTGGCCTACACAAGTCACGAATTGACTTGAATTTTAAGCACTATGCCCACCATGGAATGGTGCATCTGACTGATGGGGTAGATGTTTGACACGCATCACGGTGGGGCCCATACAGCTCAACCTCATGGGAAGTTCCCATGAGCTCGACCGCATAGAACCTTTATATATATATATATATATATATATATATATATATATATATATATATATATATACACACGCGCGCGCGCACACACACACACACACACACGCACACACCAATAAAACTACATATCTCCTTACCTATGGTCGTCGTTTATCCACGTACTGGTGGCTGGTTTTTTTACCAAAGAGAATGCTAGAGAAGCGTATGCAAGAGAATGAAATGAGGGGAAGAGTTGACACTGGGGAATAGAGCTGGACATCGGTCCGGGTCAGACCAGATCCGGCCTAATCCGATCAGATTCGAAACCACGGTAGTTTAATCCGAACTCGATCTGATCCAGGACCGAGTTCAAGTCGCCTGACTCAGACAGATCCAATACATGGCTAACCTGACCCGAACCGCTTCAGACTTGGTCACCCTGCCCGAGTCGGATCGGGTTGGGTAAGATTCGGATTGTTGGAATTCAATCCAACTATTTCATGTGGTGTGGTCTACTTCAACCTTTAATATACCATACTTTTGTGCTCAACGTCTAAAATAATATGTCAAAATGAATGAACGGCTTAGATAAAACATATACATCAAGGTGGGCCCTACATGTCTCTGAAAGAACATACATGCAATTTCACTGGAGGTGTATATTGTTGACATGCACTGCACGAAAGTGCAGTGCCGTCTTTTCAGTTTAGCAAGTTCGAGGGGTATGATCATGGGATATGTGTTATATCCAGACCTCCCATCCATTTGGTGACCTCATCTTAAGGATTGCAACGAAAAATAAGACAGATCTAACCATCATGTGGACCACACGAATTGTTTAACAGTGAAAATCATTCTCTGCTGCTATTCGTGGTGTGGTCCAAATGATCTTTGGATATTATTTATTTTTTTGGAGAATGCTCTATAATGATCTCTAGGAATACATGAACGGTGTAGATATAATAAATACATCACTTTGGGGGCCATGTAATTTTGATATCCTTTGAACCCTTCGTACAACTCGGAGCTCGAGGAGCGTCAGTGCTCGGCTTTGCACGATACGTACCTACGCCAGCTGTGTGGTTGTCAGACAGCCATCATGGTGGCCATGGGAGGAAATGGATTGGCTAAACCGCTGACATGGTCAGTGCTATGTGGGCCTCACCATGAAATATGTGTTTCATCCATGCCGTCCATCTATTTTTACAGATCATTTTACAACATGAGTCCGAAAATGAGATATAACCAAATCTCAATTTGACCACATTACAGGAAACAGTATTGAATGAGAGTCGACCATTAAAAACATTTAGAGGGCCATAAAAGTTTTGGATCAAGCTGATCTTTGTTTCATCTCTTCATTTGGGACTGTATGACCTAATCAACAGATTGGATGTCAAATAAACAGTATAGTAAGCCTTAGGAGGATTTTAATGGTGGATATCCAATCACTATTGTTATGTTGTAGTGTAGTCCACTTGAGATTTATAACACTTTTTTTTTGGAATAAAACTCTATAATTATCTTTAAAAATGGATGAACAGAATGGATGAAACACATACATCATGGTGGGTCCCACATATCACCGACCACATATCTGGTGGAGTTATTTGACACTATGATTGTACAAAACTCAATACGTACCTCCTTCAAATTGCACGCACCAGAGGTATTCAAATCAAACCGTCTAAGCTGTGAAACCCACACCAGCAGTAATGGGAAGGGGGAGGCTGGAGACGGGAGAATGGAGAGAAAGAAGAAGAAGAATAAGATCAGGAAGGGGAGGCTTGTTCGTTCGTTAGGGTAAGAAAAGAGGGGAGGGGTGTAATGTAAACGAGTGAAGGTAAAAAGGTTCCAGGTCGGTTCGGGTATTCAGTTAAGATCGGTCCGGATCGACCTCTATCCAGACCCGACCCAAAAGACGATCGGATCTGGGTGGACAGACTCAATCAAGCTGATCTAAGTCGTCGGTTCTGTTCGGAACGTTACCCAGTCAGGTTGGATCGAGTCGGATTCACCGAATTGGGTTCAAAATGCCCACCCCTTCTAGAGAAGTATTAACCAGAGAGCAGATGTGGGCGCCGCTAAGGAAAGCTTAGGTTGCTAGAAAATAAAAAATTTCAAGGTCCTCCCGACAAACTTGGGGCCTACTAAACGATCTTCAGAGATTGTTTATAGGGCCCATCTTGTAGTACATGTCAAACCCATACCATGGATTCAGTTTTTAATTTAAGGGCATTGGCCAAGAGTGGCATATCTATACTAAAGGTGATTCACACTACATGAAAAGATTGGGATTGAATGCCATTTTTATCAGTTGTTATGGACTATATAGGGCTTGGATTAGGCTAAAATTAATGTTTTCCAATTGTTTACATCTATACAGAGAAAATGTAAGGATTAGATCTCCTGTGAAGTGGGCTCAATCATGATTCGATAGGCCATATTATATATCAGAGTAGGGCCTCTAACTTCTCCCGCATACAATCACTCCTACCAGCATGTGGCCGTATGCAATCGCCCATACCAGCATATGCTGGGTTGATGCCGGGGAAAGTTATCCCTGAGAAATAAATAAAAAAATAAAAGCCATCAATAAGTTCAAAATATAAAGAAATAAAAGGAAGAGGGTTTAAAAGGTTCCATGAACATAGCATGGGATTATTTTGGTAACATTCCATATATGTGTGTGTATGTAGGAAATGGTACTATACGGTCGAGCGCATGCAAGCTTAATATAAGGCTAAGTCGTGTCCTGTATTCCAACCGTTACATGTCAAATTTAAAAACTACACCATGGAGATGCCAACATTTTAAGAAAAGGCAAAATCGATAAAACTGGCACTACTAATTTTCATGCGGATTGGGATGCAAGCAGATCGCATGCTGTGAACAGGTGGTCGTCATCAAGTATTGTGGGCCCACTATGATATATATGCTATATCGACACAGTCTATTCTCTTGGAGAGATCATTTTAAGTCATGAGCTCAATAATTTATTTATTATTATTATTATTTTTTTTAAAGCATATCCAAACTAAAATGATCCATATCGCAGATAATGATGTCCACCGTTGAATCCTTCCTGAGGCCCACCGTGATATTTATTTTTGTCCAACCTATTCTTAGTGTCAAAAAGACCTGGATGAAAGGTTAAAACAAATATAAGCTTGATCCAAAACTTTAGCGCCCCAGGAAGCTCTCAATATATAGTGGCAATCAATTCCTACAGCTTTTTATATTATGGTCCTCTTGAACATTGGATCTGCCTCAATTTTGGCCTATTGCCCCAAAATAATCTTCCAAATGGGTGGACAGTGTGGATATAACACTAACATCATGGTGGGGCGCACAAAATTTTGTGACAGCAACTCAACCAGTCATCCAAAGTTTTTTGCGCTAGGAACCTAGGTGGGGGTTTAGCATGATGTTATGCTAAATCCATCCCGTTCATCCATTTTATGATATCATTCTAGGATATGAGACGAAAAATGAACTAAATTCAAGACTCAAACAGGCAACACAAGAGAAAACAATTGAAATTGAACAACCACCCCTAAATATTCCTATGGTCACAAAAAATTTGTATCAAGCCTACTTTTTAGTGTTTTCAGTTCAGCCCAATGGTTACCTTGCAAACAGTTTGTATATCATATAAACATCAAAATGCAGCTAATGAGGGTCTTAACATGGTAGGCCTTTCTTTCCGGCGCATTGCTGTTAAAGCCTTTGGCAGGCAATCCGCTTCACGGCCGTGTCGATAGCAGATTACGTGCAGCCCCACCCAAGTCAGTGTAGCTTTACCATGGGCCCACCTTGATGTATGTATTCCATATCCACACAGCGCATCCGTTTTTACATATCATTTTAGTATATGAATCCGAAACTGAAGCAAATCCAATTCTCAGGTGGACCACATCATGAGAAACTGTAGTGATTGATAATTAATGGAGCACATAAGTTTTGATCAAGCTGATTATTTTTTTTCACTTCATCTAAGTTTATATGACCTTATCAACAGTCTGGATGAAAAATAAGCATTACGTAAACATTATTGTGGGCCTAGGAAGTTTTTAATGGTAAGGCATTCAATCACTACTGTTTATGGTCCACCTGAGCCTTAGATCTTCATCATTTTTGGATCCATGTCCTAAAATGATCTTCCAGAACGAATGGACAGCATGGATATAGAATACAAAAATTAAGTCGAGCCTTACTTATAACGACCATACTGTCTTGGTGAGGTAATTCGCTTTCGTCCGCGTTGGAAGCAGAAGCTGCCACAGGCTACCGACCTTAGTAGTATGTTACCCTTAAGTTCTGTGGGCGATACCATGATGTAAGCGTTGATACCATGATGTAAGTGTTAAATCCACACCGTCCATTCATTTGGCGAGATCACGTTAGGGCATTAGCGGTAAAATATGATAGATTCAAATCTAAAGCTGACCACGACATAGAAAGCAGTAGGATTGAATGCTTATTATTGAGAACTTTTTGGGGCCCACAAAAGTTTTGGACCAGGCTGATATTTGTTTTGCCCCTTCATACATATTTGTGTGACATTATGAACAGATTGAATGGAAAATTAACATCATGGTGCGCCTTAGGAATGTTTCAATGGTGGCATCAGTGTCCCCACGACCTTCTCTAGTGGGATTCATTTAAGCAGTGGATCTGCCTAAGGTTTTGGCTCATGTTCTAAAATAAACTTTCCAACGGATTGACAGTATAGATACTGTTGGTGTATTTTATGGGATGGCTCTCTGGGTCGGATCTTCTCCCACCTGCACAATCAACAATATAAAGGGGACCCTTGCTAGAGCCGGGGAACTTCCGAAGTCAGTCTTCTGATCAATAGAAAAGAATTTTTTGAGTTTTGTATTCCGTACCTTTCATTGTGAAGGAGATGGTTATTTATAAGGCCGAATCAACCTTATCATGAGAGGATTTCTCTCCTTCATATTTGGAGATTTGATTCTCTTCACTGATTGCACCCGATCCCGAGGATCTCAGGATCGGACACCCGTATTCCTAGATTTTCGGAACGATATTTGCATTCACACCGCCTTCTCTTGTCTCGGCTCGGTCGTTATTGACTCTAGGAGAGTCTCGGTCGGCTCAGGAGCATAAGTTTTCTACCTTCTCACAGACGGAATAGTCTCAGTGTTTATCCGTCATCCTTCCTTACTTCGTGGTCGACAGAGCAAACTCATTAGGTCGGTTTAATTCTATCGGTCGGGTGGCTTATAACATGCTCGGCCTTTTGTGGGCTTACGTAGACGCAGTTAACTCTCCGAACAAGTAACTTTAGTCGTCTTATGCTTATACCTCTTGGCCTTTCCATTATTCCCTCGGCTCTGACTGTTGTCTCGGACTCTTCGGGCAGCGTCAGTGGAGCCGACCTACTTGAAATCTGAGTCTCCGGACTTAACATATTTTTTTCCAACAGTGAGCCCCCTTACTCCTCGTGTCGTTCACGGTACCATGGAGCAATGAGTTTTTTAGGTCGGTTCATATTAGAGTCCGACGTCATGATGAGACATTTAATGCTCTTTGCGTCGTCCCTAACGTATGACGGTGCATCTCCCGAGATCGCACGCGCGGCCAGCCGTCAGTTCGTTTCGTCCGCTTATGGAATTTGGACGCGTGGTAATGGCATTACCGCTGTCAGCCGGCGTGCGCCACATGTCGAGCGGGGGAGTCGAGACGAACGTCATTTCGCTTTTTCATTAAATGCCTCTGCCACGTGGCATGACTATAAGAAGGCCGGGCAGGAGGAACGTACGAATTTTATTTTCGCCTTCCTTCCTCCTGCCCCTGTATCCTCTTCCAAGCTTTCCTTCCTCTTCCTCTTCCTTTCCTCCGCTGTCGCTCCTTCCTCCGTCAACTCCTTTTGCATCCGCTGTTATCTTCCCTGGTGAGTTCTTTCCTTCCACTCTTATAGACGTTAATGGCTACGCGTAGCTCCCAGAGCCCCCGGGAGGGGATGTCCGGAGATGAGGGTGTGTCCGAACATTTCTGGAATGTTGCGGAACCACCCTCTTTACTGACGGAGTTCGTCGTTGGCGCAGATGCAGCATTCCGGCTAATAAGGGGGTCCGATAACTCATCAGCTGAGCGTCCCGCTCAAGTCGGTCCTTCCGGTGGCAAAGTGTCTCTGGTAACCCGTCCAGGGAGACCCAATCTCGGGATAGATCAATTGGAAGAGGAAGAGGGAGAAGAAGAAATAATTATAGCTGAGGGGATCGTTGTCCCAGATCCTGTAAACCAAACTGTAGAAGCCTTTGAATCCTCTTCCAAGAGAGAAGGAGCCGAAGACGATCCGAGCAGTCTCGTCACCTCGGTTTTGACTAAATCCAACCTAAATCGAATCCGAGCTGGGTTTCATGTCCTAGACTCGGTCGTACTTCGTCTTCCTCATACAGAAGACTCTCCTGACTATCCCCCTACGGGGATGGTCGTAATTTTTCAGGTCGTGATGCAATGTGGCTTGTGCTTGCCACTCCAACCCATCGCTCGCGATTTCTTGTCCCGGGTCAAACTCGCTCCCGGTCAGATTGTTTCAAACGGATGGAGGAATTTATTTGGGTGTGTTGTGCTATGGGCCGAGCTAAAGCAGCCCCCACTAACTGTTGACAAATTCCTCTATCTGTACCAAGTAAGACCAAACCTAAATTTTTCTGGCCTATACTTCCTGAGTGCATGGAGAGGTAAAGGCGGGTCTCTGATTACCGACCCACCCACTTCTAACAAATACTGGAAGGAGAGGTGGTTTTGGGCGTGCGGACAATGGGAGTCGGCCGATTCATGGCCGTACAAACCTCGAGTCTCTCGCTCGTTCCGGAAAGCGGGTGACTCGATGACTCGGCTTGATCACCTTTATTCTTCTTCATTATCTTGTGTTGATCCTGACTTCATGATGCTTTGAAGATATCCTGAAGAAAAGAGGGAAGCTCAGGTCCGGTGCTCTAGCTCGGATCAGAGAACTGAAGAAGTTAAGTGCAGAAGACCGATCTTGGAAACTACTTCTACAACCCGAGCGTCTTCATCTCGCGGATTTAGATTCATTTGTCTCAGGTAATTCTTCCCACTCTGTTTCATTCTCTCGGTTTCCTGTCTAACTCATCTTCATTTTTCTTTTCAGACCTTCTCGAGGCTCGCCCATATCTCAAGTCGGCTTCTGATAACATGGCCGAATCTCGCCCGTCCCTAAAATCAATCTTCAGGGTCAAAGTCCCTCCGAGGTCGGCTCTGTTGTCGGGGTCTCGGCCTTCGAAGCAACAGAAGACCGCTGCAAAGGCGAAGGAGCCAGCTGCCCCGTCTGCTCTTGTCCCTGCTGCCCCACAGGTAGTCATGCTTTCCGACCCTGATGAGAGGGTGGAAGAAGCGGAGCCGAGTCTTTCAGTCTCTCAGTCGGATCCTGAGCCAGGACCCGTGGTAGAAGAGGTCCTGAGGCCGAGAGAGGCACCAAGCGAGGAATCCTCGAGAGGGGAGATGACTCAACAGGAGTTGTCTCCCTTTTCTAAGGTCATCTCGGGGATGATCCCTTGGGCCATCGCTCACGGGAGGGAGAGAGATTTCGCCAGCTTCTACATTGTCCTGACTCTGCAGACTCTCGGGCGTACGGTTAGGCTACTTTTTGAGGTAAAATACTTTCTTTTCTCTTCTTTATTACTTCCGACTGAGTCCTTGCTTATAACTTACTATCTTTCGTTCGTAGTTGGCCCCCTGCTTTGTTAAGGCCTGCTCAGAGCTGTCCGCTGCTCAAAAGCTCGAGGCCGAGACAGAGACAACGAAGAGGGTTGCGGCTGAGGCAGAAGGTCGCAGAGAAATCGCCGAGGGTCGTATCGGCATTATGACTGGCGATTTGTCAATCGCCAGGAGGGCAGCCGAGGATGCCAGGAAAGCGGCCGAGGATGCAAGGTGGTTCTTGAAGGAGCCAAAGCTGACAATGCTCATTTGACCTCACTCCTAAAGGAGGCTGAGGAAAAGCATCAGCATCTTCTTCAAATTCACAGTGCTTGCGAGAGCACTCTTGCCCGGGCTAGGGCCGACGCTGCAGCCCTTATTCAGGAAGCTCAAGAGGAGGCCCGCCGAGCCAAGGAGGCACAGGACCAAGCCGTAGAAGCCTTCCTTGAGTCCTCGGAGTTTGAAAAAGAAAGAGACTGCCTTTATCAAGGTGGTTACAGGGCCTGCGTTTTGGAGATGAAGGCGGCCTTCCCTGACCTCGACCTCTCCACTTTTGAAGCCGATAGTCCTGTAGCCGAGGCTACTGGTGTTGATGCCGCCAACGGAGAAGCTCCTACCACGGACGCTGCCGCTGACGAGGCTGGTCCTTTTGGCACTGTCTAAGGGGTGGTCCCCGACCGAGAGGGGTCATTCATTCTGTCAGTAGTTGTGTCATCCCTCTTTGTTGTAGTTTTACCATTGGCTGTAATCCGACGCAAAATACTTAGAAAAAATAAAACTTTTAGTTTTATTGAATTGACTTCAATTATATCTCTCTTCCATTATTCTTTAGCACTTTCTATTCTGCCTTACGGGTAATAGATCTTGAGATGTTCGACATTCCAAGGGTGAGGCAACAGTTGCCCATTTAGGTCTTCCAGTTGATACGTTCTAGGGCGGACACTTTCTATTCTGCCTTATGGGTAATAGATCTTGAGATGTTCGGCATTCTAAGGGTGAGGTAACAGTTGCCCATTTAAGTCTTCCATCAGATACATTCCAGGATGGATGGTGCTCGAGACAATATATGGACCTTCCCAATTCGGTCCCAATGTGCCCGCCCCAACTTCATTCGTGTTTGGGAATGTCTTTCGGAGGACCATATCCCCGGCTCGAAATCATCTGACTTTAACTCGGCTGTTGTAAAATCGAGACACTTGACTCTGTCGAGCCATCATTCCTAATCGAGCTCTTTCTCTTTTCTCTTCCAACAAATCGAGCCCAAGTGACAGAAGTTCGTTATTCTCCTGTTCACTGAACGTGTTGACTCGGGCCGAGCTAATACCGATCTCAACTGGGGTAATTGCTTCCGAGCCATAACAAAGGGAGAAGGGAGTTTCTCGATAGGCCCACAATATATTTAGAAGTTCCTCGACCCATGCTCCCTTTGCTTCATCGAGCTTCGTTCGGAGATGCTGCTTTATAATTTTGTTAATGGCCTCAACCTATCCATTCGTCTAAGGATGATGAGGCGAGACGTACACGTTTCGGATCCCGAGATTACTGCACGTAAGACCCGTATTCTAGACCGTACCATTCCGTTGACTTCTGCGATCCTTCCGGTCGAATTTCGACAATCTTCGACCTATATTTGACGTTTACGCTTGAACCTAAACCGAGTCTCGCATATTAGAGTCGACTTGACCCGAAACCTATACCTTAGCGACCACGCCGTCGCCGCGGTTCTAACGCCGTGACTCACGCACCAAACCAATACCCAGGCTGGAAGATGACGGTCTGCGTCCGCTTCGAAAAAACATCGCGCGTTGCAAACTACGAGAGAATCTCTACGAGATGTCCCATCAATCAATGTCAAGTACAAGCCTTACCCAAGTAAATGCAACCCATTCCTCCCTTTTCTCAAAAGTCAACTCTCTCTCCTCTCACCATCCCTCCTTTACCAAATGTCAACTACAACCATTCCCTCTTTTACAAATTTTCAACCACACCCATGCCTCCCACATCACCCTTTCTTACAACCACCACATCACCTCATCCCTTAAGCCATTACTTCCTTCCCTCTCTCTCATTTCATCTCTCTACTCCCAAGCAACACTCCATCACACGTCCAAACCTCCCCAGCTGTCTCCCAAATCACAAGTGTGGCCCACCCTCTCATATCTCATCCACACCATCAAAGGTCCATCATCCACCGTCCAAGGTGAAGGCAAGGAGCATTGGAGGCCAAGGGAGCAAGGAGGAGGCTTAGAGGTGGGTGATCCACCGTTAAATTTCTTTTTAGGGACCACTTGTTGGTGGGACCCATTTTTTATGTGTAATTTGTATCATGTGGGGCCCATAACGGCGGGGCCCCACCATCACCGTATCTTGTTCTCTCTCTCTCTCCTTATCCTTCCCCTAAAATGAAGTGGACCCCACTGATTCGTGAATAAATCTACTCCATCCATCAAATGGTGTGGCCCACTACATCTTAGATAAATGATATATATATATATGTACATGCAAGGTGGGCCACGATCATGTGGGACCCACCTTGGTGAAAATGGACCACGTGCGTGTGGGACCCGCCATGATATAGTGTTTATCCAGGCCGTCCAGCGTCCAGGGACGCTGGACGAGCGTGGCATGCATGGAGTGTGTGTACTGACATGAATGGTACTAACGAGTGGACAAAAGAAAGAAAAAGGGAAAGTAATTGGTGGGCCAGTGATGCAGGCCCCACGTTGATGTATGTGCTTGATCCAAGCCGTCCATCCTCTTTCTCAGACTATTTTAGGCGTTGAGCCAAAATTTAGGACCAATCCGACTCTCAGGTGGGCCATACCATCTAAAAACATGTAGGGACATGCCTGGACATATAAAAGCACTTGGTGGGACCTCCCTGAAATTTGGATACAGCCTAAATTTGGACTGGACGGTCCACCTTGTGGGACACACACAATAGATGGTTTGGATCACCTTAATGTGGGCCCAATGTTTAAAAAAAAGAGAGAAGAAAAGAGGCAGCAGCGTCTGACGCTGCTGCTGCAGGCGCCAGGTGGGTGACCGTTTGGGGCTGCCCCACGGGTCCCAGTTGTGGGACCCACTGTGATGCGTTTTATCATCATCACCGTGCATTTGATGGGCCCCCTTTGTGTATGGGACTATCCCAAAAATCAGCCGTATACGGAACACAAGTGGGCCATACCATTTAAAATCATGTGAAGACATGCCTGAAACATATAAAAGCACTTGGTGGGGCCTACCTGAGGTTTGGAAAAGTCTGAAACTTGGTCTGAACCCTCATTCAGGTGGGACACACAAAATGGATGGACTGGATTTGTGGACCGCATCTCTATGGGCCCCTTGTGACCCGGTCAACAGATTTGGATGGAAAATAAACATTACAATGGGCCCACGCTGCCGCTGAGGCCGTGCCAGCGCCCAGCAGGCGGTCTGGAGTGGCCGTGGGCCCCACCCAGATGTATGTATTGTGTCCACATTGTCTATCACGTGGGCCCCTGGCCACGTGACGTTATGAACAGGTTTGGATGGTAAAATACACTACGGTGGGCCCTGGGTTTATATGACCTTGTCAACAGGTTTGAATGAAAAATAAACATTTTGGTGGGTCCCTTGCCACACGGCCTTAACAACAGGTTGGGTGGCAAAATAGCATTTCAGTGGGCCCAGGATTGGATGGAAAATCAATGTTATAGTGGGCCTACATGGGAGCCTACCATGATGCATGAGTTTCATCCAAACCATCCAACCATTTTGAGATTATCTTAAGGCCATTGTAGAGGCTCATCTTAATGTATTTGTGGCCCGCCCACTAAGGCCCACTTTGTTATTTATGGGCCCATGTGTGTAGGCTCATTTGATGTATTTGTGGCCCATTGTTGAGGCCCACTTTGGTATATATAAGGCCTATGTGATTAGGCCCATTTGATGCACATAAAGCTCATGCGATTGGGCTCATTTTTAATGAATTCTAAGGCTCATGGGTTATGACCCATTGCAAAGGACCTAACGTCCATTGGTGAGGCTCATTGAGGTGATCCGCTTGATGAATGTAAGGCCCATATGATACGGCCCAATTGATGTACTTAAGGCCCAATTGAGTGCAACTAGGTCCATTGCAATGCGTGATCCCTCCATGGCATATAATGACATTTATAGCAAGTAATGCCTTGGAAACAATGATGGTTAGATGCCCACATTGTAAGGATGACATCGGTTAAATGTCCGCATTGTCACTCTCCCTAAGGCCCACTAATAGGCCCACACTTGTAGTAAGTAGGCTGTCTCGGCCCATCTCAGTTATACGCAGAGCCCATCTCTATGTACATGTTTAGTATAGATTCACGATTCACTATCATATGCATCATATGTATGTCTGATATGAGAAGTGACTGATCATAGCATATGCCTTCGGGCTAACTGTTAGTGGGCTCCCTGGTAAGCGGAGTTTCCCTACATGAGTGCATGGTACACGTAGGACTGTTACATGACTGGTAGTGTGACTCATGCACTTACATTTGTATGATTGTGATTATTGTATGCCCTAGCGACATCAGAGCCATAGCCTCCACAGATGCATCGTGGGTGGCTGGATTGGATACCGAAAATGTTTGGTTCTAGCATACGGGCGTCATAGATATCCCTGGGTGAAAATTTCTAAACCCGATGGTACCAGAGGATGACTCCAACGTTGAGACCGAGTGGATATATGAGCACACGATAGCCGAATACCAGGAGGCCGCGTCTCCCACTGTGTCGTGGTCAGTTGGAAAGGGGTGTAGCCTTACTCGCTCGAGGGTAGGGGGCAATACTAGGCTAAGTTTAACCAGCTCGTGAATGAGTTCGCTATTGATGTGCCGGATAGGTATTGGCAGACTATTGGCTAGGCAGATAGTGAGGTTTCTTACGCTCACTTGGACTGTGCGGTCAGAAGAGCGGCAGTGCCATTTGGAGTGTATTGAACCCCGGTGATTATCCAGGATGAGAACTGTACTGATATATGATGAGGATTGACATGCTTGACTTGTATTTTTACACCGCATAGCCTTGGTACGGCTGTTTGCATTCATGTGTTCATCAGCATGATTCTGCATTACTCTGACATTGCATTCTGAACACGTTCTTATTGCGCACACTTACACCACCCTCTAAGCTTTCTATAAGCTTATGCACGATTGATGCATACAAGTAACGTCAGGACGCAGCCGTAGTATAGTAGCAGTTGGAGCGTATAGTCGAGCTTCTGGAATATTTGTTATTGTTACTATTCTGTATTTCTCGTTCCTACGCATTGTACTTAAAGTTTTTGTTCATAGTGAATTTTGTGGTGGTGTTCTTGTAGTTATTGTTCGTGGGTTATGCTTATGTTATGCTCATTACGAATTAAATGGATATTAGAAATTTTTCTTGTAGCATCCCAGGATCGGAACCTGGTATATGGGTGCCGGGAGCCGAGAATGGGGTACTAAGGAGGCTGTCGGCATCGGATTCGGCGATTGAGAATTTTGTGAGCCCGGTTTTCGAGTTTGGGGCGTGACACTGCACATCTCGTGAAATTGTTTGTTGTTGAATTGCCTTCCATTATCGGTAATAAGAGTCTGAGGTATCCCGAACCGACAGACGATATTTTTCCAAACAAAGCCTGTGATTTTTTGCTCAGTAATCTTTGCTAATGGCTTGACTTCGGCCCACTTCGTGAAATAATCTACCGCAACCACAGTAAATTTGGTCTGACCCTTCCCTAGAGGGAAGGGTCCGATGATGTCGATCCCCCACTGTGCAAAGGGCCATGGTCCAGACATTGTAATTAGTTCCTCGAGATAACCGCAAATCGCTGACACTTGTCGCATCTTTGGACGAACCTCTTAGTATCATGTTGTATAGTCGGCAAGTAATACCCCTGCTGTAACACTTTGCTGGAGAGTGAACGCCCTCCTGAGTGGTTCCCACATATTCCTTCGTGTATCTCCCGTAAAACATAGTCGGCTTCATGGGAGTCCACGCATCTTAGTAAGGGAGCGTAAAACCCTTTCTTATATAGTACCTCATTCAAGATGGTGTAACGCGACGCTCGAACCTTTAGCCACCACGCCTCGGTATGATCTTCCGGTAGTTCTCCATCGTTGAGATAACGGACGATTGGATCGAACCAAGTAGGTTCCGAGTCGATAGGAAGTATAGCCGAGTCTATCGGCTCATTTATACTCGGTTTAGCTACGTATTCGATTGAAACCGACCGAGGAATGTCGTCTTCGTCGGCTGAGGCGAGCTTTGCTAACAAGTCAGCTTTGGCATTGTCTGTCCTGGGTATCCAGATTACTTTACATTTCTGGAATCCGCTGATTAATTCTTTGGCCTTTTCCATGTATGCCTTCAGTTGTTCTTTCCGAGTTTGATAGACATCAGAGATTTGGTTAACGACCAGCTGCGAGTCACTGAAAACATTGAGATGAGTTACACCTAAACTTGTGGCGAGTCGAAGGCCGCGTAACAAGGCCTCGTATTCTGCTGTATTGTTCGACGCTTGGAATCCAAGTCGTAAAGCATACTGCATACAAGTTTGATCAGGAGTTTCCAATACTACCCCAGCCCCGCTTGCCTTAAAGTTGGATGAGCCTTCAACGAATAACTTCCAAGGAGCCGGGTCAAGTAATGGGCCAGAGAAGAAGAAGTCACTGCTTCAATAACCTCTTCAGAATCAGGCATTGTGTTATGTTTGGAGGTCACTTCAACAAGAAAATTGGCGACAGCTTGTCCTTTTATGGCTATCCTCGACCTGTACTGTATGTCGAATTCGCTCAATTCGACAGCCCACTTTGTAAGTCGGCCGGAAGCCTCTGGCTTTTGAAGAATCTAGCGCAAAGGTAAGTCGGTCACAACGACGATGGTGTGAGCTTGAAAGTATGGCCAGAGTCATCGCGAGGATACTACCAGGGTTAAGGCTACTTTCTCGAGCCGAGGATACCTTGTCTCTACCGGTAGTAAGACTTTGCTGATATAGTACACTGGTAATTGCCTCCCTTCGCTCTCTCGTATTAGGGCCGAGCTGACTGCTGCATCGGATACAGCCAAATATAACAACAAAGCTTCTCCTGGCTTGGGTTTAAACAATAGTGGTGGAGATCCAAGATAAGACTTCAGTTCTTGAAATATTTTTTCACACTCTTTCGCCCATTCCATCGTCTGTCGTCCCTTCAATTGCTTGAAGAACGGGAGACCTTTATCTGTGGGTCGGGACAGGAAGCGGTTAAGCGCAGCTACTCTCCCTGTCAGCCTTTGGATGTCTTTAATTGTTTTCGGAGACTCCATATCGAGCAAAGCTTTGATTTTTTGGGGATTCGCTTCGATTCCTCGCTGACTAACGAGGAAACCGAGGAATTTTTCCGAGCACACACCAAAAACACATTTATTAGGATTCAACTTCATTTGGTACTTACGTAAAGTCAGGAACATCTCTTCTAGGTCTGCCACATGGTCGGCTGCGCACACACTTTTGACGTGCATATCATCTATATATACTTTCATAGTTCGGCCGATCTGCCGAGCGAACATTTTGTTCACTAACCTTTGATACGTTGCTCCAGCGTTCTTCAAACCAAATGGCATCACTCGGTAACAGTAAAAGCCTTTGTCGGTGACAAAGGTGGTTTTTTATTTATCAGTTTCATGCATTATAATTTGATTGTAGCCTTAATAGGCATCCATAAAACTAAGCAATTCATGTCCTGCAGTACTGTCCACCAACTGATCAATGCGGGGAAGAGGGAAGTTGTCCTTGATGCATGCTTTGTTCAAATCCGTATAATTTATACAGATACGCCACTTTCCATTGGCTTTTCTCACGAGAACAACATTGGCTATCCACTCTGGATAATATATCTCTTCAACGAATTTGGCCTTAAGGAGTTTGTCGACTTCCTCTTCAATGATAGCATACCTTTCTAGGTCGAGAGGACGTCTCTTCTATCGAATGGGCCTGTAAGTCGGGTCGATGTTGAGTCGGTGCGTTATGACCGAGGGATCGATTCCGGACATATCTTCGTGGCTCCAAGCGAATATATCGGCATACCGCTGAAGCAAAGCGATCAGTTTCTCTTTAAGAGGTGAAATCAGAGACGAGCCGATTTGCACTACTTTCGAGTCGTTTGTCTCGGTTAAGGGTTCTGAGACGAGTTCTTCCATCGGTTGCCCCCGTTCGTGAGATCCGAATCGAGGGTCCAGTGATTCGATCATCGATATTTTCGTCGGCGCTTTAACTGCGGTCGCATAGCATCGCCGGACATCTTATTGATCTCCTTTCACAATTCCTACTCCCGACTCAGTTAAAAATTTCATGAAAAGGTGGTACGTAGATACCACGGCTTGAAGGAGGCTTAGGGATGGTCGACCGAGTATAGCATTGTACACCGAAGATTGGTCGACGACCAGGAAGTCGATCATCGCAGTTGCCTAGTGATGTGCAGTTTCGGCAGTAAGTGGTAGTGAGGCGATTCCCTCGGGAAGTACCTATCCACCCGAGAATCCTATGAGTGGGGTTCGGACCGGACGTAAGGCCGATCGTCCTATGCCCATTTTTTTAAATGCTTGGGTGAACAACACATCCGTCGATGATCCCGTGTCCATTAGTATTCGGAACACTTTTCTATTGGCGATAGTGAGGGTGACTACGAGCGCATCATCATGAGGATGATGGATGCCTCGAGTGTCTTCCCCAGTGAATGAGATGCAATATTTCTCTCTTTTCTTTTCTTTGGAAGGCCGGGACAACATAAGAATCTCAGACTCTGGACGATTGATGCTCCTGTCGTGATTCTTTCGTGCATTGTTAGAATCTCCACCACCCTGATGCCCTCTGATAATCGTCTGGATTTCTTCTGTGGGCCGATCTTCACTTGGTTTTGTTGGAGCACCAGATCCTTCCATGTGTTCTCTGAGTCGGCCTTCTTTAATTAGCTGCTCGATTTCATCTTTCAAGTGATAACAATCACTCGTGTTGTGACCATGGTCACGATGATAGTGGCAGTACTTGTTCTTATTCCGTCGACTCGGGTTCCCTCAGAGTTTTTCGGGCCAGGAAGCCATCGTTTTTTATTTTCATCAACACCTGCTCCTGAGACTTGTTCAGAGGTGTATGTAGAAAATCTTCTGTCGGGTCGTTTGCCCGACCTGCCATCGTCTCGTGCCTGATCATCTTTTCGCTTCTTTCTTCCGGCTGAGTCGGCTTCTTTATTTGTCGACTCTTTAGCCGAGGGTTTTGTGTTCTGGACCTTCTCGCGCAGGAGTCGGGTCTCTTCAGCGTCGGCATATTTGTCCGAATGAGCCATAAATTCGCCCAAAGTCTCGGACGAATTCTTGTCCAGGGACTCCAAAAAGGGTTTATCTCTCACCCCTTACATGAGAGCGTTAAGCGTTGTCTCCTCCGAGTGTCTCCGAACCTGCAGAGATTCAAAGTTAAAACGCTTGATATAATCTTTCAACAGCTCTCCTTCCTTCTGAACTATGTTGTTCAGATATGCGGGCGGTTTTAGCTTTTTCTTTCTGCCAATGAAGTTGTTGAAGAAAGCGTCACTGAGTTCGAAAAATGACTTAATTGACTTCGGTTTCAATTGTTTGAACCAAAGCCGGGCTACGTCAGTTAGGGTGAGAGAGAAGGCTCGACACATAATAGCATCCGAGGCATCATGCAACTCCATGTAGGTTCTGAAGCATTCAATATGCTCTGTCGGATCGGTTTTTTCGGAAAAGGGAGTTATCTGAGGTAAGCGGAACCTCTCCGGTAATCATGCCTGCATTACTTCGTCCACAAATGGAGAAGCTTTTATCTCAAATTAGGTCGGGTTTGTGTTCCGACCGTGCTTCATGTCTGCCATCTCTCTTTCCATCTTTTGTGGACATGTAGAAGAAACGGTGGAGAGTGTAGAGGAGGAGCCGAGTCAGCATCAAGGATTGAGTCAACCTCATTTTTGAAGTCTTATATATCGGTTTTCCAAGATTCCGCACTCTCCGCCGTTTCTTCTACAGGAAGCCGACTTCGCCTCATCTGATCTATTTTATGTCGCAAATCAGAGAGAGGTAAAACGGTCATTGCAGAGCGAGCCGGCGCTGGCTGACTCAATCCTTGATGCTGACTCGGCTCTCGAGGCGACTGTGGAGCAGCAGGCTGTGCCACAGATGTTGGCAGGAGAACCTGCGCTAACTCATGACACTGTTGCATCTGCTGATTACACAGTTGTTCCAACATGTGTTTCATAACAGCCATCTCGGAACGCATCTCTTTGACTTCTCAATCCAACTGTGCGTTCCCACGGTTCGGCTGGCTGGTAGGCGCAAGCGGTGCTATCGGAGGTACTATCGGGGGGGCTCCCTAAGCTGTGCTGGCAGCGGCCTCCCCCGCTTCATCTTGATCCGTCCTCCTAGTTCTTGTCATTCAACAGATCGTAGAAAATGGATTTTTTTCCGATTCTCATAGACGGCGCCAAACTGTTGGTGTATTTTTATGGGACAGCTCCCCGAGTCGGATCTTCTCCCACCTACACAATCAACAATATAAAGGGGACCCTGGCTAGAGCCGGGGAACCTCCGATGCTTAAGTCAGTCTTCTGATCAATGACAAAGGATTTTTTTAGTTTTGTATTCCGTACCTTTCATTGTGAAGGAGATGGTTATTTATAAGGCCGGATCAACCTTATCATGCGAGGATTTCTCTCATTCATATTTGGAGATTTGATTCTCTTCACTGATTGCGCCCGATCCCGAGAATCTCGGGATCGGACACCCGTATTCCTGAATTTTCGGAGCGGTATTTGCATTCACACCGCCTTCTCTTGTCTCGGCTTGGTCGTTACCGACTCTAGGAGAGTCTCGGCCGGCTCAGGAGCATAAGTTTTCTGTCTTCTCACGGACGGAATAGTCTCGGTGTCTATCCGTCATCCTTCTTTATTCCATAGCCGACAAAACCAACTCATTAGGTCGGTTTTATTCTATCGGTCGGGTGGCTTATAACATGCTCGGCCTTTTGTGGGCTTACGCAGACGCAGTTAACTCTCCGACCGAGTAACTTTAGTCGTCTTATGCTTATGCCTCTTAGCCTTTCCATTATTCTCTCGGCTCCGACCGTTGTCTCGGATTCTTCGGGTAGCGCCAGTAAAGCCGACCTACTCGAAATCCGAGTCTCCGGACTTAACATATTTTTCCTCAACAGATACAACAAATACATCTTGGTGGAGCTCACAGAAGTTGGTAACGACATCATCCATTTTGCCTTTTTCTAAAGCGCTCGAACGGTTGGAATAAAAGACAAGTCTCGGCCTTATATTAAGCTTGCATGCACTCGACCACATAGTACCATTTCCCTATATGTATACATATAAACCTACAGCCTCGGCATTGAGCTCATACTTAGCTTCTCAACGAGGGTATCGGGGGCTAATTTTTCAGACCAGACCATCTAAATGAGGGACCTGATAGATGCACCAACGCACATGACCACATGCAGAAGCCTGGAAGAGCTGGAACATAACTTAATTTTCCGAGCTTACCATAAAAACAAAAAAACACACACTTGACCGACTGACACAGGGTGCAAAAGAGCAGACCAATTCAGCAGAGACCTCTCTATCTATTTCAGAAAAACAGACGAAATAAAGAAAGAAACCAACCAGCTAACGAATAACAAAATCCAACATCCCAACATGCCTCTATACATCTCAATTTGCTTTTCTTTTCTTCTTTTTTTTCTTCTTTTTTTTTTTTTTTTTTCTTTTTTTAAATAAAACGAGGCAGATAAAAATAATGCCTTTAGAGAAAAAGAAGAAAAGAAAAAAGATACAACATAAATATACAAAAGGCTTTAGCAATAGCCATCATCTCTAGCACTGGTACACTGAAAAGCTCTTGCTCTTCCATATCGAACTCCACCCCCTCCCCACCTTCCTTGATGACGTGGACTTACACAACGGCTTAGGCTCCGGGGCCCCACTGCTGCTCTCAGCACGCTGTGGCGGCCGTACTGGTGATGGGTCCCGCTGTCGCTGCTCCCGGAACAGCATTAGCAGCTTCTGCGCCTTCTCCTTCCCTCTTGCTGTCCCGTTCACTGATACGGACACCAGTGCCGGTATCACCCCTTCCTGTAGCACCATCTGGCTACTTTTCTCATCCCCGTGGCATATGATTAAAAGGCATGAGACTGCTTGCTCTTGCTCGATGGGCTCGCCCATGTCTAAGATAGATGCAAGGCTGCTGATAAGGCCTGGCGTGGATACAATTTCTTTCTTTCCTGGTTTGGTCGAGGCTAAGTTTATGAGGACGGCAATTGACTTCTCAGCCCCCGTGTTACCACCATGACTAGCATTGCCCATCATGAGGAGGCCCTGAAGGCCATTGACGATACCGGCAGAGAGAAGGCGGGGGATGTTGGAGGGGTGGGTGGAGAGGTTGTAGAGGGCGTGCAACGCGTCAAGCTTGCACTGGGTTTCAGAGTCAGCTCGGAGAAGGCGAATTAAGAAGGGCACAGCTCTGCTCGAGCCGATGATGGGCTTCGCTTCATGGAGGCAGGAAAGGTTGAGGTAGAGGGCTGTGGCGGATTCATAGGCGTTGGAATTGAGGATCATCTCTTCAATAAGGGGAATCACTCCTGCAGATAATATCATTTCCTTGTTCCTGGAAAACAACAAAAATGCAGCCACAAATAATAATTAGGGGTTGAAATCTTACAACTGAGAAATGCATGGAAAAACCCGGTATGTTTTCAGTGAGAACTTGTGTTAGGCAACTGTGGATGGGCTCTCTCTCTTAAAAACATAAATTTGGATCAGAACTACAAATTTCTTTGCAGATAACTTCAAATGATGTTACAAAAGGATATAGCATCAGCACCATTAACCCAAATTCACTGAATAAAAATACCTGTTCCAAAACACATGATGGAAAACAAAAGAATTTTTTGAAAGAAAACAATTCAGATCATTGTCCATCCAAATGTGGGGGCCCATCAGACCAACGGTCTGAATTTCTGAAACATGGGCCCCACTTGTCAGGACTGTAAACCCAGTATAATTTTTTTTACAAAGGTCTTAGATAGTGCTTGATTGTAATCAAGCTATGTATTAGTCTATTATACTGTGCTTGTGGGAATTTTATGCTCTCATTGCCGGTCCCCGGCCTGGATAAAATGAGGGGGGTTGCATCAGGTTGGCAGCTGACGTCAAACTTATGCCACAAATCCCAATATGAATCCAAAGGTGGAAAAGGATTCATGCAGCCAACCCCAATTAGTTGGTATAAGGCTTATATTATGATGATGATGTAACGTGTGCACACAGATGAGATTCTTAAAGCTCATTTATCCTGAGGGGAGGTATACAGTACGGGAGGAGATGACTGCCAGCGGTAGAGAGCAAGCATCCCAGTTAGGGGTGCACATGGTTCGGTTCGGTTCGGTCCGGTTCTAGGGTAAAACCGGAACCGAACCGTTCCTAACGGTTCAGGGATTTTCGGAACCGGAACCGGACCGTTAGCATACTAAAACCGAACCAGAACTGGACCGTGAAAACCGATTCGGTTCCAGTTCGGTTCCACAGTTTTGGGTTTTTAGAAAATTCAACAAAAGAAAAAAAAGGTGGAAAAAAAAAAATCACCATGTCATGGGGCCACGACGAGTACATGTATCTAGTATGCAGACTCCACAAAATCACAATGTCATGGGGCCACAAAGAGTACATGTATCTGGTATGCCATGTCTTCCTTTCACATCTCAGCTTTTAACGGGCACATTTGGGCCTGCCACATGGTGTAGCTTGGGTCTAATCTTTAAGTCCTACAGATATATGGGCCTGGTCATGGCCTTGTCTTGGACAATAGCAGATCCTGGACCCAAGCATGACTTGGTTTACAGTAGGGTTGTCAATGGATTGAGCCCGAATTGTAATGTAAAATCCAGATCTGACACCGACCTAGCCCAGCCTGTGATGATTATGGATGGATAAGGCCTGAGTCTGGCCCAACCTAAGCCTGACACCCTTGAGCCTACACGTATCTCATGAATGACGGGGAAAAGGAGATGCTGAAGTGGCTCCACGTGTTCAAGTGACTCATTTTCCCACACTTGAATCACCACACTAAAAATCTCACATATTATTGGCTTGGTGGGCCTCATCAGAGATAGTCATACATGAACGATGGGATTAGTAGGGCAATAAATGGGCCAAGGAAGCAAGTTATAAAAAATAAAAAATGGAATGGTTCTGGATCAACGGTTCAGATCCAAGGTTCAGATCCACGGTTCAACGGATCGGTTCCACGGTTCGGGTCCACGGTTCGGTTCGGTTCTACATGCCCCTAAACCGGAACCGAACCGTTCCTAACGGTTCTAGGATTTTCGGAACTGGAACCGGACCGTTAGCATATTAGAACCGGACCAAACCAGACCGATCCAACGGTCCCAGTCTGATTCGACGGTTCTACCGGTTAAATGTGCAGTTGTCAATGTGGGCATCATCCTAACCAGCCCAGCACTATAAACTGGCCCCTGCAGCATGAGCCGGAGTCCAGTGAAGGCCTGCTGCAAGGAATGGTGGCTGGACCAGGATAGAGAAAATGATTATTTCAATGTTGGATGGGAAAGGAGACTCCTGCCCGAGTGGACACAGAAAGGGAAATGGCATTCATTACAGAATCAATCAAGGGTGAGTTGCAAGGGCATACCTGTTATTGTTAACAGCAAGGTTGAAGAGAGCGATGGCACCAACTTCCTGAGCCTTCTCATTCCCTTCGTGGACAGCCGACCCCAAAAAACACACCAGCGCTTCAACAAATCCATTTGCACCCATAAAAATCCTAGCCTCCTCATCATCCTTCAGCAAAAACCTTATCCTTTCCACCACTTTGGACTGCATCCTTATATCTTCTCCTTCATGAAAAACTTCCAGCAAGCTCTTATATCTTTCGTATATATCGACCTCACTGTCCTCAGCCTCCTGGTTCTCTTCACAAGACCTATCTAAATCGCCCACATCATTTTCTTCAAGTTTCTCTATCATCCCACTTTCCTCCAAAGGAAGTACTTTAATCCCCTTTAGATTGCAAGACTCAACACTCATCATAGATCTTGAATTAGTGGTCTCACCCTCAGATAGAGCCAGCCTCCAGTAGTTAAGATCGAGAGACTCAGGAGGTCCGTCGGGAACAGGAACCCCATTATGTTCACACCAGCTGGCAATCAGACCTTTAACACAGTAATTTGGAGTTAAACAAAGGTGAGAAAGCTGCTGCTGAGTTTTCGGGCAGGTACTGTGCCCATCGCTGAACCATTTCTCAATGCAGACCCGCTCATAAGTCTGCCCAGATGAGATGATTACGGGGTCATACATGAGTTGCAATGAGATTGGACACCTGAACTCCTCAGGCGGTGTTGGCATGCTTCCTGATTTCCTACCAGTTGGCTTGAAATTGAAAGAACTAAGTCTTGACAACTGCCGGTCAAAGGTCTGACTGTTACCTCCAGGGCCATTGCCCTCCTCGAAGGAGCCCTGGACTGTGGGAGAACAAGGAGTTGATCCCTGGGAATCATTGTCATCTGAAAACTCACTTCTGAACAGTTTGGAATATTTTCTCATGAGATGCAGAAGGTAAGCAACAATGGATTCTTTCCGTTTGTCTTCCTCGATGCGGGCTCTTTCAATCAGCCTCTTGAGAGCTCTTCTCTCTGCGAGAGCTGCTCTTGATGAAGTAAGACCCAGCCGCACGGCAGCTTGATGAAAGGCTTCAAGCTCATGGTTGTCATTTGAATTGCTGTTAATTTTTCTCTCCTGCTGGAGTAATGCAATCACTTCATCACCAGCCTGCTTCTCTACAGGATCGAGTGAGAACATGGTTCCCTCAAGCTCACTGACAATCTCCAGTATCTGTAGCAAATACAATTACAAATAATATATAAGTGACTTCCTCTAGCAATGGGTTAGGGCATTACCACTGCTTGTGTGTAGAAGGGCATTATCACATTCACTAAGGGCATTACAAATAGTATTTGCTAAGTCACAATTCACAAATAGTATGTAAGTAGATCAAAAGGATTTGACATTTAAGTGGGCTGTAAATTTTTAGATTCATTTTTTGTTTCTTGTTCCTCATTTACCTTCTCTTTTGAAGCCTAAGAAATCCCATTATATTTTAAAGATGAGTGTTACTTAGGCAGGGGGCAATGGGCTGATCCTCAAAAATCAGAATAAATAAGGAAAAAAAGAAGAGAAAATGTTCTTTATCATCATTAAAATTGTTCTTCATCAATTGGAGAATTGAAAAACTATTAAGATGATGGAACACTTCATGCATAAAAAAAAAAAAAAAGGATATGGAACACTAACTAAATCAATAAAAAGGAGGAATCTGTTTGTTCTAGAACAGCATATCCAATCCAAATTTGCAATGGGAAGAAATCATCATGTGGAACAGAGTAAATCCCAACAATGGAGACAAGTATAGCGGACAGTTGGTTTTTAGACGGTACTTTGTAAGTTCAAAAAGAAAGGCAGAGGGACTTCTCATTTCGGAAAAAAAAAAAAAAGAAGGAAAACATAGATGTAATTACAAAGACCTAGAAGAAAAAGATTAAATGCCATGAGAATAGATGGTGAAATAACATGTGCATAACTTACTTGACAACCCATAGCTTGGGGTACGATGTCTTCAACGCGCTTAAGACTTTCCTCAAGAGCACATTTTGCTTTCTCAAATTTTTGAAGAACAGAGTCCCCGGTTATAGCCTTAAAAACCAAAAAGATTCCATATGTTAATCATCCATTAAAACAGTCCAACGAGATTCAAAATGAATTTAAAATATGCATCATTACTAAAAGAGAGAGTCCTATCCCCTCAAGATTCTAACTGCATGGAAATGCTCTATGTGCCATTCATATACAGAGACTCATCATCATCATCATCAAAACCTTGTCCCAGTTATTTGGGGGCAGCTTTATAGAGCTAGTTTCTCCAATCAATTGTAACTGTTTATCCTTGCTTACAGAAAGGACTTCATATATTCTCACCACTTCAATACAATCCATTTAACTTCCTCTCATCCTCTTTTCCAGCCCTTCAATGCAAATAATATTCCCCTCCTTGTCGGTGGGGTCTACAGTCTTTGTTATACATAACTGAACACTCTATTCTCCAACAGTTCGCTTCTTATTGAGATTATCCATCGATGCTTTGGATGACCTCATTGTTAATTCTATCCTTCTAGTTTTCCCACACATCCTCATCTTTGCAACATTCAAAATCTCTGCTCATTCTCCTATTAACTGTGCAACACTTTGTCCCATATGGCATGGCTTGTCAAATAGTTATTTAATCTTGTAGTCTTGTAAGCAGAAACAAAATCATTACAAAGGCACCAATTCTCCATAAAGATATTTCTGCGAAGGAGTTTCTGAGTTTACCAAGTAAAGTTTGCTGCAATCCGAGCAATGTTGAAGAAGATTTTTGGACTTCTCAAGTGCCACATGTAATGAACAAAGTGCCTGTATGCCGGACTTGCTCCTCGGCCGTGCTGCTTCTAAGTCTGGAAAAATTACTAACACTTTACAAACAATCGCTGAAAGTTTTCTACACATTCCACCATGTAGCTGCAAGCACACCATTTTCATTGATCAGTTTAGCCATTTAATGATGTATAATCATAAAGCACTAATAAGAGGTACATGTTTGTGAGCCGCTCATACTAAGTAGAACATGTTTCAAATACAGTAACACTATGGTCCACAATTCAAGAGAAGTACCAGCACTACGAAGTAGATGAGATGAAATTACACCGAGCACAATATGTTGGTAAGGGAGTGGTTACAAAAGCTGGTATTCACTGATGAAGAAATGAAAAGAAAGGTATTGTTTCTCGCCAAACTTTTAAGGCAACAGGAGTGACTTGGTTTACACAACATACAATTGCACATTATTTAGATGGCATTCAGAAAACGCACTGTTACAACCATTTCATCTTTGGGTATTCAGATAAAAGTCTTTCAGCATCATCAACCAAAGTGATGCCAGCAGTACCATAAAAGAATTCTATTGCATTTGCATAATTTGTTTCAAAAAGGGCATGAGATGCCGTGGATTGTCGTTTTAATGAAATAACTGGACAGTCAGTCCTGTCAGTGTCACAATCTCACTTTTCATCACACAACTGAAAACCCATTTGTTCATGAGCTGATCAGCAAATAATAACCAGCAAAAGTCTGATTTTCTCCCAGAATAAAAAGTGAGGATCCCATGAAAATATTAGAAACTTTTTTTTCCCATGACATTTGCTACGCAAAAGCTCTTATGACAACAGGGAAAAAAAAAAAACATCACAATGACATTCAAAAAGTGTTTTAAGATCAATTACTATTATCATTCTTCATCCTTTAGCATGCCACAAGCTTTTAAATGCATAAATTTATGCTTTGTGGTACTTTTCAACAAAGTCATGGGCACAAGGTCTCAATGCGGCAGTCTTTGAAAGCCAAAACAACATGTTAATACAGTTACATTACAACATCAAAAGAAATACTTATTGCATAAATGTGTTTGTTCTTAAGTGCTACAGATTAGTTATATGTGTCAGACACTGACATGGCAATAAAAAGTGTTTTTTCTTGGTACACGGCTTTCTCGTGTACTCAGGTGCCACAGGCAACAGAACTTTCACAAATAGCACTGAAGCAACTTAAATAAGCAAAGACCGTAGACTGCATCAAATAAACAAATGATTAGGCATCATCAGCCAGCCTCGGCCCACGTTGCAGCAAACAACAAACGGTAAACAAATCATACTCTTCTGCACTCAAAGCAAGACAAATTAAGCAGCAAAACTGTAGCCTGTGGCAAAGTTGCAGACTGCCAGAGAAACACCAAGGAACGTTAGGCATTGACTTAAAACTTTTGTTGCATGAAGCAGAAGGGAGAGAAAGACCTACAAAATCCTAGATATTAACTTAGCTATTGTATAGGTCAAATCTGCATTCCCTACACTAAGAAAAAAAAATAAAATACTAAACAGCACATAATTTAATTTCTAATATCTACACTAAGAAACGATGAAAACTACACAGATAACACCGCATAAAACTAATGGTTGTACGTGGCAGGAGCACGAGAGGATGTCGAAGATCCTGCTACAAAGATGCAAACAATCTAAAGATACAACATATTGGTACGATCCCAATTATCAACAATTATGACCCAAACACAGAAGAACCAGGAGACTTCAAAACATAACATGACATCTTTTCTCAAATTTATAAATTTAAAAAAAAAAAAAAAAAAAAAAAAAAAAAAAAAAAAAAAAAACATGCAAATCAAATCATGTTCAACAGTATAAGATCCCCTTTCAGTTATAGCAGTGGGTTGGCATCAATACCTTCGCATCACTAGCTGCAAAAAGACTCTCTTCGACCTCGGCAATATCCATGATTCACTCTCAATAAAGCTTACAAAATTTTCTTTCAGCTGAAAAACACGAAGAAAGGATCAAAATTAGTACGGAAACAAAGTCGTCCTCCTCTTTCTCAAATTTGAATCCTCCCCAACCACTTTCAATCACCAGAAATTGGAGAAATCAAATTTGCTATAATTAGGTCCACGTAACTAACATTTAACAAAACCAAGCTGACAGAATTAATAAATCAATGGTCCCATACATTCATCTCACCATATATCATCACATCAAAGCAGAAAACAGGAACGTGAGTATAGATACTGCCTAAAAATAAAAATAAAAAAACAATGCTGCTGGAAATCAATTTATCCATTAATAACCACAACGTAATTTCCTTGCTGTCGGAAAGATCAAGAAATAGAGACATAAGGTCTGGTTGAAGACCGCTCTGTCTTCTAATTAGTGCAACAAAAATTTGATGCGGATGGGAAAAATCAACAAAAATTAAAAGAAGCAAACTATGAATCGAAGAATCCAGCGGAAAAAAAAAAGAGTAAGATTTTGACATTTCATCAAAGCGCCTCAATTTCAAACAGAAAAACGCAAGATTTTTTATTTTTTATTTTTTTTAAATGAGAAAGCCAGCTTTGGATCTGATTTCAAGAACAGCAAAAGGTACCAAAATCTCAATCAGATATTTCAATAGAAAAAGACAGTTTCTTTTTCAAAGAACGCAAATTCAATCACTCCAAACATCTCCAAAATAGTAAAAATAATAAATATAAATGAGAAGGAATATATACAAAACTTCGACTTCTACATTGTAAAAAAAAACCCCGAAAATGCAGAAGAAAGAGAGAAGTTAGGGTCTTCAGATCAAAACCCTACCAGAAAAATCCAAAAATTTCCAAGGAGGCTTCATCTGCAGGCATTGGAAGAGATCGAGAGGAAGAAGAAACATCGATATCTCATATCTATTTCTATTCACATACAATATCTAGAGATATCGAATTAGGGTTTCGATCGAACGTTTTCCGGAGGCTGGCGATTTTTTAAGTTGAGGTGGAATGACAAGGAGAAGGAGAGAGAGAGAGAGAGAGTTGAGAGTTTGGCAGAACAGATTTTGGTTTTTTTATCGTAAGGAAAGGGTATTTTGGGAAAGAGAAATGAAAATTCAATTAAGAGGCGGGATTAAGATAGAGTGGCGTTAATAAAACGCGATTAGGGATTTGTTAGGGAAGAGGTTGGAGTTTTCGCCGCTTTTGGCTCCCGGTTTACCGGCCGACATTTCCGTCTTTGTCGTTCGTCTGTTAGTAATTTCGTCGTCGTCTTTCTTTCTTTGGAATTACGGAAATAGCCTTCTATACAATATGGGGTGGGGCCCACTTTCTGATTATCCGAATATCTCCGGCGTTGGATGATTGGCCCCCAGTTCGTTTTCGTTCCATGGATGGGATTGTCTGATAGAATTTTTATGAAGCATGATTCGTATCAAGATGAATGGCTTAGATCGACATAAAATATATTATGATAGTGGGCCACCTTTGAAGTACATGGATATTCATCCGTTAGGCGCACCACATGCGATGAGGGATGGATGAAGTTACCTCCAGTGGTGCCGTAGACAAGTGGCGTTCTCGTGATCTGCATCTATCTCATCCAGTCCGTTCATCAGATATACCACCCCAGCCTAAAACGTGGCTGGATCAAAAACTCAGGTGGGCCATTAGAATAAGGGACAAGTCGAGATGAGATGCCTACCCTTGAATTTCGGACCAAAAGAGTTGTGAAACCTCTTAATTGTTTGCCAATCCCTCGATCCAGACCAGATAAAGGGTCAGAACGACATGGATTCCGTATAAACAACAGGGCAAGCCCCACAAAATACAATGATGGCGTCCCCTTTCACCTAGTTCCCCGTTGTATGGCCCACCTGAGATTTTGATCGAGATGATTTTTGGGTTTGACGGTCTTTGAGGCCATGCATATGATGGACCGGTTGGATTTCGTTCATGCATCACATGGACCCGGTACCACCGCAAATAGGGTGGCACCGGTACCTCTGAAGCGTGAAAACCCATAAGTGTTAACCAACTTAAAGTTGTGGGATTTTCTGACAATTGACCCATTTCTCCAACTTTACATCTCCAAGCCAAACAGCTCAATGGCCAGGATTATTCAGGAGGGAATTGTTGCTCTTTTGCAAATCCCATCCGCAGAGAGGCGCAGCAGATAAAATAGTCCTGCATTCTCCGTTATTTTGTACTGACCAACCATACACCACAATGCTTGGGATATTGGTAAGGTAGGGAAGCAGACTGCGTGATAACCCTGCCATCTGGTTTATCCATTATGGCAGGCGCTGCGGAGCTACCGACGCTGTCCTTTTTTTTTTTCTTTTCTTTTTTTTTTCAGCTGATTTTAGTAGACCAACAATTGTAAACGGTGGTGATTAAACGAACTCCATTAAAAGCTTCATAAGGGCCGCGAGTTTTCATTTGCGGGACCTTATCAACCACATAAAAATAAATATCATTGTAGGCATAGGTACATTGAAATGATGAGTATTATTTTTCTTTCCTTTTCTTGTGGTGTGGTCCACTTAAACTTTATAACTTCAGATCCATATGATTTTGGAGCTCATGCCGGCGTATATATAAAATGCATGAATCATGAGGGAATTAGGTTCCGTAAGGTATACATTGGCTTAGTACAAAAAAAAATTCTAGCACATGGAAGGGTTTTTTTTTATTTGCTTATTTTTTGATCGGAGCTTCCTTAGATGCTCAAAATTGTTTATTTTTTCTGAACGAAGCTTTGGTAAATCTCAAATCCACTCAAGTGGCTAGGGCCACTGGCTGTGGGGGCACGTAGTGATGTATATGCCTTAATCCACACCGTCCAACCATTTTGACAACTCATTTTAAGGCATTGTACTAAAAATGAAGTTGACTCAAATCTTAGGTAGACTATATAATGGGAAACAACAATGATTGTGTCCTCATTATTAAAATGTTTATGGATTCTGATAAAATGCTTATTTTCCACACAACATGGTCAGAATATAAAAAAAACTAGATGAAGAGACCACACAAATATCATCTTGATCAAAAACTTTTGTAACTCATAAATGTTTTTTAATAATCAATTACCACTTTTCCTGTACTAAGATCCATTAGAGATTTGGATCCACTCACGCTCTCAGGTGAGCTTTCGACATGGATGGATGGTGGATGTAGTCATATACATCATGTGGTCCCACAGTTAAGGTCCCACCCATGCAGTGGATCCAGGGATCCACTTAAGCCAGGCACATTTTCGGCATGGACATGGTTTGGCTAGTGATACTCACTAGTGGCCGGTGCTATGTGGTCCCACCATGATATGTGTGTTTTATTTATACATTCATTCTTATACATCATTTTAATAATTTATCTGATCAAAGTTTCGAGTGAACCACGCCACAGGAAAACAATAGTCATTGTATGTCTATCAAGCCTACTGTAATGCTTATTTGACATCCAACTTGTATAAATTAGGTTATAAAAATTTAGATGAAAGTAAAAGCCAAATATCAACTTAATCCAAAACTTTTATAGCCTCAAAAAGTTTTTTAAGGTGAGTCCAATCAACAACATATGGCTCACTTGAGATTTTGATATATCTCAATCTTGAGTTAATATTATAAAATTATCTAAAGAAATGGATGTATAGCTTGAAAGAGATACATGCATCACGTTGAAGTGCACGAGCATGGCCAGGAAGCAGCCAATCTGTTTCATAGCTTGAAAGAGATACATACATCACGTTGAAGTGCACGAGCATGGCCGGGAAGCAGCCAATCTGTTTCCCGTTACCATATATTCTAGGGGAGTCGATTGGATGTCGGTAAAGTCCTCAAGCTATGGGTATACACGAGGTGGGTCCTACGGCCAGGGTACCCACCTCGCTGGTTCCTTGGTTGCAATGAAATGGGACTTGGAAAAAACAAATGAACAAACGTGTATATACAGTGCATATATCGAAATGTGTCCTATGATCACGTCTCACCCCCATTGCTGGTGGACGCGGATTCGCTGTGAAAGGCTTTTGTAGGAAGTTCCTTTGCTGGGAAATTAAGTTGGGCCCAATATGATGTTTGTGATAAATCCATCTCATCCATCCAATTTTTGAGCTCATTTTAGAACACGAGGCCAAAAGTAAGCCCAATCTAACAGAAAATGTGAGAATTGAACGTCCACGGTTAAAATATTCGTGAGGCCATAGAAGTTTGGAATCAGGCTAATATTTATTTTTTCAGTTCATACCAGCAGGAATGACTACTAAATGATGTTATAAACGGTATGGATGGAATGTAAACATCAATGTCAACCCTGGGGAAGTTTCAACGGTAGAAATTTCTCTATCCACCTTTTCCTTTAATGCAGCCCACTTGAGTCTTGGATCTTGTTCACTTTTGAGTTCAAGTCTTAAAATGAGATCAGAAAACGGACGGACTGGGTGGATTTCTCGCAAACATCACAATAGGCCCACTTAGGTTTTTCCGCGCAGGAACTTCCTTGCGAACCATCGCTAGTTCATGGGCGCAGCCAAGTCGCTCTATCTGTCTTGTTTTGAGGGGAAGATGATGCGGTAGGCTTCGGTGGAACCAACCTATAGTCGAGCCATCTCTCCCAAGGACACGAGGCAGTATCGGTTACCTCTAGCTTTCCTAAATGTGGATGGACAATGCACATCGATCAGATGATCCTACCCACTCGATTGATGGCCTTCAAAGTGACTGTAACAAAAATAGTTAAATGTTCAAGCATTCAGTGCCGAAATTTGAAGGAAATTGATGGATGGGATTATCAAACAGGTATGATTTCCGAATATAATCCATCCATTATAGGGACCCCTGGATGGACGGCTTGGATGGATACATGATCCAGGCACAGCTACTACGGAGAGATGGTTCTACCAAACTCCAGTGATTCGAGCTCGACCGCATCGGCTCCCCAGGTTTTGAACTAGTGCCAAATTCAAGCACTTCAGCCTCTGGAAAGCCGAGAAAATCCGAAAGGGTCGAAAATGGAAAATGCCTCTACAAGCCCACCACGTGATGTTACAGGCCGTTCATCTGCTGATCAGAAATCATCGTCACCCTTAAATTTGTTCTGAAATCTGAACCCCTTACACTTGTTCTGAAATCTGAACCGTTAATCTAATTTTCTTTTCATGAACAGTGACTATCTCTGATCAGCGTGAGACTTTCTCCTTGTAGCCCGTCTATGTTGGTACCATCTGGATGAACCGTCTGGATCATTAGATGCAAAATTGATGGAGGTACTAAATTCGGGGTGGCATTAAAGGAATTTTAACGAGAATAGGAGGTTAGTATCGTAATTCGACAGCACTGTGATTCCTTGGCAGGTGATGTCTCCATGCAGGTGTACGGATCAGGGAATCTCTAAGCTATCGGATTATTTTAGTTGGGATGATGTGATTGTTACACGTGTCATTTTTTCAACCGCAGATTTTTCAGACCATTTCAGGTTTAGACGAGCGGTAAAATTTCGACCAAGATCCGCAATCTACGGACCCATCGGCCTGAACGGCTATCCTCTTGCAGGGAGAGCGTACAGCACCAGACTTCTATGGACCACCGTTATTTTTCTAGCATCCACTCCGTCCATCAGTTTTGAACCACATGATTTATTCCCGATAAAAAAAATTTAGACCAATCCAAAATTAATATGGGCCACACAAAAGGGAAAAGTAGGGATTGGGATTCCCAGCACAGAAACTTCCTGGATCCGAGGTTTCATAAGCCATCCATCCTGTTAATCGTGTGATCTTACCAAGATGAATACACCTGTGAAAAATCAATCATATCCAAGGCCCATCTGGACCACATGGAGTGGATTTAGAGGTTTTAGCCGTGATCTTACATTTCTCTCATGGTGGGACCCATAGGAATTTAAGATAGAGATTTTTTTTTTTTCACGGTTAAAATGTCGTGTTTCAACTGATGGACAGATTGGATTTAAAACAAGTGTCACGGTGAGGCCGAAAGATCTCAGATGTTTCTAGCGCTTGCCAGGATAGGTGTTGTATGAGGCCATCGTTCAGAATATCTGTTTGGTATTTTTCGGTTACAGTTTGCACACGTGTCTTCCATCGAACCGCGATCAAGAATTTTATTTTTATTTTTTTTTTAATTGGATGGGAAGAATCTAACCTATTGCATGTTAGTTTGAATGGGCACTGGTATTTTTATTTTTATTTTCAATAACTGTATGTTGTAGGCATTGATCGGAGGGTTGGGATTGTTACATCACCAGCACCTTATACATTGAGACCCACTAAATTAGTGGCGTGGTTAAAACATAAGTTTGACTTGCTTGCTTGAACTCCCTTTGATCCATGCCACTTGCAGTATGGTATCCTGATTAAAATCGTACCTTTGGCAACAGGCACATCTGCCATGGGCCACGTTACAAACAGAGATGTGATCCGTTGATACCGGCATCACCGGATGTTACGGTGGTTTTGGATTTTTGTGGGACCCAAGTGCTGTGTGTAGGTTAACCAACCTGTCCAGGAGATGCGCCGTGCCATGATGTGCACCCTGATTTTAAAAAAATAATTAACAATTAATAATTAATAATTAAAAAAGAAAAATAAAAAAGGCCAATCCAATCATCACGTGGCCATGGTGTAGGAAGCAATGTACAACCGCCTAAAACCCCCAATTTCAGGGGTGGTTCCACATGATTATGATTGAATACTTCAATCACTATTACCTGGGCCCCCACCACTTGATTTAGGAAGTTGTGGGTAGTTTTTTTCATTGTTTTCTATGATGTGGCCCACCTGGTCGTTGGATCGGCCCAATATTTAGGACATCAAGCTACTATTTTGGGATCACCTTTTGGACGGGTTAGATGAAACCACGGAGTCTTATAATAGTCCAGTACTTCTAAGAAGTGATTCAAATTATGCCTAAAAGTCTCACTCCAAGCGCTTTTCAATACTAGCTATGATTAAATAATTGCAAATCTATTTCCTAAAGCGCATGTATTATTCACTTCTTTTTAATAAAATCGTAATTACATGCGATCTCTAATACATAATAACAAGTTGGCATCTCAATGAATAAGAGTTAATTGGCTTTTTTTAAAAAAAAAAAAAAAAATGAGTTCTTATTTTGAAAATAAATTATCCAATGAAGCTTTAATAATTTTTTAAAAACTAGCCAAAAAAAAAAAAAACACTCTTCAAAAATCAACCAGGCATATATCACTTTTTTTAAGAGCTTATTTGGTTTAAAGTGGGCCCACTTGATGAACGACCCATATTGAAGGTGAGGCCCTACATAACGAATCATCCACATCAAAGTAGGCTCGCATAATGCTACATTGCATTAAGGGTGTGCCTATATGATGTATGGGCCACATCAAAGTGTAGCCCCACATGATGGAATATTCACATCAAGCAAGCTCACCCGATGGATGGTCCACATCAAATGTAGGATTCGTATGATAAATAGTGGACATTGAAGGTGTGATGTAGAGCGGGTCGCGGATAGTTTCATAACTAAGTTAGATTAGAAAAGGCTCGGTCGACAACAAAAGTGATCCAGACCATCATACCTTAAATCGGACGTATATCGCAATCCGAAATGAGTTATCGGATGTAAATGTATGATTTTGGGGTAGGACGAGCTACTTTAGCCACCCAACCCGTCATGTTGCGCAAGATGAATTTGCGAAATGCCGTAAGATCAATGATCGTTTCCCTATTTTAATTCCGTTTTTACTATAAATAATAAGTTTTAGTTTGAGTATAACTCTTCATCCATTGGGTTTTAGGAGTTGTACTCAACGTGAAAAGTGCTTCGAATAATTACGAGAATAACATGGGGAAGCTAAATAGGACACTTATTATTTTTGACCGAAAAATTTGCACACTAGTGGAAATCACGACCGTCTTTAAATAGTAAGTATATTATTTATGGTAAGTTGCAAATTCTAGGAGTTAGTTATAGTTTGATTATAAAATCTCTCCCATTGCTTAGTATACCTATTTAAAGGGTGGTGAACTCGTTTATTTCATTCATCAATCAATTTCAAATTTTATAGAATTTAATTTTTATTTTCTTGTTATTTTCCTCATGGATTCGAGGAGTCTCTGTGAGAAGTCCATAGAAGTTCCATGAATTCGGAACAGTTTTCCCCTTAAGGAAGATGGTACTTGACTTCACATCCTTCTCTGCTTCAAGGTGGGACCCCATGATGGAAGGTTGACATCAAAGGTGGGTTCACATAATCAACAACCTATATTGAAGGTGGGCTCCACATAATGAATGGTTCACATCAAAATGAGCCCACATAATGGACGAAGTGGGCCTCACATGCATGATGGCCCACATCAAAGTGTGGCTCGTGTTGAACAGTCCACATCAAGTGGGCCCCTCCTAATGGATGTTATACATCAAAGGTCTTACATGATGGATGACTCATATCCAAAGAGGCCCAACATGATGGATGACCAAAATAGAAGATGTGTCCCACACAATGGATAGTGGACATTAAAAGTGGGTCCCACATGATGGAAACCCACTTTGAAGGTGTGGCCCACATGATGGACACATCAAATGTGAAATCCACATGATAGGTAGTGAACATTGAGTGGAGGCCAAATAAAGGACAACTAGCTTTGATGATGGGCCTCATATGATGGATGACCTATAGCAAGGTGGTCCCAAATATTAGACATACTACAACAAAGGTCAGCCACTAATGATGAATGGTCCACATTCAAGATTGACCTCACATGGTGAACATCCCACTTTGAAGTTTTGGGTCACACGATGGATGGTCCACATTTGGTGGGCTTCGTATGATGGACAATCCATATCCAATGTCTAACATAATGGATGGCCCAAATGTCTTAATGTATGAAAATTGTAGCCATCCATTTTTATTTTTATTTTTGCCATTTAAGGCATGGTACATCTAGGGTGGGATCCACTAAAACAACCATCCAAATTACTCTTATAAAGAGATTATTGTAATATTTAAAAATGATATTAACAATTGCTAAAAAAAGATCATATTTAAATATTTTACCAAATATGCTTATTTCAAATAAAAGTTATTTTTTAAATTATTTACTAAATGAGCTTATTTAAAACTAGTGTTAGAATAAAAAGAGCTTATTAGAATAACTCTTATTTGAAAAGTACATATTGAATTAGATTAGAGATGCCAAATGAACCCTTAATATATATTGGGATTTCATTGGATTTAGGCCATCTTCCATTTATTTAATAGGGCTCCCACTGGAAAGGGGATGCAAGAAAAAAAAAAAAGAAGTCTCAGGCTAAATATTTCAACCATTTTATTATACAAATATTGACGATGATCATTCAAGCTTAGAGTTGTATATGAACCGAGTTAGCTTGGTTAACTCACTCCACTTGACTCGACTTGAAACTAGGTTTGAGCCAAATCAATCTAATTTTTTTAGCTAGAAAAAATTTTGAGCTGAGTTTGAGCTAAACTGTGCTTGACTTGACTCGGCTCAAAACTTGACTCGAGCTGGACTCGGTTCAAATCAATTTAATTAGGATTGGCTTTACTTAATATAAATATTTACATATTTAAATAAATTATATATTATATATTATATATATTAAAAACCATAAAACCTAAACTCGAACTTAGCTCGTGGGCTCGAACTCGAACTCTACTCGAAAGTTCAAGCTCAAGCTCGGCTCGAGTTGGCCCAAGTTGTTAATTGAGCCGAGCCAAGCTAGCCAATTAGGCTTGAGGACCGAGCCGAGCCAAGTCCTCGAGCTAGAGTTGCCTACTGGCAAAGCCGAACCGAACTAGGCCAAGCTCGATTCGGTTCATCTCATGTACAACTCTATTCAAGCTCAAGAAAAAGAGCCAAATTATCAAAAGGGTTAAGATAACTCAATCAAGAACTTTTATTTATTGTCTTTTCACCAAATAAAGTGTGACTTGTCATAAAAACAGTCTGAATCATTAAAAGATTATCAAAATTCAAAGGTTAAAGTCCCAAAATCTTTCACTGCAACATGATAAGAAGCTTTTAACAAACTTTCAAATAAAATGGATTGAATTCTGGAAACACTTCACATGAAAATGAGAACAAGTTACTCTTTAAGCTTTAGTGGAACTTCGATAAAACCATCTCTAGGTGACTCTGAGACCATTGAAAATCCAAATAAGTTGAATAGGAACTGCCCTCAGTGTGTCCTAGAAACCATCAACGAACCTTATAAGTGGATCCAAAACATGACAATTCAAATCCTAGCCAGACCTCCGAACTCACTGAAAACCCTAACTACACAGTACTCCTATAAAGTTGCCTATATGCAACATAGAAAGCATCGAAAATACAAACAGGTTGAGTAGAAAGAGTCCCTCGCACATACATGAAACAACCAATGAACCCGATCGACAGATTCCAAACTTAACCAATTAGATATCAGACGATCATCTCGACCCTCTAAAACACTGAATACCCTTTGTACATGGAAGATTGTACAAAAAAAAGGATAAAATAGATTGTCGGCTCGTGGCTAGCCGACAGTCCATCAGGCTTAACTTTTACTAAATAAAATTGTTGCCTAACTCCTATTGAAATGAAATAATAAAGTGGGCAGTTAATGGCATCAACGTTGGTCATCCACTAGCCAGTGGTGGAATGTCTATAAAAGTTGTGCAATGACTACCATTTGGGACAAAGGCTAAAGCATTTATAAGTGATATAGTTTTTAGAAGGTTCAAAGGGTTCTTGAGGGATGTGAGGTTTTGGAGAGTCCAAAATTTTTTTAACAGTGCTGATAAGTTGTAATAATCCTAATTCTTTTAGCGATTTATGCACTCTTATGTCCACTTAAACCTTACAACATATGAAACTCAATAGACACTTAAACACATCGTTAATAAGGAGAAATATCATCTCCCGTTCACATGTTGGGTGTGTTTGAATTTTGAGGATAAAATTCTTATAAGGGGGGTAGAATACAATGCCCTGAGATTTGGTTACACATGTTTGCATCTGCATACATGCACACTTGCATCCATCTAAGCATTCATGCATTATCATTTCGTTTATTTACACATTCATACATACATGCATGTACAAAGTGTGCAAATTGTAACCATTGATATGCATGATCAATTTATTTAGTATGTATTATTGATTAATAATTGTATGATTTTGATGTGTGTGTGTGTGTATGCGTACTCTTTATTCATACACGTGAGATTAATCATTCATTCATTAATCAGCTTAAATCTAACAGTAGAACATACGCTAAATCTAATTGTTCATATGCCATATATGGTATGCGGTCACCCACTTATCCATTCATTTTCAGGATTATGGTTTAATCATTTGAGCCATTTATTCGATAATCTACCTATCTGATCAACTAAAAACACATCTTGCACATATCTAAATATGAAAATAACCGTACATTAACTTGTATAAAGGATTAGACTCTTAATAATTTAATTATTTCACATATATCTTATCATTCAACCGTATATCATACCTGGATCCGCTAATTAGGCCACCAAAAAGTCAAACAAAAATTATTGTAAATATTATCACATTTATCTCGACAAATTTAATAGAGTGCTTTTTACATTGAAATATAATTTAACAAGTTTTAAAGGTATACAAACCATACATTTTGGTGGTAAACTTATAAATTTAAAATAGAAGAAAACAATCTATCTATCCATACTTACAATTATAAGTCTGACACCCCATATCTCACAACCAAGTAACACATTCATAAAATCAACCATACATTTACCTCTTTACTTATTAAGGTATCGCATGATCCACTTAAATCTTATTTTCAATATATCATAACCGTCCATTCATTTGTGATATAACTCACTTGTTTGCATGCATGTAGCATGAATAGATATTAAGAGCATGCATGGTTAAGAGCATACATTCAACGGTTCATTTTTAATTAAAATGTACATTATAAATATGTTTTTTAAAAAAAAATAAAAATGAAATACATGCATTCATTACTCACGTGGGTGTGTGAATTTTAGAAAGTGAAAGACACATGATTAGGATCAATGATCAATAATTTAGACCATCTATCATACCTAACAATCTAACTATTATAAAATATCCAAAGTACAAGATTAGTTAACCATCCATTCAATAACTTATATCAAAAGCATACAACTGTTAAAACCAACACTGTCCATAAAACTTTAAAATTCATCCATCCATTTGATCCATAAATCATCCATCTGATTAATCGACCATTATACATCAATGATTTTATGTGTACATGTATGTGTACACTGCCATGTATATACGTTGTTAAGCACCACAATCTACACATCATACACATACGTGCGTCCATAAGGGAATAAGTTTTGCTATGAGAAATGGCATCTAAGTGTGCATGTAGGTGCTTTTAAAACGTGTGTATTTAATATGTATTTTTATCATTTCAAAAACGTGAGTAATGTGGGGCCTATTCATTATAAATAGGGTTGTATACGTAGGTTGAGTACAACATGAAAAAAATAATTAAAAAAAAAAAAAAAAAAAAAAGCTTCATAAAGCATTTGTCAAGGTGGGTGATCCATCCCTGATATGAAATTTTTATAATTGTTATTATTTAAAAAAATTATTGTTATAGTCAATTAATTTTAAATTTTAAATTGTAAGAAATTATTATTTTTCGTTGATATTTTATTGCTAAAATATTTTATTTTATGTTTTAAATTAATTAATAAGATCAAAGTAAAATCCAAGTTCTATTTCTAAGTCATTGAATTTAATGCAAAAAAATAAATTTTAAATTATTTGAATTATGCAAGAAATAAATTCAAAATTTTTCTGAATCTTACTTAATTTATATTTTAAATTAATCTTGCTGAAATAAATATGTAAACTGACTTAAATTATAAATTTTAGAATTTTTTTTATTTAAGATTAATTCAAAATAATGTATCAAATTAATTCATACTAATTAAAAATATTGATATTTATAATATTCAGTAAATTTTAATAATAATTAAAGTTCAAACTTAATAATTTTAAATATCTTATTTAGTAAAATGTAAATCAAGTAAAATTTTAACTTAAGAATAGTAATGTATGATTAACTAATTTAAACTTAGATTTACTTTAATATTGTTTAAGTTAGTTTGATTAATAATAATTTAATTATATTATGAATTTTATAATTCGATTATAAATTTTAGAGATTATACAATTAATTTTGATTGAAAAAAATTTAAATTCTAAAATTAGTTCTAAATAAATAAAACATATAATTACTTATTATAATTTTAAGAAATTGAGATTTAATCAATCAAATTTTAAATCTTTAAAATTAGTGATAAGTATACATTTTTAATATATGTACTTACATAATCCTAATAAATGGAAGTATAGTAATAGAGGATATTGAATTAATATTTATTAGTATATTTCTTAATTCAATTAGTAGGGTTTGAAATAAGTAGAGAGAATTATAGTTAAATTTTATTCGTATATTATTAAATTAATTAAATTAGAATTGTTAACTCTAAATCATCCATTAAATTATTTGAATTTGATATTTAACATGAGTTATTTTTAGAAGTTCATACGCTTTACTGATTTATAATTCCATAAAAAAATTAATTCAAATTTAAATAAAATTATAATTTTGATAAATTAATTATTAAGTTATATTAAAAATTAATTCTAATTTTATAATCGAGAATTTTAATTATTTAATTACAATAATTACTGAATTAATAACTATTGAACCTTACAATGACTTCTATGCATATTATGAGAATAACGAAGAATATGTGATATAACTATATAGTTTGGAACTAATCTTCTATAAGTTGCATATTTAATAAATTTAATTTGAATGGATGGAGGTCATTCTTATCACGTACATATTTATTTTAAACTATAAATGAAGGTTAAAATACAGGTACACTGCCCTGGGGATATTTATAAAAGGCATAGGCAGGTAAGGCGATTGTGTCTATTGAGTGAGACTCCCCAAAGCTAACAAGTAGGACGATTGTGTCTCTTGGGTGAAAGACCATAAAGTTAGTAAGTAGAGTGATTGTGTCCATTGGGTGAAAGACCTTAAAATCTACTGGATCCTTTGGAATCTCTTTTGTACGATGTATGAGTATAATTGTGTGCACGGACATACGTCAGAAGTACAATTGGTGCAATAGTTTGACTAGCTAACGTATAAATGAGTCTCTCACCTCAAGGTACCAGTGTGTGAGCATTAATGCAACGCGACCATCCACTTAGGTACGGTGCTGTAAGAGATGATTGTTATTTACGAGATTCATGAAAATTTTAGCATTAAGAGCATCTTTACAATTCTAATATTGCATTCATTTAATCTTTTAAGATTTTATACTTTAATTTATGTTTTAAACTTTAAACAAATTATTTGTACATTTTGTAAAATTATTCAAATTTCAGATTTTGGTTGGATACAATCCCACGAGTTGTTATGTTCACCCCCACATTAACAGTGTTTCAGGATTCATAGATTAGTTAGGGATGAAGTAAAGCGACGATCTAACCATACATCTGGTCGTATTAATTTTTTTTTAGTTTTTATTTTTATGTTAGAAAAAATATATAGTGAAAAAACTCAAAAGTGAGTCTAAACATTATATTGGATGAATGTTCGATTTATTGTGATATAGTTTTTATTAAATTTGTGGTTGAGAATATTTAAAAAATTTAATCACAACCAGATATTCGGAGTTGGGTCTAGCCAACTTGGATATCGAATTTTGAGGCGTGACACAAGCTACCTAATCCAAGGGAGCAAAATAATTAGAAGAAAAAGTTACTAATGTCTATAATAGCATTACAATCAGAGATATCTAACCATACATTTTGTAAATAAATAAATAAATAAGGTATCTAGACTTCCCTTTCTCTTCTCATATCTTAATCAACTCAAATCGTATTATACTCTGCATATTCCAACTACATTAATAACATTTATCTTTAATTTCATTCCATTAATATTCTCTTATCTCATTTTTACTTTATTTGTCTGCCTAAGACTCGACTTTATGAAGTAAGGTTATATTTGTGCTTTTATTTTATTTTTCTATCCAGAGCTCTCTCGACTTTATGAAGTAAGGTCATGTTTGTTATTTTATTTTATTTTCGTATCCAGAGCTTTTCCTTTATGAAGTAAGGTATTGAATAATCCCAAGTGTAAGACGATGCAGTAATAATAACTTGGAAAGACTGAGATTGTTCCACATAGATTATTATGTGCTTAAAAGCACAATATGAATAAATAATTAAAATTAAGAATCCATTGATGAGTTCAAAGTAAAATCAATAAAAATAAAATATTAAGAATCTCAGGATTCACTTCTAGTAATCATAATGTCTAGTATATCGATTCATCTTCGATAACTCAATTAGAAACGAATTCTAATTCAATCTAATTAGAAAATAATTTTGTTAAATCAATCCCAAACATCCAACAAGGTATGAATTCAATTTAATGATTCTCTCATGAAGCACTCAGATATCAATTGTTGGGGATTCAATCATCTATCATGCCCAAAGTCCACAATAGATTAAGAAATTTTACAAATCGATTCCTTCTCTAATCAAGCTAAGCAATTGTTAAATCAGATCATTCAATGTAACTGGAGTTCAAATGGATTAAAAAATAAAAAACTTAAAAACTTTAAAGTAAATTTAAATCTAATTTAATTAAATAATTAATATAAAATTCAACATATGGATTAATAAACTAAAATATTATAATTAACAACAAATTCACCCCTTAACCTTAGTTAAGAAATTAGCTAGACATAGTATAATGTTTCAGATTTTCACTATTTTGGATTTTAAAAAATTCTCAAATTTTTTTTATTATAATTAACTTGTATTATCACTTACTAACCTTTAACACTTGATGTTAACCTATATGCAAGTGTTATTACAAAAGAACTGTACAAATTTGATTAATCAACCATAAGAAGCTAACGAATTTACCTGATTACTTAAAATTTGAGTATAGCTTCGTGATTTGTTCATTTAGGGCCCAAATTTAACTGACCTATTACTGACTAAACAAAACAACTGCAACTAAATAAAAACTTATCAAAAGTCGAAATAACTAGGGGTCATTTTAATTAACAAGCCAAATTGACCCAATTACTCATTTAGCTTAAGGACCAATGGTTTAAGGTGATTAGGATCGAATCATGGTTTTCACTAACTGAGAATGGGCCACACTATGACGTTAATTAATCTAAACCTTAATTATCGAGGACAAAAAATTTTGCTATCCAATTTATTCTAGAAATATCTCTATTTTCTTAACATGCTCTAAAGCACTTGTTAGTGGGCACTAAAGTCGAGACTATATAAAGATATTCGTCGTGATGGGCTTTTCGTCCATCATGGGACATCGAGTCAAGATCGCGTCCCAAATCACTTAACTTGGACTCATAAGACCAATGCATGAGATGTGTAAATATTTTTAAAATTAACAAGAACCTAAGTTACTTGCCTGTATCAAGTCTTTGCCAAAGTTATAGCTTTCGGACCATTATACCGCGACCAAATTTAGGTAATAACCTAAGTTAATACTCTACATATATTTGTTTAGCCGTTGCCCTGACCAACCATCAGTTACCATCAAATTGATTTCTGATCATACCTGTAAATTGGCGCATTCAAATGACGGGCCGATCGTATCCATACTTAAATCATCACTAGGGCCAACTATCATACGATGTATATCGACCTCTATACCCCATAGTAGACCCCAAATATTAAAAACACCCTCCCATAAAGCTAGTAAAATGAAAACATAAGCCTTAGGACCATTTACACCATTTCTAGTATTATAAATAGGGCATTCGGGGAAAATCCTTATTCCCATATGATTTTTTTCTCTAGAGAAAGAGAGAATAAGGGAAATGAGAAGAGAAAGACCAAATGAGGGGACGATTGATGTTTACTTCACCAAATTCTTTAATTAAAACCTTAACATCGACCGTTCTCTTCTACTGAATCCACCCCGCTCGCGAAAGAGAGGTAAGAAACAAACCTTACTTTCAAACTTAAGTTTTTATAGGGTGAATTGCATGAATCTCATCAAATTTCTTAAATTTTGGTGTAAGAATTATTTTTCCCCAAAACCCTAACCTTAGGAGCTCAAAAATTAAAAAGTCTTTTTTAAGATGTGGATCATTTTCTTAAATTACTATTTATTGACTCTTGAGGGTCTTAATTAATGATTTGTTATTGTACGTGGCATCATATATATTAACGTGTCCGTATTTTGATTTTGATTGCAATATATGTTATTACTTGTTTATTGATGCTCATATGTTCGATAAAATACCTAAGTGATAATACCGTGTTATTGATGCTCACATGTTTGATGAAATGCTTAAGTGATTGTGTTGTTAAATTTACGCTTCATATGAAATCTCGTTATGATTGACTAATAAAGTGTTAGCACTTAGTAATGTTTAGAATTACTTACGATGTTGGATCGGTTGGTAAATCAGCCGAACCAATGGATAACTCGAGTTAAGTCAGCTACCCTACGCTTGTTTGATCGACCCAAGTTGAACACAGACTACTAATAGTACTTAAACTACACGAAATGCTTGCGCTTAATGTCGGTTGTACTGAAATTCTTCTAAGTCAATCAAAGTAGTTTACTTACTGACTAATCATATATGTTCACCATATATAATACGACTAAATTGAATCTAAGATACCCTATTCCCATGGATAAGTCTATTCATAATTGTTAGCGTATTATGATCCCACTAAGACTCATATATTGGGCATGGTGGTATGAGATACCGTGTCCAAACTATCAGCCTATGTTGGGGTAACGAGCTTTCCCATAGTGACCAATGAGCACTGATGAAGGTAATAGATTATTGTTTGAATGACCCTCATCAAATATTCGGCTGATGGTTTCATGCCAGAGTACCGTTCGAATGACCTAGGCGTGAATGAAATTGAGTGATGAGCCATTTCCTTTATAATGATTCAATTTTTATGTGACAAGTTTGTACGTCTGAATTGAGTGATTATATTCGGTGTTTAGGTAATGACCTATCCCAGGTTGATTTTCATACATTTGGGTACCATATCGTATCGTTAGATTTGTTTATTTGTGATATATAACAGGTAATACCTAAATTTATATCAAGGGACACTGGTGAGGAGTTGTTATAGGCCGCAACAAGCCACATGATCCGGATAAAGACTCGCGATATAATGTTGGAATCTTAGCTTCACTAACCTGCTGTTTAAACTGAAAATCATAACAACTTAACTAATTATGCATAACGTCATGATAATATTATTGGGTTATACTGTGGGCAAATCATTGCGCATATCATAATGAAAATTATTGTTGGATTGTGTTGCAGGTCAACCATTGTACATAACATCATATCATGCATTAAATAACTAATTTAAGAATTATTTATTTTGTATGTTATCATTACTTGTGTTAATTAAGTCGATAACATATGTAACTTAGAACTAATAGAGCCATTGAGTTACCTACTCACTCCCACCTGGAATGGTGTTTTACAACATCAATCAGGCGATATTTTCGATACAAGTAGTATCAAAATCTCAGACGAGTAAGCTTAAATAGACTTGCATCACCACTGTTTGTTTTGAAGAATTGTGTCAAAATTGAAAACTTTACACTTTAATTATTTTGGGTATGTATATTGTGGCTTGTATAATCCTGACTTGGGCAGACACCACTCTTGGAATTGTATATTTTCAATATTAGCCATTTATTTATGAGCGTAGTTATCTCTGCTTAATTTTTAATGCCGCTGATTTAAAACTACCTGATTGGTGAACGTTAACTAGACTGTCCGGGCACGTGAGAACTTAACCACATGCATTGTTGCTAGGTTCACACCCGAGAATTAGAGATCATAGTCTTTGTACTCGAGTGCTGATTTTCGGGGTGTGACACATAAGTAACTTTAAAATAAAAGAAAACCATAAAGATTAATAGAACCGAAGAAAAAATTAGTGAACGTCGGCATTGTCAGTGTTCTTCCAAATTTTCATCTCTCTCTTAATGCCTAAGTATGCTTAGAAATATAGGGAATAACTCCTTATATAGCTATGAGTTCCATAATTCTTCACTACCCTTAAAAAATAGTGAAGTTACGTAATTACCGCAATCGTTGATCAATTGCTTCGATCGATCGACTAAACATTCTAAAAAATGTCCAGCAATGAACTTTCAAAATATAGAATACTGACGATCGATCGAACCCTGTCCTTTGATTGATTGAACTTGACAAAAAGTGTCCAATAAGTTTTCTATAGAATTCTGAATTTCTTCGATGTCTTCTCCTAATAGTCAAGATTGCTCGAAAAAGTGTCGATCGATCGAACCCTCCAATTGATCGATCGAACTCTTTTGGTTTCTTCTAATTTTCAGTGCACGAGATCTTCGGTCGCTTTTACAGCTTTGGTACTTCTTTTTCTTAGATTTTTGGCACTTGAGATCTTTAATTCTATCTTCTAATTCTTCAATTGTTTTACTTAATTTTTTTTCACTCTAAATTGACGTTTTAAATATAGATTCGACTTAGACATTAAAATCATCTTGCATGTAAAAAATATATCTAATTAAAACCATTTAACACTTGAATTGTACGAAAAATAAATGTATAATTGAGTATAAATATGTAATATTTATGTCTTAACATACCCTCCTACAAGCATTTTGCTAGTCCTAAGCAAAACATGTGAAAGATTTTTCAAAAATCCGAGTTAAATTCTTTTTAGAAGAACAACTCCATATACTCATGTTTCCTTAAATTCATCCAGACAACCAAATAACATGGCATAAAGATTTTAGAAATATTAGTCTAAATCATAGCATATCAAGTAAGAATCCATCATTGAGTTAAAATCATTAATCAATCACTGAAAAATTTCAAACATTGCAAACCACGGTGCTCTGTAAAATCTGATTTTTCATTACTAAAGGTTCAGCTTTCTACATTCTTGTTATCATTGATAATTACAAAGGATGACCAAATTTACCAAAGTCACTAATTTTGAACCTTGCTATTGTCAATAAAAATTTTAACTTTTTCAAAAAAAAAAAAACATCGATGGCTTTCACACTCTTTTGCTTCTTTTCTTCTGTCTTTTTAAACTTTCATTATTATTATTATTATTTCAATAAGTAGCACTTTTTGATGTTCTTATTTTTAGTTAGTTATTTCAAGCATTCTTTTTCTTGTTTCTCTTTTTTTAAAATAATAATAATAAAAAAAAATCAATAAACAAAGTAGACAAAGCTTTTCGGGCTTGGTTCCTAGCACCTTCGATAATCATCAAATCCACACTACAATATCAACCTTCATCCTAACAATGAAAATCAAATTATAAATTGTGAAATCATAGTTTAACAATATTTAAAACACCCACAAGAAAATTACTAAAACAAACTCTAATGAATTTCTACAAATATACTAGTTTATAAACTTCAACTTTTAAATTATCAAATGCCTTAATATTCTAATCATTTGGATTTCTTCAATTCAACATGTATACGTAGACATCAATATTTAAAATTTTAGCCCAAACTCGTTAATTTCAACATGATTGAAGAATTTTCCAAAGGAAATCCTACCCCTAACCTAAATGATACATTATCCTCAATCTTAGAAGAAATGCAATAAAATCAACATAAGAGCAATTCAAATTGTAATCAAGTAGAGGGTAGAGAGTACATGAGATGATGAATATGCACAAGTTCTTGAATTCTCTAATTGGTGTGATTAAAATAAAAACTACTAACAAATAAAAGCAAACTAATCCTAAGAAAATAATAAAACTAATCTAAAAGATCTCCATCAAACTAGGAGATCAATACTGTAATAGATTCTTCTTGTGAAGGAAAATATCTTAGCAAAATCCTCAATAAAAATTTTAGCATGATCATCTAGAGGAATGTTGTGCAATAGGCATGGGTGTCTTTACACATTTTAAACTAGAAAAAACCATGCTATAGAATTTGAGCATTAGTTTTCCTTTTAGAAAAAATGGACACCACCTTTATGACAAAAGAAGATGTAAAGGTTGTTCATGGCCAATAATATATCTCCTTAAACCTTTATCTGGGCAATGATTAAGCAAAAACATGTCATCCCAGAAATAATACACTTCAAGTTGAGAAAACCAAATTCATGGAGAGACTTTAAATAATTTTTTCTCATCTTTTATCAGTGTCATCTCCATAAAATAAGAATTTTCCAGTGCTTCCACAATAGATATTGTTAGCTTAGAATAAATGGAATGGGCTTTTCGAGCACCGGGGTAGACTTACGCAAGGCATTCACTATATCTGTAAACATGAGACCATCAGAATCCATAAAGTGAGCGAAGCATACTTCTAATGAGCTGGAAATTTTAGTCTAAATGGACTCCTCTTCTATGAAAGCATCAATCAGATTAACCTCGTGGATCTTATCATCATCCTCTTGTTGTTTGTGTAAATTAAACACATTCAATTTTATTGTCATATTCCCGAAGGATAACTTCATGATTCTATTTCGACAATTAATTATGACATTGGAAGTAGCTAGGCCTAGAATGATTGGAATTGAGTGCTCACATTTATAACTGGATGTGTATCCAAGATGATAAAGTCTGTCGGAGATTGTGCACATAGGTTGTCTAGAGTACATTACATGTTAGAGATCGACTTATGCATGCAAAGTGGGTGTTGGTAGACTGAGGTGAAAGAGACTAGAACTTGATTGTTCAACAGATTAACTATACTTAGAATTAGTGAAATATTACATGCATTCAGTGCATTCATGCATATATTCTTTATATTGTGAAAGCTTTATGAATTATACACTTAAATCATGCTTGGTTGTGGAAGCATGCATAGATATTGCTTACCGGGCTTATAGCTTACCTAGTTGGGATTTAACCATTCAGGATAAGGAATGGACTCAACGTATTTAGAAATGGAGTTGCGACTTCAAGAAAGTTAATCCAAAGTCGAAGAAAGAAGAAGAGAACAAAGAATATATTTATTTATTTTCGTAGAAATTTTATTTACAATAAGTTAATGTACTTTAAAACATCTTAACTTAATAAATGATGATTTTTTTATATTAATTTGATAAGTCAATGGTGGTAATGAATTTTTTATTTTATTTAGCTCATGTAGTGAGTTACTCCTATGATTAGGCAACTGAATCAAGAATATAGGGCACAAATTCAGGGTGTAACAATTCTCGTTTCTTTTAAACAACATTGAAAGTTTATCATTACTCATTTACCACTATTTATGATGGTAATTGAAAAAAAAAAAACACCCCTTAAGCGATTTGTGTGTAACCTCGATTACAGGAATGAAGTGTGAATTTCCTATAACCCTAAGCTCCATGGGGCTTGCTGTAATGCTTGTATTATTTTGGACGTGACTTTAATAGATCTTTGAAGCCACTGAGGTGGGTGGATCCATAACTTTGAGGCCCACCTTGATATATGTTTCTTACATCCATGTCGTTCATCTATTTCTTTTACCCATTATAGGGCATGAGCCAAAAAATGCAACAAATCCAAATCTTAGGTGGACCATGCATGCCACGGGAAACAATGGTGATTGAATGCCTACCGTTGAAAACTACTTGAGAGCTACTAGAATATTTACTTTTCATCCACCTATTGATAAGGTCAAAAAACCCTGGATGAAGGGACCACAAGTATTAGCTTGATCCAAAACTTTTGTTGCCCACGATAAGTTTTTAACATTAATCACCATGTTTCCTGTGGTGTGGTCCACTCAAATTTGGATCTACACTATTTTTGGGCATTAACTAGTTAAACGGATAGACAACATGAATATAAGACATATACATCAAGGTAGGCCCCATAGTCAAGGATCTACCAAATATGCACCCTATTGTCTCTTTCCACTCATCATCATCCATTTTAAAGTGAGGATGTTGGTTTGAGCAACAATAAACATAGGTGAGAATCCAACGCACCGAAAACCTAAGGGTTCATCTATAAGGCTCATTCGTGGAGGGTGAGTCAGGGTCTAAGATTAGGCCTTCTTCAATCAACCTCATCTCTTCTAGCATTTATCCTCTTTTCTATTCAAAGGACTTGCATATTTTAGATCTGCACTGCATTGCTTCCCAAATACTTCTTTACCATAGTATAGTCTAGTCTTTCCAATATCTCCTTCTTTGCCGCCAACACATGCTACCAGGAGAGTCAACAATGTCGCTTGTATTCTAAAAATGGTAGCTTCCACTGTTTTTCAGCTTGCTCCTATCATGGCCCTTAGGCCCAACGTGATTTGATCGACATTACCTATTTCCATAACGATCGATGGAGAGCCTTTCTTATAATTTATCTCATGCCTATTTCCTCCGCCGTTCCCAAATGAATGAATGGCAGAGAGGTTGATTGAGAAAGATAATTTGTTCTCATTATAATTATAAGATGGTGATTTGATCCATAGCTACTAATGATATAGTGGCGAGGAATTCCTCTCATGGACCATTGGCCTTTGGTACGGCTAGATCTAAAGAAGCTATTACAAAATTGAGATAGACTAGGAGTGTGACTATCAAACCTTCATCCCATCCAGAACTCGATCTACAAGGGAAATCCAAAACTCAGGTAAGCTATGTCACAAGAAACAAACAATAAGGATTAAATGGCCACCATTGCAACCTTTTCAAGCCCTATAAGCTTCAAATCAACCTAATATTTATATTTCCCATTAGTTCTCATGGGCATTACCTTATGAACAAGTTAGCCTTCTGTAATGGGTTGTAATGAGTGTTTTTATCCCCACTATTCCTAGTCTTTATGGTGCACTCGAGTTTTTATCATCCATCATGTCCATGTCAAATGTCCTAAAATATTGTTGAAATGGAAATATAACATAAACCTGGCGTACAAAACTTGGGGTTATAACCGAGTCACGTCCTACAGTAATCCAATGAAAATGACCACGTCAGATACAGACCCAGCATAACGTCTGTATCAAAGGGTAGCATTTCGATATGATTGCGTCGGAGGATTACATGCCATTTCTTTGGACTGCAAGCTACAGCAGACGTCGTCACTCGTCACTGATGCATCCACTTCATCCATCGTTTTCAACAGCTCATCTTAGAATGTAAAAGTAGATCTGGAACTTTAAATAGTGTGACGCGGTTTGGCTGGTGACCCCAGAACCAGCCAACTAGCTCTATGGTACCACCATGATGTATGTCTTTTATTATGACATCTGTTCATTTTCCACCTCATTCAACGACACGACTTAAAAATGAAGCAGATCCAAAACAAAAGTGGATCGGACGCGGATTGGATGCTGAAAGGTTGAGTAGCGACACTGCTAGTGTAGTGACGTCACCAACTTCTGTGAGCCCCACCATGATATATGTTTTGTATCAACATGGTCCAAACATTTGGAGAGATTATTTTAGAGTATGGTCCAAAGAACGAGGCAGATCCAAGGCTGGGGTAGACCCCACCACAAAAAAACAGTGATGAGAGTGACACCCACCCACCCACCCACCCACCCACCGTTGAAACCTTTCGAAGGTCCACCATAATGTTTATTTGAGATCCCACTTGTTCATGTGTTAAAGCAGACATGAGAGAAGGGAAACATGAATATTAGCCTGATCGAAAACTTCCATGGCCCTTAGAACTTTTTAACGGTGGGTGTCACTCTCCCCACTGTTTTTTGTGGTGGTGTCCACTCAAGCTTTGGATCTGATTCATTTTTTAGATCATGCCCTAATATGATCTCTCCAAATGGATGGGCGGTGTAGATACAAAATATATATCATGGTGTGGCCCACAGAACTTGGTGACTTCACTTCAGTGGCCACTCTCGCTACTCAACCTGTTAGTAGCTAATCCGCGTGTAGAAAACAGTAGGGATCGAATGCTGACCGTTGAAAACTTCTGTATGGCCACTGCAGTATTTATTTGCTGTTCATAAAGTCACGTAACCTTGAGTGAAGGGAAATTTGAACCAAGAACTTCCGTGGCTCCCGATAAGTTCTCAATGGTAAGCATTCTATCCCCTGTTTCCTGTGGTGTGGTCCACTTGAGCTTTGAATCTCCTCATTTTGGGGCTCATGCACTAAAAAAAAATCTAAAAAATGAATGGATGGTGTGGATGAAACACATATATCATGGCTGGGCCCATAGAGCTTTGACGCCAGCTAGCTGGCTGATGTTGGGGTCATCAGCCAAACCGCGTCCAAAACAGTGGAGATTGAACGCCCACCACTCAAACCCTCACGAGGCTACAGAAATTTTCGATCATTCAAATATTTGTATTTTCAGTTAATCTTAGCCACAATAACCTTGTCAAGGGTTCTAAGTCTCCATAAGCATCACATGCCCTTAAGAAGGTTTCGGCCTTCAGGGTGTCCGTTCCCACTGGCGTGGTCCACTTGAGTTTTGGTTCTACTTCATTTTTGGACTCACGTCCTAACGTGTGCTTGCAAAACTGATGGACGGAAGGGATTTTTAATGGACACTGCGGTGGGCCCCACAGTTTCCGCCGCGTACCTGATCATTGGTAGGTATAAATCCAATAGAATTTGGACACGTGTAGAATTATTTATTGTGCAGAGAGGACATGTCGACATTGTCATGCCAGATATTTCACGGGTGTAAAATAAATGAGAAAAGCTAACGTGCATGGCCAGATAGATGAGAGAGATTTTCCTTGTTCTTTTTTTTTTTGGATATGGACTGCCGTGGTCCATTGATTGAAGGACCATCAGTCCGGAGATGGCCGAACCACCTGGTCTCACCTGTACAAAGTTAGGACCTGTCACCTTTCACTGCGTAGTGGCATGATCTACTGTGATCAAGCATGGCATCCATGCACGCCATCCAGACCGTCCAAATCATGGAAATGAGGGCAGATGGAGTAAATCCCCAAGAAATTTTCAATTGAGTTTGGCCAAACTGTCCACAACTTTGGTGTCAATAGTATTGGTTGGGCATCAATTAGATAGTTGTTACTGTCCAATGAGCGGTGTGAGTTTCAGGACGACGCGTATTAGGTGGGGTTGCCAAAACAACCCCCACGGTGGTGGGTTAGATGTGTTGGACATGATGTATGTATTTTATATCTACACTGTCGATCCATTTTTTCAGCTCATTTTATAGCTTGAACTCAAAAATGAAGTAGATCCCAAGTTCAACCTGACCAAACCACAGGAAACAGTGGGATAATGAAACCCACCGTTGAAACCTTTCTAAGTACATCCGTGAAGGGCGCGGATTAGGTACTACCTCGCCTGTTCTGAGCTCGGAACAGGCGGAGGCCCCACGGGCCAATGAGGGGCAACCATGATGTATGAATTCTATCCATGCCGCATATCCATTTTTTTCTTATCATTTTAATGATGTCCATCCATTTTTTTCATATCATTTTAAAGTACTGGACAAAAAATAAGGCTGATATAAGGCTCAAGTGGACCACACCATAGGAAGTAGCAGTGCTAGGAACACCCGCCATTAAAACCTTCTTATCATCCACCGTGTCATTTATTTTCCTTCCAACCTATTTATATGCTCATATACATCCGGATGAACTGAAAAAATAAACATCATCATGGTTCATAACTTTTGTGGTCCTGAGAATTTTTCACTGTAGGAATTTAATCTCCATTGTGTAGTCCATTTAAAACTTTAATGTGCTTTATTTTTGGTACAAAATTCTAAAATAAAATGGAAAAATGGATGGACGGTATGGATAGAAGTCATACATCATGGTGGCCCCTATGCTTGTCCTGAGCTTGGAACAGGCGGGGGTAGTACCTAATTCATGCCCATCTGCGAAAGGCTTTCTGAATATGTCTACGTCCCAATTGTTAGAAAATAATTTATTAGATGCACTGAAAAAATAAAATAAAAATAAAATATGAATTTCGTTTCACTAGGCTGAATCACATAACGATATGCTGTCCTTAAAGCGTGATTCACCTCCTTATCAATTGTTGATGTGTTACAGGAGAATTGCTTCTAGGATAAAACAAGCTTGTCTGGATCTGGCGTGCAACAATCATGATGGTCCACTTTGGAATAGTTTAACGCAGTAGATCTGTTCTGGTAGAATCAGGCAGTGAAAATGTTCACAATATTTTAAAAAGGAGATCTGGAGTATCTGATGGGAGAGATGGTATTAAAATGATTGATTTTAGACTGAAATGGTCCAGTTTATAAAGGTACCAGGTAGTGCACCATTGCTAGGTGGCTATCAATGGTTCAGAACGTTTGAAAAACGCTTTCGACCATTGACCATTAATTAATGAACCGTTGTGGCTTTTAAGGCAGCTAGCCGTTTTCAGAAACTACTAAACATTTCGGATTTATGATCTGACCGTTCTCAGTCGCCTATAAAGCCCTGACTCATTTTAGACCCATCACACCTAGGCTCTTACTAGATCTCTCGCACCGCAATCGCACTGTCTTGTGACTGTTTGCATAAGGTCGTAAGGGAGTGACTACTCTCAACACGATGCGCATGTGTAAAGTGCAAAGTGTGCCAACTAGCGCCACTACAACTATACTGCCCACTCCCTCACCCATGCCCACACCCGTGCCTATGCCCGAGTGCGCACGCATGTGCTTGCATTCCCGTGCTACACACTGGAACATGCAACCCGAGCATCTTTATCTCCAAAATATCCAAGAAAAAATACTACTCACACATCCACATATAAACCCTAAAAACTTTTCTACCATTTTCGATGTGGGACTAAAAGCATACACCGCACTTTTTAATTTAAAATTTTTGAAAACCGTTTTGGTGAAAAAATCTTGAAATTTTGAATATTTTCAAAAAACTACAAATTTCGACACCAATCGGCTTCCGTTGGCAATAAAAGGGACAAACGCAGGAACTTTGTGAGACAAAAATTTAGGGGGGGCCATCGTGATACTCGTGAGAAATCCATTTCATCCAATCAAGTTTCCAAATTAGTTTAGGACATGATTAAAAAAATGAGACATATCCAAGACTTAAGTGGATGACATGATCGAAAAAAGTAGGTAGAGAAATGCCTACCGTTGAAACCTCCTTCGACCCATGATGTTTATATGTTATCTATATTGTTCATAAAGTCTGATGTATAACATGTTGTAGACACTTTCATGGCTAAGATGGAACACGCAAGGCCTGATTGAAAGCTGAAGTGAACATGATCGTCGGAACTTTAAAATAGTCATGTTAGGCAAACTGGAATGAGTTTTTAGACATATCATATATGATTTTGGGTAGGTTAAATTACTTTAACCAAACACTAGGTCGCCCATACCGGATCTGCAAATTTTCATTAGACTAACCATCAAAAGCTCATTTTATTCTTGTTTTTACTATAAATAATAAGTTTTAGATATTGTATATATATAACTTTTGATCCTTTGAGCCGTAGGAATCATTCCTAACATGAAAATAGCTCAGAAAAATTAGGAAAACAACATGGTTAGGCCAAATTGGACACTTACTATTTTTGATAAAAAACTGTGAAGTCTAACTATTTTTGGTTTTAAAAAAAAAACTATGAAGTCTAATAGAAATGATGACCGTGTATAAATAATAAGTTCACTATTTATGGTAAGTCACATTTTTAGGAGTTAAGAGTTAGAGTTTAAAACTTTATCCTAGGTTTGATCTCATTATTTAAAGGATTGTAAATTCATTTTTTATCATCAATTAATTTATTTTAAATTTATTAGAAGTTATTTCTAATCATATCCCTCATAAATTCAAGAAAGCTTTGTGAGGAGTCCAGGGAGCTCAGTGGATTTAGAGTAGTTATTCCTTAAGGAAGACAATGATCCACCTCATCACGTTCTTCCCTGTGTCAAAGTCATTCATATTATGATGTACTGAAAACACAAAAATACTAGCCTAATCCAAAACTTCTGTGTCACCATGAATGTTTCAATAGTAGACTTTCAATTTTTCAATATCTGCCTCATTTTTTTTGGAAAAACAGATGTACAAGGTGAATTTATTACAAACATCACAATTGAGCCCACTTAGCTTCTTCGCATGAGCAATCTTTATAATGACAACGCCATTTGATCCATGTTTTCTTTAATGCAAGGGCATTGATCGATCTAAACCGGTGTGCACATGTGAGATGTGTTCTATGGATGAGTTGTCGATATTTTGATATTGATCTGTTGGCTTCTGTTTTGGTTCAGTTATGTGTGACTTGTGTGGACGTTTAAGAACTAATTGTGTGGTTTGATTCAAACTGAATAACTTGAACTCAAGCGCTAAGATAGACAAATACATCAAATATAAGTGTATATGACCGAGACTTGAGAAGATTGATCGCCTATTTAGCCACTCGCAATACGGTTGTAAGATGATCTGGCATTATTGGAGGGTAGAGTTCTTCCTCCAAAGATGAGTTGCACCTTTCCCTTTATACAAAAGGATTTTTATAAATGGAAACAGTTAAGCAAAAAGGAAATACTTGCATTTGAACATAGGAAGCAACCGTAAATGCCTTTCTAAAAGATGAAGTGATTGTATTGATATCGATAATAGTCCAGCATAAAAGCATAGACTTGAATTACCGCTAAAGATTACTACTATTAGATTATGATTAAAGATTACTGCTACTCATAGGATAGAGTTAACATATGATAAGAAAAGATAATTTGATTTTTTTATTAAATTGGTATGAGATGATTTACTTTGCTAAACTTTTTGCTATTTATAGATCTCTATTGCAGCTTCTCTTCATGAGTTTCTATTTTATTTTAATGGTTATGACAGCTAAATTGTTACCACGCTGATTTTTCAAATCCTTTTATTTCTTTGTATCCCTTTAACTATTCTTTTCCATTCAAACACTTTTGACCTTTAGGCTTCTCGAACATGCCTTGTCATCAGCTAACATGTATCATCCAACTCAGCACTAGCTAACTTCCGTAGAAGATAATTCGAATATATCTAAAAAACTTTTGTACACTATATATTTCTTGACATGTGTCATTTTCTAATTGACTGTTTGGCTATTTTAGGAATGGTTAGATATAGGGTACAACATTACCCCCCCCCCCCCCCCGGTCGCTTCAAATTTTTAAAAGGTGAATGTGATGGTAGCTCGATGTTTGACATAATAAGTGTGATTGCTCAATCGGACAAAAACATCAAATTTGGTCATCTTGGTCGAACTCGACCATGTTGATTGAAAAATATCAAATTTGGCCATCTTGGTCTAACTCGACCATCTTAATAAAAAAAAAAATATCAAATTCGGCCACGACAATGAAGACTGTTGGTCAATCCATTCCGGATAAGGCTTATGGTAGACTGGGGTAATAGTACGACGAAGAATTTGGCTAGCCATTTCCCCATCGTGAGTGATATTCTTGGAGAAATGCTGCCTCTCGGGTATTCTCTGATTTCTGGCCTTATAAATGAAATTCTTGTTATCCCATTTAAATTCATCTGAACTCAGCACATGAAAGAATATTCCACACTTCTTGTACTAGATCAGGGTGTGAATTTTGTTGTGAAATAAGTATTATTAGTGTTGGCTGTACTGACGCCAGATTTCCAACATAACTAGTCTCAATAGTTTGTTTAGACACTATTTGTTGAGGCATAATATGTGCGCTTTTGGTAAAAATAGCCATCATTCGATTTAAGCTCTTAGTTTGACTGACCATCTACCTGTTGAAGGTTTTAGCTTGAATTTGTGATTGCTTGGCATGAGCTTGTGATTGCTCTACAACATGTTGAATCCTCATTTGCATATTGTGTAACCCATCCGCCACTATCTTAAGAGGATCTATCTGAGATGAAGACGCCCTGTCTGGGTTTGGTAGATTAGGCCGTGAGCTTTGCTATGGATTTAATAGCTCAGTCGCTATTTGCATATATATTTCCTCTTTTGGTGCAAGAGGTCCACTAACTACATAAGTATTATGATTACCTCTTCAGCTCATGCTTTCACTAAAATTTTTGTATTGTTGATGCACACTAAATACTTATAGAAACTAAGTAATTTTTAGTCCCATCGAGTGTGCCAAAAATTCTTGACTTTTGGTTTGGTTCGGTCACGTGTGGCTTGTGCAGGCGTGCTGGATCCGATTGTGCAACTTGATTCAAACCGAACAACTTGACCCAAGCGTCAAGATAAACAAATACATTAAACGTAAGCATATATGACCAAGACCTGAGAAAATCGGTCACTTATTCAGCCGCTCATAATATGGTTGTAAGATGATCGAAAAATTATTGAAGGGTGGAGTTCTTCCTCAAAATATGAGTTGTATATTGCCTTTCATGCAAAATGACTTTTATAAATAGAAACAATCAAACAAATGAGAATTATCTGTGGTCAATCATAATGAATAATAGTAAGATACTTTTTTGAAAGATAAAGTGATTTTATTGATACCATAAATAATTCAGCCCAAAAGCATAGATTATCGGTATTAGATTATGACTAGGAATTGCCACTACTCTCAGGATAGAGTTCAGATATGATAATAAAAGATAATTTGATTTGTTTATTGCATTGTTACAAGAGAATTTTCTTTGCCAAACTTCTTATTATTTATATTTCTTTGTTGTAGTTTTTCTTCGGATATTTTTATTCTTTATTTTAATTGTTGTGGCAGCTGAATCGTTGTCACGTTGGTTTTTCAAATCCTTTTGTCTCTCCATATTTCTCTAGTCATTTTTTTCTACTCAACCACTTTCAATTTATAGGCTTCTTGGCCGTGCCTTATCATCTTCTGATGTGTATCATCCAACTTGACGCTAGCAATACATACATAAAAAACACTACAAATGTCTTTAAAGATTTTTTTTATAGTGTATATTTTCAACACATGTCATTTCTTAATTGACCATTTCATTAACAGCTAGAGCGGTTAGAAATTGGGTACATCAGGGTCATGCAACTAATGGTAGGTATATTCGATTAGTACGATTTTGTTTTTACCTTCTATCCAAGAGTGAGGCAATGATCAATCCAAATAGGTATGCAGTCATGCCACGTCCACACTAAAGGTGATCCATGTATCTTGCAAGTCAATATGATTTCTTGCTATAGACAATGCACAATGAATGATTCACCAGGTGGGTGCGACTCTTACCGTGGGGCCCACCTCAATGTAAGCATTATATATCCATTCTGTTCATTGGTTTTACTAGCTTATTTTAGAGTATAGTACTAAAAATAATGTAAATAAAAGTCTTAATAAAAGACTTAGGTAAAAAACCATGATAAGGATTGAATTCTCACCATTAAAAGTTTTTTTTAGGGCCATAGAAGTATTGGATCAAGCTACCATTTGTGTTTTCCCTTCATCAAGATTTATGTGACCTCATCAATAACTTGAATGGGAAATAAACATTACGGTGGACCCTAGGAAGTTTTTAACGGTGGGTGTTCAGGAAGATACCTATAAACAATCGCAGAGAATAACAAATATGATACCATTTTGAAAGATAGAGTGATTGTATTTATATCAGGAATAGTCCAGTACAAAAGCATAAGTGACCGCTACTGAATTATGACTAAGGATCACTGCTACTCTTATAATAGAACCAAAATATGATAAAAAAAGATAATTTAATTTGTTTGTTGGAAGGGGATAAAAGAATTTTTTTATCAAATTTTTACTATTTATAGATATCTATTACAATTTCTTTTCATACAGTTCTATTCTTTATCTCCAAGTAGTAACTGAATCGTTGCCACCTCCTTTCAAATTTTTTCGTCCCTTCGCGTGTTCAACACTAGCCTTTTACTTGCTCAACACTAGCCATATTTCCACAATAACAATACAAGTATATCTGAAGATTTTTTTTGTATGGTGTATATTTTCAACACATGTCATTTTTTAATTGGGTATTTCAGCAAGCCGTCAGAAAGATGGAAAAGCAGGGTCGTGCCCCTCATGGTAGGTATATTCCATCAGTACAATATTGTTTTTACCTTTCATCCGGGAGCCACAAATAAGTATGCAGCCATGCCACGTGCACACTTCCACGTATCTTGCAAGTCAATATAATTTTTTGCCATAGACAAGACACAATAAATGATTCAGCCAAGTGGGTGCGACTTTGACTGTGGGCCCACTTCAATGTATACATTATATATCCTGTCCGTTTATTAATTTTACTAAGCTTATTTTATGGTATGGTCCAAAAAATTATGTAGATAAAAATCTTATATAAAACACATCACAAGGATTGAATTCCCACCATTAAAATCATTATAGGGGCTTAAGAAAGTTTTGGATGAAGCTACCATGTGTGTTTTCCCTTTATCCATGTTTGTGTGACCTTATAATAAGTTGAATGCAGAATAAATACTACGGTAGACCCTGGGATGTTTTTTTAGGAAGTTTTTTAAGACCGGATATTCAATGACCACGGTATCAACAGTGTATGGTCCACCTGAGATTTTTATCTGCTTCATTTTTAGTATTCCATGCCCTAAAATAAAAATCAGGCAAAACCAATGGACCGTGCGGATATACAATAAATAAATGAAGGTGGGCCCTACAGTCAGGGTCACAGCTAGCGTTGGTGATATGGACCGTTCATAGTAATTATGTGAGCAGTTGTACAGCCATCTAAATCAAACAAAGACTATATACATTGAACTAAAGTCGCTGAAACAAAATGGTGGTGTAAACATCAAATCCTGATGTTAGACAGAGAATAATTAGTTGTAATTAATTCCTTATTAATTCTTCATTAAATATTAAAAAGCTTAAAGTCTATTAGGCCAGGTGGAAGGACATTGCTTTTGATCATTTGTGTCTTCCCATCTTTCTCACTTTCACAGAAGCAGGGAAATGACTTATTGCTTATCCGAGTTTGGAAATAATGTGATTTTTTTAAAATTTTTATTTTTGGTGTAAATCTTTCATCTTGATGAGATAGATGAGATGAACGGATTGGATGGCATGTAAATACTACGTTAGGCCCCACACAAAACTAATGGTTAGACTCCAATCCTAACTTTTTGGTGGGGACTTGGCCTACCTAACTCATGATTTTCAGTTTTATTGTGAAGAGATGAGGCAGCGTACGTGATTTGCGGGGTGGATTTCATGAAACGGCCGTGGATCAGGTGGTGTTGCCAACAACACCCCGCATGGAAGAATGGAGGGGGATGGGGTGGGGATGAAACACATATATCATGGTGGGACCAGCCATTAGTTAGTAGCAGGGGAGTAGCCAATCCCTTTCCGTCGCTCTGCGTGCGGGATTTACGAGAGCGGATTAAGTTTAGGCCAGGATTTATGAGAGCGGATTAGGTGTGGCACTGGCCTAATCTAAGATGGTGCGGCCATTACCGTGAGGCGACCTCGGTGAATTTATTCTATATCCACCCCTTTCAACCGTTTTTATAGATTTTTGAGGGTATGAACCTAAAAATGAAATACATCCAAATCTCAGGTGTACCATTTCATAGGAAACCGTGGTGATTAGTCATTAAAAACTTTTCGTGGGATACAAAAGTTTCTGGTCAAGCTTATATTTGTTTTTGTCCTTCATCCATATTTTTTTCTACCTTATTAACATTGGAGCCTTCAATCATCACCGTTCCTCACATGAGACTTGGATCTACTTATTTCTGGACTTATATGCTAAAATGGTCTGGAAAAAAACCGGTTGAATGGTGGAGATTTAGAAAAAAATATATCAAGTTGGCGCTAGTCGCCTTCTTTGGTTGAGACCGGAATGGCATCGATTCCCTATTTTGGGTGGCTACAGTGGATCGTGTAATGGAAGGGGGAGTGTACTAAGGAGCTAAACCTAAAAAATAAAAATCCACACCCGCGCGGTTATATTTGAACGGCACCATCGATCGCCACGTGTTCTTATCGCCGACAGACACGGATTTCTTGCGCCTTTGGCCCTTTAGCAGGAAGTTTTGGCTGGGATGCTGGGTTGGGCCCACCGTGATGTTTTTGAGAAATTCATCCCGTCTATCCATTCTGAGAACTCATTTTAGGACATCATATGATGCAAAATTTTTGTATTTTTACTTTATTCCAGTGGGGATGACCTTATAAACGTTTTGGATGGCATGTAAACATCAAGGTGGAGCCCACGAAGGTTTCAACGGTAATAATTTCTTTTCCAAAATTTCCTTCTCGTGTGGCTCACTTGAGTATTATATCTGCATCTATTTTGGTCTCATGTCCTAAAATGAGCTCTCAAAACATATGGACGGAGTGGATTTCTCAGAAACATCACGGTGGGCCTCACCCAATATCCCAGCGCAATAACTTTAAGCCAAAGGCTTCCGCAGAAATCGGCGTCCAATGCCGACGTCGAGAAATAGGAGTTTTTTTTAGCCACCGTAGACCCCACCTTTTATCCAAAGGCTTTTTAAGGATCTCCTAAACTTTACTTACGACACTAAAACGATTACGTACAATCACACTATTTAAAGATAAAAATATCCTTACTTTACGAGATATAGTTGAAAATACGCTTGCATTCATGGTGGCACCATGATATCCATGTTGCCACCGTAGAACTCTGTCCTGTCCACGGTGGCACTATCCATGTAATGCCTTAGTTTTCACGACCCGAGTATACAACTCGCTTCCCAAAAATCCAAGAGTTAATAGGTTATTAAGTGACAATCATTATAAAATCAAAGTACAAATAGTGAAAATCAAACTTAGGATAAGCCATAATCAAAATAGGAATAGTATCCTAGCCCACTCAGCTAGGGACCCAATATAAAACCTCAAGTTATAAAATGAACATAACAGCTAAATCTACTGATTCAGCCTGAAGTATGCAGCTGCTTCCTGGTGCAGCTCATCCTCATACAACTCTACCTCCGTTGTGACGGTATCAGTCCTGAGATCCACTGCGTATTCGTCTATCCCTGCACCCGTATCCTCTATACAGTTGAACATTGATGAATGAGTGGCCAGCTCAGTGTGATTTTTTCTCAAGATTACACACCGCCACCCTAGACAAGAAGTAACATAAAAATAACCAGGCAAACAAAACATAGTCAACGCAGTCTTATTATATGCATTGATGCATGAATGTATCATCGACTCGGGGATGCTCATCTGTTCAGAAGTTGGGCTCGTCACCCATGCAAAGGCTGACTATTAGCGAAACACATCACATGCGTACATCACGTACTGCATAATGACTGCCCATCGTACATCACATACATAAATAAGTATGATATATATGCATGATTATCCAAGCCATTATTAGTTTAATTACAATAAGCCGGTGTAGACACCCCACCCAAGCTAACATCTCGAGAAGGCTAAGACAATCTAAGAATCGTGATCGTATCCAAACTCTAATCCTAGCTTAAACCTAAAAACCTAACCTAAAAGTCTTAAATTGCAATCCGCAACCAGAAACCGTGATCCAAACCATTCAATCCACATGTGATCCCATCTTTACCCTATACCTTGATCCCTTTCCCAAACCTAAGCCCACCTATCCGAGCCATAAGACACTAAAAGAGGACCACCGGACGAACCAACACGATAGATGAAGCCCACACACTCGAGCCTGGCCTGAACCCATACACGGCAGTAGTTTGACTACTGTCGGTAGTAGTCTAACTACCGTCGATGGTAATCGAAGTACCACCACATGTGGCCCGCGTGTGACCATATGGGGACAGCTGTCCCAGAGTCCGAAAGTCAACTCTTCTAGAAAATTACCCTCTATCCGAGCTTATTTACCATTTTACCAGCCCCTTTAGCCAATGGGAGTGCGCCACATGGCATTTCTCTCCTCTCAACTATTCATAGCTTACCACATCAGCTTTCACCCTTCCTAAACCCCACATTTACCAAAAGACCATTAGAAAAGGCTATAAATAGCCCTCTCCTCTTCACATTTTTACACCCAACAAACCAACATCTTTCCATCTAAGAGAGAGTAAGAGAGAAAGAGAGTGAGAGAGAGAACGAAGGAAAGGGAAGGAGCTTTCAAGTCCTCAAAGTTTTGATCTTTTAAGCTATCCGCTAACCTTTCTCTCACTCTTTCCAACCCATAAGCCTAGCCCAGATTGGTCATCGTTCGGTTCATGTCTTAGCCTATTTAAGATCAAGCTAAAGATCCATTTATTCTACATACAAGCATTCATCATGACATCTATTTCCTTCTCAACCCCCCTACTTCTCTAGATCTCTAGTGAACGTATGATCTGTGATTTACCGTACATTAGATCCCATCACATAAGAAATTTATAGTAATCTAGTCCATTTTTCTTACCTCTTTGATAAGCATCATCACATCCGCCCTCTAGACACACCGTTGGACGTATGCTCTGTAGCTTGTCGAGATCTTGGATCTTGTCACATCAGAAATCCATGTGTGTGCCTAGTCCAATCTCAACCACATCATTCATCCCTTGAGATTTTCATACCACACCAAGTAGAGACCGTACGTTTGTACGGATAGAGAGGGTGCCTAACCCTTTTCCTCTTTGTAGCTGAGGTCCCTTATCTAGAATTTTGAATCGCAGATTAGGAGTCAATCTAAGGTAGGAGAGTCTTTGAATTTCTCTAGCCTTACATATTTCGTGGGTTCTAGTCGACTGTGGGATTCTGAGATTAATTAGCTAGTGGCGACTCCAACATTCACAAATTAGCCTAATCACCCCACCACCAAAAACATAACATTTAACAAAAGTGTGGGCGCCGATTTCTAGTGTCTACAGAATGACGACTCTACTGGGGAATTGCTAGCTTGCACTAGCTAAGACCCGACTCGAAAGTGTGTGGTACTTTAATCGCAAGGGATATCGTCACCGCATTCATACAAAAAAAATAAAAACATCTTTGGCTTGTACTTTCTTAGGCGTAGATTCAAACTATGACCACTCGATCCTGCATAGCTATGACCTCTCAAGCCACCCATGAAGAAGAGCCGACAACTCAGCCAGCTCCCGAAACATTAAGCACCCTCACCTGCACCAACACCCGCGCTGTCACCTCCCGTAACTCCAACAGACCCACAGGCCAATACAACCATGCAAGAAATGACCCAAAGTCTCCGAGCAATGCAAGAGTTGCTACTTCTCCGAGTACCAAATGCCACACCAAATGCACAAGCAACTTAACCTAGCGTACAGAATAGCTTACTCCCTCAAACCCCTTTTGCCTTTTCTTTCTTTCCTCCAGTAAATCCTATTCTCCCTCTCCCAAAAGAGTCAGCACAAGATCAACAGCAACAAGCAAATGGGAGTAACCCTCCCATACATCTCTACTCAGTACATTACAATAATTAGGTTACAACACAAGTTCCCCCTAACGGGAACCACAAACAAGAACTGGTGGATGCCCATGAAGGGGGCCAGTTTCGAGTCCAACTCACTCCCCCTAACGGGAGTAATATTCTGGAATTGGCAGATACCCTAGGTGGGAGCCATTTTTGAACGTCACACCCTCCACCGAAAGGGAGTGGTGTTCAATTTCAGTTACCTCTCGCCACTGGGAGTCCATCTTCTTTTCAACAACCCCCCATTCTTTATCCATACGAAGAGGAAGCAGCACAAGCCCTACAGCAAAGGGCAAGATACTCGCTGCCAAGCAAGTCTGAAATTGAGAAACTACGAGAGCAGTTACAAATGGTGCAAAATTAGCTTCAGAGATAGCAAGGAGTGGACCACCCATCCACCAAGTTCAGGGATCTCTGTCCCTTCCCAGATGCCCGGGTTCCCCCAACTTCGAGGTACCTAAATTTAAAAGGTGTGACGGTAGTAGATGCCCCACAACACATCTAAAAGCCTTTTTTGGGGAACTCAATGCGATAATAGGGAATGATAGAGCCTTGATATAACTCTTCCAGAAGTCCCTTAAAGGTGACGCTTTGGATTGGTACACCTCACTAGATAACCGTTAAATCAGAACCTGGAAAAGGCTTTCTCAGGCATTCATTGACAGATTTTCATATAACTTGAACATAGCTCCGAGAAGGTCCGACCTGGCTGCCTTGAGATAAAAAAGTCACGAGTTCTTATCAGCATACGTAGGGCGATGGTGAGCCATGACAGGTTGAATGAGAAACCCCATCGATGACGAAGAACAGATATCCATGATCGTCCATTGAACAAATCCTAACATCTTAGGATATCTAATCTCATATCCCTATGTAAACTTCTCTCAGTTCATCTAGGCTGGAGAACAAGAGGAAGCCGGGATCAGAGCCAGAACCATCTCCCTATGGCCATACCAGACCCCCTTAATTAAAAGAAACAAATTCGAGGGAAAACCTGTCGGATATGGGAATGGAAACGACACTACTCCCACACAACACACTACGGAGGTTAACAATATCGTCACCAATACTCAAGGTAACCAGTACACTTCGCAACTGGAGTCGTAGCAAGACAGACAGTATCAGCCACAAGTAAACAGGCAGTACCAACCATAGCAAGCCCAACAGGGATATCAGGCACAACCGTCTCAACAACAACAACAACAGCTTAGGGGGAATGCGCAAGACCCTTACAAACATACAATGTTAGGTAGGAAGTTCACCCCGCTAGCACAAACATACAGCTAAGTTCACCAATCATCGTCATCACCATCATCGTCATCATATCCTTGCCCAAGCTATTTAGGTCAACTGAACAAATCCTGTTTCACCAATCATTCCTAGCTAAGACCATTTCTCAGTAACTAAACAAGCCTTCACATCCCTTCCCACCACCTCAAAATCCACGTTGTTAGGTCTTCCTCTAATCCTCTTTTTAGACCCTTCAAAAATTAGGGTTCTTTTCCTTATCGTGCTCGTCATTGGACTTTGTTGCACATGATGAACCATCTAACTGCATCCTTGATTTTATCTCCTAAGCAACAACTTTCCAGATACATCGGATTACCTCTTCCTTAATTCTATTCTATCCTTCATATTCTTCCCACACTTCGAACTGGTGCATGTTTTCCTTCTGACAGCCCAAAACTCAGTTAATAAAGTATTGTTGGTAATATAGTTTGCTCATAACATCTTTCCTCAAGTTCCAAAGGCATATGTGACAAAAAAAAATAAAAATCTAATATCATAGAAGGGCAATGTGTACAAAATCAGACTAAAAAACAAGTATCATGTTGAAGTTTGAAAATGACCTTTGCTCACCAGATGTTTGATCAACTTTGTTAGAAGCTTCTGACATTTCAGACAATAAACAAACCGTACTTTAATGGTTTTGCTGGTCATGTTTCTTAAAACACACTCCAAGTATGAAGCTCCTCTGGAGTGAAGTCATCCTAGTGCATTTAAAAATGGGGGCAAAATTATCAGTTTTGTAATCCAAACCCAATGCCATAGAGTTCTTATGGAGCCTTACATTTTCATTAAAATAAGACCAAGTTAATAAATCAAAAAGGAGAAACTACAACGAAATCAAAGCTTCTTAAAGGGTTTCATCTTAAGAAATTTGAAATAGGCCTATTATGAAAAGAGAGATTGCATTTGTCCATTTCAAATGGATGGAATTCCTCAAAGGCCCATTTACGAAAAGAACAGTTATCTATGGATGTTACCAAATTTTCTTGGCATAGCTTTCGCAAGTTTCCTTGTTTTGTTGTTGTAAGGAATATATATTCTCCTTTAAGCCCTGACAATGACAACACAAGCCCCATGAAAATTCTAGAAAGAAAATAGAAATCAAAGAAATAATGCTCATAATAGAGCTCTAAACTTTTCACTTGCATCAGTCAATGCATATATAAGATAAAGGTCTACAACCTGATTGCTACCAACACTGCTAGGCATCTAGGCAGCATTATTTTTCTACAAAAAAGGAAATTAATGAAAAACTTACATACCCAAGAGCACGGCATCCACTATTAAAACCAATATGAGAAAGTACACCCATTAGCTTGATTTTTCTCTCAACCGGGAAAAACTGGCATATACATAAGAGGATGAAGGCAGACAATAAAAAATACCAATTTAAAATGCTACTAACAAAGCCGAATGTAAAATGTACCAATCACTTTCATAGAGAATGACAACATCTACAGTGGTAAGATTGATATCCAGAGCCTACAAATCAGCCCGATCCAACTCTTAAATGGGCCGCAAGACCGTGCATTGAGATGAACGTCTACCGTTGATTAGATGGGGTGGGGGGGGACCTATTGTGCTGTTTATATAAAACACCACCAAACTTGTGAAATTCAAAGTGTTAAAGATTCAAGTATAATTTTGCATGTTTAGTTATGCAAAGCAGCTTGAACCATTCACTTTGTTGTGATGGTTTTAACAACTTTCATCATTATGAAGTTTTTAATTTGAAGTTCTCAGATTTTGAAATGATTGAATCACACTCTAGGCGATCAAATTCTTCTCAGGAATTTCATCAAACACCCCACGTTCATACCCAATCTCTTCAAATTTTGCATAGAAATTCAACAACTTAGTCTGCATGAATTGGCTTAAGTTGAGCCTGTTGAGGAAAACATGCGAATGGATTTGCAGGCCTTCTTTAAGTTTTTTGAAGATCCATGTTATTTGCCTGATCTAGTTTCTTAGTTAAAAAAAAGAGGGAGAAGCCTAAATACTCCATAGAAACCACCACTAGAAATTTGAAATATCCATAGAAACCTCCTCTAAAAGTAGAAAATGTGAAACCTAAGCAAAAAATATAAACAACACTCCCAAATCTACTGATGTAACACCCTGAATTTTGGCCAATCTGGGATTTGACGTCCTTAGGCAATGGGTCAATTAAAACACCTGAAAAATCGTTCAGAACCCAATTCCATAGCCAAAGAAACTACTTAGGATTAATTTCTTTAGAAACTAAGCATAAGATAGCTAGCGCAATGTTGGAGTGGCTGGGAAACAGTCCCTGATCACTTTAAATACGTTCTACAAGGCCCAAATCGAGTAGAACCAATGACCCTATAATACTCTATAACCTCGGATCAAACTCTAAGCAGGTCTATTCTCTGGACCACATTGAATTTTTATATTGGATTTAGACCGCGCATCGAAGGTCCGATACCTCCTATCTTAGACGGTTAGAACCGCCCAGCTGGACTTAACAATCATTTCGAAAATCAAGTCAAACCGATAATCACGGACTATTTCATTGAGCCCGGACTGAAGAGACCGCGAATAGGGACAGAATTGGAATTTCAAATTCAAATCTGGCACACGACTTGACACGTCAGTATTAAGCGTTCTGACCGTCAGAATTCATCCAGATTACACCCTCGGATCAGGAAAAATTTCTATTTATTATTATGAGACTTCCAGCCCTGATCTACGTGCGGTGACCGCTGAACTGAAACTGGTCCGCCACGTGCGATCTGCGAACCCTGTCGGACTGAAAACTTAATGCGTGCTAGATCTGGTACGTATGAGCTTAAGTCCGATCGCATTCGACCAGGGGACCACCAGAAATGCCCTTTTGGACCGAAACAGCCCCGATTTGGATATACCTCAAGTATACTTTGTTCCCAAGCCTGTTTTGGGCACATCTGAGCTTATAAAAGGGGTTGAAACCCTCACTTCTCTCACCCATCCGAATTTGCTAGAAACCCTAGCTAGAGTGAGAGAGAAAGTGAGAGTTTGTGAGAGAAGGTGGGAGAGCTTTTCCTGCTGCTGCTGCACATGCTTAAGCGGCGTATTCCAATCACTTTGCCGATGATTTCTCCACGTTTCTAGGTAAGAAATAACCCTAGAAAGTTACTGATTTGATGCTTCTTTAGTTACATAGCTTGTTAGTTGATAAATCTCGTAAATCAGGTTCTCTATTCGCCGTAGACGAAGCGTATACGCTCCGTTCGAATTCTCACCCCTAAAAGGAAAAAGGTGCGGATTTTTGGACGCTTTGATTGACTGTTTCCAAAGCTTTCAATGTCGTTTAATAGTAGATTCTTGACGGCAACGCCGTTTGACATGTACAACATGCTCTCCGTTTCCCGTTTTGTAAATTAACGAAGAATATGAGATTTAGGGCATTTTAGTCATTTGTAGGAAGTACGGTCTACATGCATATTTTGCTGACGTGATTGACATAGTTTGTTGCCGCATTAGGGAGTTAGGAATGCTTGCATAATCAGTTTGGCGAAGAAATTCGCCTAGTTGCGCACTTTGGGTCGACATACTATATGTAGACTTAAGTGTGTAGTGTATGTGTTTGTATAAATGCTTGCACTAGTATGTATTGAATTAAATGATGTTATGTAGTAGTTTGAGAATGATTTCTTGATTAATATGCTGACCTAAATGATTTCCTATATGTTGACCATATGCATGATTCCATTACATGCATGGAATGTAGGTGTTTGAAGATTTGCTTAAGTTGAATGTTATAACATGTATTAACATGCTCACATGATTGTATTTCAATTCCAATACCTTTGCATATATTGTTGATGTGATTTTATAGATGTGTGGGACTAGACTTAGTCCAGGCAGTCGGTAACCGAGCGAATTCATGGCTGACTGGTCATAGCCACGAGCGACGCGTCGATGAACGTGATTCGTGTTTAGAGTTGGCGGCAGTGGTTAGGCCACGCGAAGTGTTTTACGCACTTCATGTCGTTCGACTTGAGATGCGATCGCGCTAGTCGAGCCCGTCAAGTAACCCGACTGGCCGATGTATGTTCACCTTGTATGAGTCATAACTGCTTGAACCTAGGGTACTGAACTTACCATTGTAAACCCTGTTAACCATGGTACCTTGATCCACGAAGACTCATGAGCCGGGCATGGTGGTATGGGACACCGTGGTCGAGCTGTCGGCCTACGCTGGGGCCACAAACCTCCCCGTAGTGACCAGTGAGCACCTAAACTCGTGAACAGATTATGGTGGTATGGGACACTATATTCTAGCTGTCGGCCTACACTGATCAGGCGACGAGCCCTTTGTAGTGACCGCGAGCGTATTCTGAGTCTACAGGAGGCGACGACCCTTCAGTAGCAGTAGAGTACAGTAGGCCTGTATTGATAAGGTGATGGGGGAGCGGTGCAACAGTGCGAGCAACAGCCCTGACAGCCCTTGCAGTGACCTACGAAATATACATCGTATGAGATTACTAGGAGTGACGACCCTAGACAGGATCTGTGTTGGGATTGATACAAGGGAAGTACCTTAGTTTCCCAATCCTGCTGTTTGAATGGACTAATAACAACTTGAAATTCATATCACCATAGCATTGCATGTGCCTGGAAGATGTGGAGCACTCTAGGGAGTGTGGCATGCCGCGGTCGTAAGATGTTGCCGCATGAGGGTGATCGTCGGTGAGGGCATACATCACGTCATGTCATAATTGCATTAACAACAGTATTAGGATTGTTTGATTTATTGCTTTACTATTATCGCGTGATTGATTTGAGAACATGTTAATCCTTGCTCTATTATTCCACTGAGTTAGCTACTCACTCCCACGTTACGGGACGGTGTTCCTGGACACCCACCAGACCTTTTTGTGATTGCAGATGATGGCGCGGCCTGCGAAGCGGAGCTGGACTTGATGATGATGAGGAGGATCCCTCCTTTATGTGTGTTCTGATCGACGGGATTACAGGGAGGTTGATTAGATGCCTTGACACTTGTTATTTTATATTTTTAGAGCACTCATGTATATTCTTTTGTTTACTTTTGAAGTATATATGTATGTATATAACCCGGTAACATATTCACACTCTAGAGACATACAACAGATTATATATGTTATACATACTATCACAGTCTTCCGCTTGTAAATTTAACTGTCTCTGGAGCGTGATATGCTGTTTTAGCTTAATCTCACTCATGTTTAATACATTATCATAGACAACATTCAATCATACATATCTATGTTTCATAAATAACATTTTGAAACTCGGGAGTTGGGTTTTTGCTCGACCCCCCGATTTTCGGGATGTTACAACTGATTTGAAAATAACCTCCAATAAATAGCCTCAAAACTCCTAAGCAAGAAGCAAAATCATCAGAAAATAAACAAAGCGCATGTTAGATTTTCCAAACCAGAATGAAATCCTCTCCTCAAATCATCACAAACAGAGATCGAAGAAATTAGGCCGAAAAAGATAAAATAGCAAAAGAGAGTGAAAATTACTTTTTGAGATTTGCTACAGAGATACAAATAGAGTGAGAGAGAGAGAGAGAGAGAGAGAGAGAGAGAGAGAGAGAGAGAGAGAGAGAGAGAGAGAGAGAGAGAGAGATGCTTAACTTCTCAGTGCAGATGCCGCGCCAGATCCAGCATTTGAGAGGAAAATGGATGGACGATGGCAACCACAAAGCCAAATAAAAGGGAGGATAGAGAAACTTTTGAGCCCAGGAATGGGGTTTTTTTCCAAGGAGTGGAGGGAAATGAATCGTTTCGTGAGAGGGGGAAAAGAAAAAGGCATCGTGGTTTCTGCATTTTTACCTGCTACGATTTTAGACCATAGCTAAAAGCCCTCTGGACAGTAGCTATTACACTATCCTTCGTAGTCCCTCCACATACGCACGTTTGATGGGTTTTGGATGGACGGTCTTGTGAAGGGCTTTGTGGGGTCGATCGTGATGCATTTGATACATCCACTCCGTCCATTAATTTTGTAATTTTTTTATAGGGAATGACCCCAAAATTTAGGCAAATCGAAGGTCCAATTAAACCACACCATCAATCAATGGTAGGTATTAATCTCTACTATTTCTTGTTGTGTGGTCCACTTAAGCTTTCGATCTACTTCCTTTTTTGTGCTCTTGCCCTAACATTCTCTTTCGACATGAATAGACGTATTAGATGGAGCAAGCACATTTTAATGGGCCTCGTAGAGTCCCTTATGGGGCTATCCCAAATTGTATGAATGTGTGGAGGGATTAACTTTAGCTACGGTTTGGGCATTTTTAGCTACGGATTTGAGCCATAGAAATCTAGATACGGTCTATGTCCATAGCTAAAAACTAGCATAGTTCGTAGCTAAAAACTAGCATAGTCCATTGCCTTTGATCATTTTTTTGGTAGTGATTAAACTGCCACTAATCATAACCTTCATGTTGAGGGTCTAATCTTATCACCATCAGTTCAGTTACACCCTAAGTACGAACTCTTTTTAAATGAATTTTTCCCTTAGAAAGATTTTAAGTTATATATGTGTCTTGCAACCGATACAATCATGTGAGGGTATGATATGGAGATTCAAGCGTGATTCAATAGGCAAAGTAAAACTCGTGTATACATATAATTAAAGAGTCATGTGCTCATAACTTATTAGTTCTAAAGCATGTATCTCAAGGGAGCCAATCAAGTGATTCATGTACTTAGGCATCTAGTCAATCAACTCTTAAACATATGCTTAAGAAAACTAATCAAGCATTTTAATAAATCTAAGACAAGTAATTGAGTTAAGCTAATCAAGTATCCAAATCAAATCTAAGACATTTCTTTAGGTAACTAATCAAGTATCCTAATCAATTTTAAGACATGTGTTTAAGTGAACTAAACAAAAGATTTAACCATTTCTAAGACGTGAATTTAAGTAAGAAGATCAATAATCAAATCTATTATAAGGCATGCATTCAAGTATACTTAAAATGGTTAAATCTTTTGTTTAGTTAACTTAAACACATGTCTTAGAATTCAAGGGGAGAAGTCACCACCCTTAGCCTAGTTTAGAGATGGAAAGCTCAAGGGGAGAAGTCATCACCTGTAGGGTTGTAATATTTTCTTTGATTCAAGTTCCTGTGGTCGTCTTGTGGCCTAATATTTCTCACTGATTTCCTACGGTCATTTTTAATTCGTTAGATAGGTGTTATGCAAGCCCTTTTAATATCCAAATCATTACAATTGTGTGGGGCTTTATAAGGATTTATAATGTGGGAATTGGGTCCGTTTCAAGGTACCAGGCCCACTAACTGTGGCCCAATCAACGAGGCCTGGGCTAGGCCTGAAATGTCCCTACTTAAGGCCCGAATTGGGCCTAGACTAGGCCCAACCCAATGCTTGGGCCTGTATTGAACTGAGTGTGGCCCACCTGCATTGTGTAGGGTGCGGCCCACCACACTGTGCAGAGTGTGGCCCACCTGTGCTGTACAGAGTGCAGCTCGTTAGGCTGGTTGGAGCGTGGCCCACCTGATTTAAGGTGAGGCCCGCTATGATGTGCGGTGCGGCCCATTGGCCGTTTAGCTCAAGGGTGAGGTTGGGTTATCTGCCTGGCCTGGCCCAGCTCGTGCTGCCTTGTGGCCTGGCCCATAGAGGTCTTGTTTCGACCTAGTTCTGGGCTGTTTTTCAGCACAGATTACTGCCCAATGCATGGCCCGGCTGAGAGTCTATTTTGGCTCTGATTGAAGGCCCATTTAAAGGCATATTACAACTCCATTTATGGCCCACTAAGGGGCATTTTCAATCCAGATTGAAGGCCCAACTGAAAGCTTGGTTTCAATCCAGCTTTTGGCCCAACTGGAAGCCCGATTTCAATCCAGTTTTCGGCCCTCTGCATGACCTAATGAAGGCTAGTTTCTAGCCCCTTTGCACGGACTAATGAAGGTTAAATTTTAGTTCGTTCCAGGGCCCAAATAGAAGTCCATTTTCAGCTCAGCTTAAGGCCTATTTTTCAACTTGTTACAAGGCCTAGCTGAAGCATGTTTTTAGTTTAAAGAAAGGCCCTATTGGGGAGGTGTTTCAGCTCAGGTTCATGACCCACTTAAAGGCGTATCTTTTGCTCATTGCACGACTTGATCTCGGCCTGCTTTTAGCTCAACTAAGGAGTGTTTTCAGTCCACCCTTCTTGACTGATTTCGGTCCAGAACGTGGGATGGTTTCAATAATGGTCTTAGTCGTAGTAACTATAGCCGGATGAAGATGGAAGGGTAAGGAGTTACCTAGGCTTGACTTGAACGTGGCCTGAACTCGGTCGAGCTCAATTCGGAGCGGAGCAACACATGCACCCACCCTCACTTCTCTCTCTCTCTCTCTCTCTCTCTCTCTCTCTCCCTATTTCTTTTATATTTTTTCTTTGGATGTTCCTTCCTTCCTCTCTACTGTGGTGCTACAGATCTGCATTGACCCAACTCGGTCCGATCTTATGCGGGCTGAGTTGGTGCAGTGCGACACTGAGTCCACTCAGTCGCACCTGGCCACTCTCCTCACTCACCCTCTCTCTCTCTCTCTCTATTTCTTTCTCTTTTCTCTCTTTCTAGCCCTAGTATGAATCCCGACGGCAACAGTGACCCTTTTATAGACGTGGGAGAGAGACATCTAATGGTTGGGAAGAAAACATCTCTTGCAAGGGCCATCTTCAAAAATTTATAATACATGGGGTCCATCTGACCCAGAGGATGGATTCCCACTACAATGGCCCACCAGGAAAGTAAACTTTCAGCCCTGGTGGGGTCCATCTCGTGATCATGGGTCAGATGGGTTAACGGAGAAGATGAAGTGGCCATTAATGGCAAATCATCCTCTATGGTATTTCAGTATGATCTGGTCTATTTGAGCGAACTAAATGGGACTGCTGATCACTGTGGGGCCCACTTTTTGGGCCTTTTACATGCGTTTTGGAATATCTCAAGAGATATTCTAATACTCGTCACTTTCTCAAGAGATGGAGCATTTCTCTCCATTATCTTGTACCGCCCTAAGGTGAGGGGTTAGGATCATTCTACGTGGCCTAGGGAATGGCTAGAATAGTGCCAACACCCATTTCCCCAAAGAGAAAAACCTCATTTTTACTTTCCTTGCTGCAGACAGTTTGCCCGGCCATTTTTGGCAGCAAGAGAACGTGCTCTCTCATGGCAAGTGGATGGCTAGGATTGCCTGGAAAATCCGATCATGGGTCACTTGCGTGGCCCCCTGTTGGTCTACCATCCGATGATCTTAGTCGTTCATCCAATCTTCATCGATTCTGATCTTAAATCCCTATCCCTTTGCATGGGTTCGGACAAATTATAAGGTTTTGGTCATCTGGGCCCCACGAGTCTGATGGACGGTGCGGATCAATCAGTTAGTCACCAGGGTGGGCCATCTTGAGAGCTGATGTCTGTTAGATTTAAAAAATTAAATGAGTGGGAGAAATCTTAATTTTTCGAGATGGGTTGGGTCAGCGCTAGTTTGACCCGCTCGGCCCGACCGGTGCACTTTCTGCACAGGTGCACTCGCACCTTATGTGGGGTTCACCATGATGTTTGTGATCAATCCACTCTGTTCATTCCCCTTGGGAGCCCCCCGTAGGGATCTTGGCCCAGTATGGGGCAGAGGTGAGGCCTAAGTGGGTTGTATTGCACGTCCCAGGCCCTTTTATGGCCAATACACCTCGATCTAACGACTGAATTGGTCTGAGATTTTGTTTCAATGGTTAAATGGGAATTTGAGAGGCAGTGAGTGCTTGGTTGTCTATTCACTAGCCCTCGAAGGTCGATCACTAGAGCATTGTTTCGTTTCTTTACAATTAGCTAATTTGAAAAACTGTTTTAACTTAAGGTGTTTAGTCAAGGTTACCTTCCTGACTGATGTAGGGTTCAACTCAGCGCCTAGGGCCTTTGATGGATGGCTTTAACGAGGACTGGGAGTCTCATCCTGCATTCATTAGATTTAAGTTGCCTATTAGTCAAGTTTGAAATCCCCTGTTACGGTTTAAGTGGTAACACCCATGTACCAAAAGTGCGGGGTGTTATAGTCTAATACCAGAAAAAGAGCCAAAGCCCATAGATAAAGATCTATGGCTACATATTATAACAATATCCATTGGTAGCGTAGCCATTGCTTCATTAGATTCGTAGCCATTAGTTCTCTGGCTACGGATCTAAACCATAGCCATTACTTCTGTAGTGAAAAGTACATACAACTATGGATAATTGAGTGAGCCTAATGTGAAATTGAATGAAACTAACATAAAATTGAGCGAGCCTAACATGAAATTCAACAAGCCTAACATGCTTAACATGAAATTGAATGAGCCTAACATGGAAATCAATGAGCCTCAAAGGAAATTGAGCGAGGCAAACATGAAATTCAACGAGCCTCAATGGAAATTTAGCGAGATAAACTAGAAATTTAGTGAGACAAACATGAAATTCAGCAAAGCAAATTGAAAATTGAGCGAGGCTAACATGAAATTGAGCGAGGCAAACTGGAAATTGATCGAGGTGAACATGAAATTTAGTAAGGCAAACTAGAAATTGAGTGAGGTAAATTAAAAATTGAGCGAGGCTAAGATGAAATTGAGTGAGGAAAAGAGGAAATTGAGCGAGGCAAACATGAAATTCAACAAGGCAAATTAAAAATTGAGTGAGGTAAATTAGAAATTGAGCGAGGCAAACTGAATATTGAGTGAGGCAAACTGGAGATTGAGCGAGGCTCGAAGGAAATTAAGCAAGGCAAATGAGAAATTGAGAGAGGCAAACATGAAATTCAGCGAGGCTAACTAGAACTTAAGCGAGGCTAACATAAAATTGAGTGAAGAAAAGAGAAAATTAAGCAAGGCTAACATGAAATTGAGCGAGGCAAACTGGAAATTGAGCAAGGCAAACATGAAATTTAGCGAGACAAACATGAAATTGAGCGAAGAAAACTAGAAATTGAGTAAGGCTTAGGAAATTAAGCGAGGCAAACTGGAAATTGAGCAAGGTAAACTGAAAATTGAACGAGGCTAATTGGAAATTCAGTGGGGCTAACATGAAATTTAGCGAAGTAAACATGAAATTCAATAAGCATCGAAGGAAATTCAGCGATGCTAACCTGAAATTCAACAAGGCTCAAAGGAAATTGAGCAAGGAAAACATGAAATTCAACGGGGCAAATAGGAAATTGAGGAAGGAGAATAGAAAATTGAGCGAGGCAAACATGAAATTTAGTAAGGCAAACATGAAATTCAACGAGGCAAAGATGAAATTCAATGAGGCTCAAAGGAAATTAAGCGAGGCAAACTTCAAATTCAACGAGGCAAATAGGAAATTAAGTGAGGAAAACATGAAATTCAATGAGGTAAACATGAAATTCAACGAGGCTCCAAACTAAATGCCGTCATTTAGTTTGCCTCACTCAATTTCCGTTGAGCCTCGTTGAATTTCACATTAGCCTTATTGAATTTCATTTTTGCCTCGTTGAATTTCATGTTTGCCTCGTTGAATTTCATGTTTACCTCACTCAATTTCCTATTTACCTCGTCGAATTTCATGTTTGTCTCGCTCAATTTTCTTTGAGCCTCGTTGAATTTCATGTTTGCCTTGGTGAATTACATGTTTGCTTGCTCAATTTTCTATTTTCCTCGCTCAATTTCTTCTCTAAATTTTCCTTGAGGCTTGTTGAATTTCATGTTTGCCTCACTCAATTTCCTTTAAGGCTCATTGATTTTCATGTTAGGCTCATTGAATTTCATGTTAGGCTCACTCAATTTCTGTAACACCCCGGATTTTGGCCAATCTGAGATTTGACGTTCTTAGGCAATGGGTCAATTAAAACACCTGGAAAATTGCTTAGAAACCAATTCCATAGCCAAAGAAACCACTTAGAATCAATTCCTTTAGAAAATATGACTAAGTTAGCTAGTGCAACGTTAGAATAGCTGGGAAATGGTCCCTAATCACTTTAAATACGTTCTACAAGGCCCAAAGCGAGTGGAACCAAGGGTGCTATAATGCTCTAAAGCCTCGGATCAAACTCTAAGCCGGTTTGTTCTCGGGACCTCCTTGAAACTTTGTATTGGATCTAGACCGCGCGTCGTAAGTCAGATGCCTACCATCTTAGACCGTTATGACCACTTAGCTGGGCTTGGCAATCGTTTCGAATATCAAGTCCAACTGACGATCACAGGCTATTTCATTGAGCCCGGACCGAAGAGAGTGTGAATAGGGACATAGTTGGAATTTCAAATTCAAATCTGGCACACAAATTTGACGCATCAGTATTGAGCATTCTGACCGTCAGAATACAGCCAAATTACACCCTTGGATCAGGAAAAATTTCTATTACATATCACGAGACTTATAGGCCTGATCTTGGTGCGGTGACCGTTAAACTGAAACTGGGCCGCCACGTGCGATCTGGGAACCCTACCGGTCTGAAAACTGGATGTGTACTAGATCCAGTATGCACGAGCTTAAGTCCGACCGCATTTGGCCAGGGGACCTCCAGAAATGCTCTTTTGGACCGAAACAGCCCCGATTTGGATATACTTTAAGTATACCTTGACTTGGAGCCTATTTTGGGCATGTTTAGGCTTATAAAAGGGGTTGAAACCCTCACTCCTCTCTCCCATCCGAATTTGCAAAAATCCCTAGATTGGGAGAGAGAAAAAGAGTGAGAGATTGTGAGAGAGTGGGAGAGTTCTTCCTGCCACTTGTGCTACGTGTTGCACGTGCTTAAGCAACACTCCTCTACCGCTTTCCCGGCGATTCCACCACGATCCTAGGTAAGTAAAAATCCTAAATAGATGTTGATTTGAGTTTTCCTTGTTTCCATAGCGATGTAGCTTATGGATCTTATGTATTAGGCTCCTTACTCGCCGTAGACGAAGCATAAACACTCCGCTTCAATTCCCGAGTCTACAAGACACTAGGTGCGGATATTAGACGCTTTGATTGACTGTTTCCAAAGCTTTCAATGTCGTTTAATAGTAGATTCTTGACGGCATCGCCGTTTGACATGTACAAAATGCTCTCCGTTTCCCGTTTCGTAAGCTAACGAAGAATATGAGATTTAGGGCATTTTAGTCATTTGTAGGAAGTACCGTTTACATTCATATTTTGCTGATGTGATTGACATGGTTTGTTGTCGCATTAGGAAGTTAGGAATGCGTGCATAATTAGTTTGGCGAAGAGATTCGCCTAGTTGCGCACTTTGGGTCGACATACTATATGTAGACTTAAGTGTGTAGTGTATGTGTTTGTATAAATGCTTGTATTAGTATGTATTGAATTAAATGATGTTATTTGATAGTTTGTGATTGATTTTTCAATTATTATGCTGACCTAAATGATTTCCTACATGTTGACAAAATGCATGATTTCATTACATGCATGGAATGTATGTGCTTGAGGATTTGCTTAAGTTGAATATGCATGGGAAGTATGCCTTGAAGATTTGCTTAAGTTGAATGTTATAACATGTGCTAACATGCTCACATGATGTATTTCAATTCCAACACCTTTGTATAGTGTTAATGTAATTCCATAGATGTGTGGGACTTGACTTAGTCCAGGCAGTCGGTAACCGAGCGAATTCGTGGTTGACTGGTCATAGCCACGAACGACGCGTCGATGAATGTGATTCGTGTTGAGAGTTGGCGGCAGTGGTTAGGCCACGCGAAGTGTTTCACGCACTTCATGTCGTTCAATTCGAGATGCGATCGCACTAGTCGAGCCCGTCAAGTAACCCGACTGGCCGATGTTTGTTTACCTTGTATGTATCATAACTGCTTGAACCTAGGGTACTGAACTTACCATTGTAAACCCTGTTAACCATGGTACCTTGATCCATAAAGACTCATGAGCCGGGCATGGTAGTATGGGACACCGTGGTCGAGCTGTCGGCCTACGCTGGGGCCACAAACCTCCCCGTAGTGACCAGTGAGCACCTATGACTCGTGAGCAGATTATGGTGGTATGGGACACTATATTCTTGCTGTCGGCCTACACTGATAAGGTGATGGGGGAGCGGTGCAACGAGTGCGAGCAACAGCCCTGGCAGCCCTTTGTAGTGACCGCGAGCGTATTCTGAGTTCACGGGAGGCGACGACCCTTCCGTGCAGTAGAGTACAGTAGGCCTGTATTGATAAGGTGATGGGGGAGCGGAGCAACGAGTGCGTGCAACAGCCCTGGCAGCCCTTGCAGCGACCTACGAAATGTACATCGTATGAGATTACTAGGAGTGACGACCCTAGACAGGATCCGTGTTGGGATTGATACAAGGGAAGTACCTTAGTTTCCCAATCCTGCTGTTTGAATGGATTAATAACAACTTGGTAATCATATCACCATAGCATTGCATGTGCCTGGAAGATGTGGAGCACTCTAGGGAGTGTGGCATGCCGCGGTCGTAAGATGTTGCCGTATGAGGGTGATCGTCGGTGAGGGCATACATCACGTCATGTCATAATTGCATTAATAACAGTATTAGGATTGTTTGATTTATTGCTTTACTATTATCGCATGATTGATTTGAGAACATGTTAATCCTTGCTCTATTATTCCACTGAGTTAGCTACTCACTCCCACGTTACGGGACGGTGTTCCGGACACCCACCAGACCTTTTTGTGATTGCAGATGATGGCGCGGCCTGTGAGGCAGAGCCGGACTTGATGATGATGAGGATCCCTCCTTTATGCGTGTTCTGATCGACGGGATTACAGGGAGGTTGATTAGATACTTTGACATTTGTCATTTCATATTTTTAGCGCACTCATGTATATTCGTTTCATCTACTTTTGGAGTATACATGTATGTGTATAACCTGGTAACATGTTCACACTCTGGAGACATACAACAGTTTATATATGTTATACATACTATACAGACTTCCGCTGGTTAATTTAACTGTCTCTGGAGTATGATATGCGGTTCTAGCTTAATCTCACTCATGTTTAATACATTATCACAGACAACATTCAATCATACATATCTATGTTGCATAAATAACATTTTGGAACTCGGGAGTTGGGCTTTTGCTCGACCCCCCGATTTTCGGGATGTTACAGATGGTATCAGAGCATGATTTGGATTAAACCGGGCCTGGGTTATGGTCACGCGACGTACGCTGTCGCTTCCTTTGACTTAGGTGGGTGCGAGAAGGGTCTAGAAACACTTTTAGGATCCCAGGTTCGCCAATAGGCGAAGCCTATTCATTTCAATCGCGTGATCGAGTCCGTATCGCATTTAGGGTCACGTAGAGCAACCCGAATAGCTCCTAGGTTGTAGGTAAGTGGGTTGAGCTATTCTTTGAACAATTCTAAACCGTTAATGTGAATCCTTGGGCCGTGGGACAACCACGACTCCTGTATTCAATCGCCAGGGCTTAAAAACCCCGTTTCACCGAAAATCTTCGAAATTCTTCCTCTCACCACCCCAATCTTCAATTATTTCTTATCCATTTCGTATTAGGCATCAAACCTAATATGAAAATAACACAAATTAGTACTTTCATAAAATTTTACAGTGAATAGTAAAATTTCATGAAAAATGGACATAAGGACATTCTAACTTCACTTTCTTTAGCAACTAATGGTTTAAATGGATGTACTAGATCCTTCTACCCCAAAATCATATGCTGCATGATAGGGTTTTGTATTCGGGATTGAAGATTGGACCCAAAAATCCTCGAATGGATGTTAAAAATGTATTGGCCTCCCTAGGGCAATCTACAATGAACTAGAGTGTGCACCATACCTTTTTGGAATCCCTAGGGCAAGAGGAATCCATCCCATATGGCCTCAGAGGCCAGTTTGCAACTTCACCGGCGATGCCATCGCCGGTTCGGCGATGCATCGCCGGCCGGCGAGCTCCGATGGGGCCGTCCTTCGGGCGCACCCCCTTAAACAGGGTCCACATCACCCCTATGCACCTCCCACCCCAAGAAAACCCCAAATATGGGTACTTCCTTCACAAACAGCCCCTCCCCTAGCCCCATTTTCGTTTTCAGCTGCCCTATCCCAAAAATTCATGATTCCAAACCACCCTAGATCCATTCCCTGCCAAAAACGACCACCCTCCGTCATTCCTTTGAAGTTGGCAGCCCTCCCTCTTGAAGATTTCATCCGTTGGAGCTCCTAAAACTCCAAAATCGAGCTGAAATCGTGAGGTGCTCCATTCCCCTTTTTCATTTTCATTTCTTTCTGAAAATACATCCTAGGGAAGCTTGAAGCATCCCTCTACAACGCCTAGATTTCATTCTGTCCCTTTGGGCGACCATTTCTTCGCATTTCCTCCATTTTCCATGGCTATTGTTAAGGCTGTTTCAGCCTTTTTCCTCCCTTTCCATCGTTCTCTCTCTCATGTCCCTTTTATTTGAGCCTTTACCCCCTTTTTTGGGTCTCAGAATCATGCTAACCTCAAATCCCATTTCTCAACTTTCTCCGTTTGAGAAGTATTGAAAACACATGGCCGATAGAGCTCTAATGGGCAACTGACAGTATTGAACTTGATAGTATTCAAGAAGGTCAGTCGGGACCCTGGTAGAAGTCCTTTGGTAGAATCAGGCATCTATGTCGTTGCCCTTTAGCTTGTTTGACTACTGTTTGAAATTTCTGTGTTGTTTTGTTGTTAGGTAGAAAAATGTGTTTGTGTTGTGGTTTGGGCTTAAAATAGCCAAAATTTGTCGAATGGAATGCATGTTGTTTCATTTCGCTATAAAATATTGTCCCTAGATTGGGAGTATTATAACTCCCTGAGATCCAGCCTACAAATTAATTTTTATCCCCACCCACCCTCCTACCAAGCATACCACATCCAATCCTGCCATGGGACTAGGAATGCAGTTCCATTTAATACCACTAAGCGCTACCGGCCACATAGGCTCTAGGTGTTTTGGTTCTAGTGTTAGCACTCCTAGATTTGAAGGGTCTGACGACATAAGAAATCCAATTCCAGTTAGACAAATCTTGACCCTAAGCGATAGAAGAATTCCCTGTAGTAGAAATGGAATAGAAAGCCATTTACTGTATAATCTTAGGCTTGGGATTATAGCTACAGAGTTACAGACTAGGCTACTAGTTGTCTTAGGCAGTGTAAGGCCTATATATGTTAAGGGATAGTAGGTTAGATTTGGTTGGAATGGGACTCCCTTCCTTCGGTAGATTCCTTTATGGCTTATAGACTTCTGTTGTTGCCCATAGGAAGGAACCATACACTCTAAGGGAACATTTATAACTCCCTCAGATTGAACTTAGAATGTACTAGCACACCCCTTAGAATTGCCTTCCCCAAGGACTTATTGCATTCGGGAATGCGGAATAAAGGAACTACATGTAAGCGATGTATTCGCGGTTTGAATCGACTTCTTAATCCTAGTGGTTACCAATAAATCCAATGCCCTGATCAAGCAGAGGATCGGCGTCGACTCGGATTAAGAACTGATACAACGCATTTTCTGTCCTGATTAGACAGAAGGTTCAACGTATCCGGCTTAGACCCACTATACAACCTTTCTTCTGTGATGGCCCAACCATCTACAACTAAACAGGATCACATTGTCTTTGGGAAATGGCGAGGACTTAAAGCCAGTAGAGAATTAGACATCTTGCCACCAACTCATATCTGCCCCTGAATTCAATCATAATAGAGATTAGGCTCATCTCTATGATCATAGGTACCAATGCCATAGAACGCGTCATTAGCAAGGAAGACCATATAGAGAAAGGCTGTTTCCATTTTAGGTTAAGGATAGCCCCTAAGTTGCGCCTCGTTCTGATATACGGATCGATGCAAATATTCTTCAACCTTAAGTAAAACCAAGTTTTAAGGGGGGTAGAATGTATTGAGTCCAATCCAGTTAGGTTAGTCAACGCTACCGTTCGATCAGAGTGGCGCAGCGGAAGAGTGGTTGGCCTCTTTCCCACTGGCCCAAGATCGAAACCTTTGAGTTCGGATATACATACGATTAGGTTATTAAATAGGATTTGAACCTTCCTTAGAAAAAGTACTCCTTGCCCTTCGCCAATGTCGGGGACGACATTGTGTTTTAAGGGGGGTAGATTGTAACACCCCGGATTTTGGCCAATCTGAGATTTGACGTTCTTAGGCAATGGGTCAATTAAAACACCTGGAAAATTGCTTAGAAACCAATTCCATAGCCAAAGAAACCACTTAGAATCAATTCCTTTAGAAAATATGACTAAGTTAGCTAGTGCAACGTTAGAATAGCTGGGAAATGGTCCCTAATCACTTTAAATACGTTCTACAAGGCCCAAAGCGAGTGGAACCAAGGGTGCTATAATGCTCTAAAGCCTCGGATCAAACTCTAAGCCGGTTTGTTCTCGGGACCTCCTTGAAACTTTGTATTGGATCTAGACCGCGCGTCGTAAGTCAGATGCCTACCATCTTAGACCGTTATGACCACTTAGCTGGGCTTGGCAATCGTTTCGAATATCAAGTCCAACTGACGATCACAGGCTATTTCATTGAGCCCGGACCGAAGAGAGTGTGAATAGGGACATAGTTGGAATTTCAAATTCAAATCTGGCACACAAATTTGACGCATCAGTATTGAGCATTCTGACCGTCAGAATACAGCCAAATTACACCCTTGGATCAGGAAAAATTTCTATTACATATCACGAGACTTATAGGCCTGATCTTGGTGCGGTGACCGTTAAACTGAAACTGGGCCGCCACGTGCGATCTGGGAACCCTACCGGTCTGAAAACTGGATGTGTACTAGATCCAGTATGCACGAGCTTAAGTCCGACCGCATTTGGCCAGGGGACCTCCAGAAATGCTCTTTTGGACCGAAACAGCCCCGATTTGGATATACTTTAAGTATACCTTGACTTGGAGCCTATTTTGGGCATGTTTAGGCTTATAAAAGGGGTTGAAACCCTCACTCCTCTCTCCCATCCGAATTTGCAAAAATCCCTAGATTGGGAGAGAGAAAAAGAGTGAGAGATTGTGAGAGAGTGGGAGAGTTCTTCCTGCCACTTGTGCTACGTGTTGCACGTGCTTAAGCAACACTCCTCTACCGCTTTCCCGGCGATTCCACCACGATCCTAGGTAAGTAAAAATCCTAAATAGATGTTGATTTGAGTTTTCCTTGTTTCCATAGCGATGTAGCTTATGGATCTTATGTATTAGGCTCCTTACTCGCCGTAGACGAAGCATATACACTCCGCTTCAATTCCCGAGTCTACAAGACACTAGGTGCGGATATTAGACGCTTTGATTGACTGTTTCCAAAGCTTTCAATGTCGTTTAATAGTAGATTCTTGACGGCATCGCCGTTTGACATGTACAAAATGCTCTCCGTTTCCCGTTTCGTAAGCTAACGAAGAATATGAGATTTAGGGCATTTTAGTCATTTGTAGGAAGTACCGTTTACATTCATATTTTGCTGATGTGATTGACATGGTTTGTTGTCGCATTAGGAAGTTAGGAATGCGTGCATAATTAGTTTGGCGAAGAGATTCGCCTAGTTGCGCACTTTGGGTCGACATACTATATGTAGACTTAAGTGTGTAGTGTATGTGTTTGTATAAATGCTTGTATTAGTATGTATTGAATTAAATGATGTTATTTGATAGTTTGTGATTGATTTTTCAATTATTATGCTGACCTAAATGATTTCCTACATGTTGACAAAATGCATGATTTCATTACATGCATGGAATGTATGTGCTTGAGGATTTGCTTAAGTTGAATATGCATGGGAAGTATGCCTTGAAGATTTGCTTAAGTTGAATGTTATAACATGTGCTAACATGCTCACATGATGTATTTCAATTCCAACACCTTTGTATAGTGTTAATGTAATTCCATAGATGTGTGGGACTTGACTTAGTCCAGGCAGTCGGTAACCGAGCGAATTCGTGGTTGACTGGTCATAGCCACGAACGACGCGTCGATGAATGTGATTCGTGTTGAGAGTTGGCGGCAGTGGTTAGGCCACGCGAAGTGTTTCATGCACTTCATGTCGTTCAATTCGAGATGCGATCGCACTAGTCGAGCCCGTCAAGTAACCCGACTGGCCGATGTTTGTTTACCTTGTATGTATCATAACTGCTTGAACCTAGGGTACTGAACTTACCATTGTAAACCCTGTTAACCATGGTACCTTGATCCATAAAGACTCATGAGCCGGGCATGGTGGTATGGGACACCGTGGTCGAGCTGTCGGCCTACGCTGGGGCCACAAACCTCCCCGTAGTGACCAGTGAGCACCTATGACTCGTGAGCAGATTATGGTGGTATGGGACACTATATTCTTGCTGTCGGCCTACACTGATAAGGTGATGGGGGAGCGGTGCAACGAGTGCGAGCAACAGCCCTGGCAGCCCTTTGTAGTGACCGCGAGCGTATTCTGAGTTCACGGGAGGCGACGACCCTTCCGTGCAGTAGAGTACAGTAGGCCTGTATTGATAAGGTGATGGGGGAGCGGAGCAACGAGTGCGTGCAACAGTCCTGGCAGCCCTTGCAGCGACCTACGAAATGTACATCGTATGAGATTACTAGGAGTGACGACCCTAGACAGGATCCGTGTTGGGATTGATACAAGGGAAGTACCTTAGTTTCCCAATCCTGCTGTTTGAATGGATTAATAACAACTTGGTAATCATATCACCATAGCATTGCATGTGCCTGGAAGATGTGGAGCACTCTAGGGAGTGTGGCATGCCGCGGTCGTAAGATGTTGCCGTATGAGGGTGATCGTCGGTGAGGGCATACATCACGTCATGTCATAATTGCATTAATAACAGTATTAGGATTGTTTGATTTATTGCTTTACTATTATCGCATGATTGATTTGAGAACATGTTAATCCTTGCTCTATTATTCCACTGAGTTAGCTACTCACTCCCACGTTACGGGACGGTGTTCCGGACACCCACCAGACCTTTTTGTGATTGCAGATGATGGCGCGGCCTGTGAGGCAGAGCCGGACTTGATGATGATGAGGAGGATCCCTCCTTTATGCGTGTTCTGATCGACGGGATTACAGGGAGGTTGATTAGATACTTTGACATTTGTCATTTCATATTTTTAGCGCACTCATGTATATTCGTTTCATCTACTTTTGGAGTATACATGTATGTGTATAACCTGGTAACATGTTCACACTCTGGAGACATACAACAGTTTATATATGTTATACATACTATACAGACTTCCGCTGGTTAATTTAACTGTCTCTGGAGTATGATATGCGGTTCTAGCTTAATCTCACTCATGTTTAATACATTATCACAGACAACATTCAATCATACATATCTATGTTGCATAAATAACATTTTGGAACTCGGGAGTTGGGCTTTTGCTCGACCCCCCGATTTTCGGGATGTTACAATTTCCTATGGATAATTCTTGATTTCACCACCTTTGAAAGAAAAGGGAAAAAAATAAATGAGGGCATTCAGTTTTTGGAGTCTCGTTGAATTTCATGTTTGTCGCGCTCAATTCCTATGAGCCTTGTTGAATTTCATGTTAGCCTCACTGAATTTTTAGTTTGCCTCTCTCAACTTTTTGAATTTCTAGTTTTCCTTGTTCAATTTCATGTTTGCCTCACTCAATTTCTAGTTTTCCTTACTCAACCTTCTCTGAGCGTCGCTCAACTTCTAGTTTTCCTTACTCAATTTTATGTTAGCCTCACTCAATTTTCAATTTTCCTCTTTGAATTTCATGTTAGCCTCTCTCAATTTCATGTTAGCCTCATTTAATTTTCAATTTGCCTCACTGAATTTTATGTTTGCCTCGTTGAATTTCCAGTTTGCCTTGCTTAATTTTCAGTTTACTTCGCTCAATTTTCTCTGAGCCTTGCTTAATTTCTAGTTTGCCTCGCTCAATTTCATGTTAGCCTCACTCAATTTTCAGTTTACCTCGCTCAATTTCATGTTTGCCTCTCTTAATTTTTAGTTTGCCTTGCTCAATTTCCTATTTGCCTCACTCAATTTCCTCTTTGCCTCGTTCAATTTCTAGTTAGCCTCACTAAACTTCATGTTAACCTCGCTGAATTTCTAGTTTACCTCTCTTAATTTCATGTTTGCCTTGCTCAATTTCCTCTGACCATCAATCAATTTCCAGTTTGCCACGCTCAATTTCATGTTAGCGTCGCTTAAATTCTAATTTTTCTCGCTGAATTTCATGTTTGCCTCGCTTAATTTTTAGTTTATATCGCTCAATTTCCTATTTTCCTCATTCAATTTCTAGTTTGCCTCGCTCAATTTTATGTTTGACTTACTCAATTTCCAATTTACCTCACTGAATTTCATGTTTGCCTTGCTGAATTTCTAGTTTGTCTCCCTCAATTTTTGGTTTGCCTCACTCAATATCATGTTTTCCTCGCTCAATTTCCAGTTTTCCTTGCTCAATTTCCTTTAAGCCTTGCTCAATTTCCAGTTTTCCTCGCTAAATTTCTTGTTAGCCTCATTCAATTTCCAGTTTGCCTCGCTAAATTTCATGTTAGCCTTGCTCAATTTCTAGTTTATGTTGCTTAATTGCACGTTAGCCTCACTGATTTTCATGTTTGCCTTATTAAATTTTCAATTTTCCTCGCTCAATTTCCAGTTTGCATCGCTCAATTTCATGTCATCCTCACTGAATTTCATTTTTTCCTCACTCAATTTCCCCTGAGGCTCATTGAATTTCATGTTTGCCCTGCTCAGTTTCTTTTGAGGCTCATTGAATTTCATGTTAGGCTCATTGAATTCATTTAGGTTGTTAGGCTCATTGAATTTCATGTTAGGCTGATTCAATTTCACATTAGGCTCGCTCAATTTTCCATTGTTGTATGTGCTTTTCTTTACAGAAGCAATGGTGATGGTTTAGATCCATAGCCAGAGAACTAATGGCTACGAATCTTCTGAAGCAATGGCTACGTACTAATGGCTATGGTTATAATTCGTAGCCATAGGTGTTTAGCTACGGCCTTTAGCCCTTTTCCTGGTATTAGACGGTGTGACTATGGACAAGATAAAGAGTTCCATGGTGGAATCGTGGATATCATGGTGCCACCGTGAATGGAAGGGTATTTTCTTCTGCAAACTGTGTCCGCACAGAATGGTTTAGTTTTGGAATGTTTGGGAGAGTTTAGAAAAGCCGCTGGGTAAAAGGTGGGGTTTACAGTGGTAAAAACTCGAGAAAGAGCGACCTTACAGGAAAATTTTGATACACTGACGGAGCATGATGCTCCATATACATGCATGCTTAAATTGTAAAAGTAACACAATTGGTTCAATTTTAACTGTCCAATTCATGGGTCCTATTGTATATACACCATAAGAAAGTAGCCCACTGACGGTATATTTTGTCCTCTTGGATGGAATTCGATCACATGTAATGTTTGGGTGTGTGTTAGAACTGTCTGTACACCTCGTTACCAATCGAATATGAGAAGATCGGTCACCTATTTAGTCACTTGTAAGATGTTTAAAATGATCAAAGAATTATCAGAAGATAAGATTTGTCCTCTGAAAATGTGTTGTTGTCGAGTGTGAAATAATATATATTTCTCTTTTATTATGTATTGGTTTTATACGTATAGATGTGTTAAATTGATCTATATATGTATGTTTTCCTAGGTGAGGTGATTTAGAGAGTTAAGGTGAAAATAATGATTAAAGAGAATATTTAATACTTAAAGAATGACCAAGTGAAGATTTGAAAATTTGAAAGTGATTATTGAAGAATTCAAGTTGCAAAGATCCAAGAAAACTAAGTGCGAAAGAGAGATAAAAGATTAGAAAAATCACAAAGTACATTAATAGAAATAACAAACTATTCAGTCCCACCTGAGGTTGGTTTAATTTGACTGAATGTTTACAAAATAGTCCAACAACAAACTATAATTTTAGAGTTAATTTAGCACGATACTTAGGTGCAATTGAAGGCATGTTCGGTGCCACTGAAGGAGAGTTCAGTGCAACCTAAGGGATATAAAGATTTCTGATCTATTTTGTTAAAAATTGGCTGGGACCGAATTTTCTGACCTAAGGGATATACGACTAAAGGTATATTCAATTCCAATCGAATGTGACAGTCGATGCGACCGAAGCATAACAAAAGTGCATAAATTTGAAGTTAGTTCCAAGTCGGTGTAAAATTTTCCAATTTAAATGGATGAATCTAGCCTTCCAAAACACATAATAGGGTATAAGAGAAAGAACAAGGACTTGTAAAGCTTTTACGGAGTCCTCATTCTTCTCTAATCCTTCACTTCTTCTTTGATTTTTATATTTTTCTTTTGAATTTAGTTCAATCATGTCTATGGTTCGCTAAATCTCTTAGCTAGGGTTAAAAGGTGAAGCTTGTAGTTATTCTTAATATCATAGTTTACTTTAATTCAAATAATTAGTCTGATAACTGAACAAATTTATTGATATTTGGTTTAAATAAAGATTTATTTTTAGTTTACTTTGATCTATTTTTGACACTGGACACATTGAATGCTTAGGAAAGATGAGATTAATTGCTTATTTATTTTGTAAAAATTCAATTTGTAAAATCCATTGATCTATCATAGACTAAGGGTACGATAGATGGTTTGAATTTTCTACGATGAATACTTAAATACTTTACGTGGGAATAAGTTCAATTGAAGTTCAAATATATTTTAGGTTTATGAATGATGATTTAATCGCTTTATTATCCTATTGGATAGGATATGACTTCGTTTGTAGTTAAGTCATATGATTGAATCAAGTAAATTAAACATTAATCAATAGTTATAAGTGGATCGGTGGTGCTCTAGTATTTTATCTCTATTGATTTCATTCTCAATTACATCATTACCTCTTAAATCAGATTTTATAACTTAGTTTTAGATCTAGTTTTAGTTTTAAAGTGTTCCAGAAATCGCATAAATATAAGTTTATGTGGGTTTGACCTTGGTCTCACCTAGTTATTACTATATCGTAGCCCTGCAGCAAGGGTTTGTCTCGATAAATTTTTTGGCACCGTTGCCAGGGACTTTGTCCATGTCTTTCTGAAATACCTTAGTATCAGAATTAGTGTAGGATTATGATTAGTTTTCGTTGCGTTTCTAGATTAAGATTCTTGAAATTTTTAGATAGTAATTTTTCTTTTGTTTATTTTCTTTTGTAAAATCTAACCTAGGATAACCAATCAGGTAATATCCTTCCAACTCTCTTACTCTAGTTATTTCAGATTCCATATTTTTATGTAGTTTTTATTTTAATAGAAATAGGTTTAGTTTTATAATTAGGGCTGAGAGTGGTTCATGCCCAAGTGGATTCATGATAACACTCTCTGTCTCTTAAGTAAATGAGGATTAGTTGAAAGATTGCCTATCCATTATTGGATTAGACAACACCTAAGATCCTCTAAATTGACCAAGAACATGGTTGAGAATTAACCTCATCATTGTGCTAAGGAGCAACAAGATGAGAACGATGTGAACGATGGTCCTCTAGCTAGAACCTTACATGATTACTTACAACCAGCTAGGACGAGCACACATTCCTGCATGATTTTTCTACATTGCATGATTTTTCTACATAACACTAAAAATATAGATTTTAAACTGGGACTGATCTAACTACTTCCAAAATCCCATGGACTAGATTTTGAGAGTCCATACCTACAACTCAAAGAGTTTGACGAGATTGTAGCGACCTTACACTTCAACTATGTGTCGGAAGACACCGTGAAACTAAAATTATTCCCTTTTTGACTGAAGGAGAAGGCCAAGTCTTGGTTTCACTCCTTAAGAGCAAGGTTGATTAGGACATGGGTTGAGATGACTTGGGAATTCTTTAAAAATTTCTTCCCGGTTCATAAGACCAATACTCTTAGAAGGGTCATCATGAACTTCTCATAGAAAGAGGAAGAAACCTTCTTTCAATGCTAGGAGAGGTTAAATGATCTTCTTAGTGGTTGCCCACATCATAGCTATGAAATTTGGTAGGTCATAAGATTTTTTATGATGGACTAACTTCGCCCATGTGCCCATTCACAGAGATGATGTACAATGGGGAATTCATGAACAAATATCTCGATGATGCATGTGATTATTTTGACATGCTAACTGAAAACACATAGTCAGGAGATACTTCAATCAAGCTAACTAATCTCAAGTTGACCTAGTCCTATGAAAAGGGAGGAATATACGTCTTAAAGGAAGAATACAATGTCAACACTAGGGTGGCTAACCATACAAGAAAGGTCGGGGCCATGGAATTGAAGAGAGTAGAAACGGTCAAACCTGACAAGACCGTTCAAACTGTTTGTGGTATTTGCGCTAATAATATACACTTGACGTAAGAGTGTCAAATAATTCCTACATTCCAAGAGTTGTTACATGAGCAATCAAATGTTGTAAACAACTATCAAAGGCCGTTCAATGCTCCCATATCAAATAAGTACAATTCTAGTTGGCGGAACCACCTGAACTTTAGTTAGAGGAATAGACCAATGGCTTATGCAGATAAAAATCCTTAAAGGTCTCTTCTTTCAATCTTCATTCCACTATTAACTCAAAAAAAGGCCCAAGAAGATCCAATTAAAAAAATTCATGCACAATTATAAGTAGTTCAATCAGAATACTTTACTAGCATTTCATGATATTCAAACATCATTGTGAGTTTTTACATCGTCTATTTAAAGATTGGAGTGACAAATTACTGTTAGGGAGAAGGGGACTCTTTCAACCCAACCTCTACCTAACCCGAAATTACAATGTGAAATAAGTGACCCTAGATCTTTGACTCAGCATGTGGAGCAAGCAAAGCCTATCACCACTCTTAGAAGTAAAAAAAGACAAAAACATCCCGACGAGGGTTGATAAGCCTGAGGACTCGAAGGAATCCAAGAGAGATGATGGACTGAGTGACACTATACATGAGAAAGAACTAGAAAAATAATATAAGTTGGTCACTTCATTCCCACAAAGGTTGATCTCACCAAAATCTCTACCAAAGACATAGGATATGTTAGAGGTTCTAAAATAGGTGAAAATCAATATCCCTCTGTTGGATGCCATAAAACAAATTCCGCCATATATTAAATTTCTTAAAGATCTTTGTACGGCTAAGAGATGACACAATATCCAGAAAAAATATTTTTGACAGAAAAAATGAGTGCAATTATCAAACAAGATGTGCCCTAAAAATAGAAAGATCCCAGTAGCCTAACCATCTCATGTGTGATTGGGGACCATCGGATTGAGGATGCATTACTTGATTTTTGGATGAGTGTGAATTTGAACCTTTACTCAGTCTACAAACAGATTGACCTATGTAAATTAAAACTCACCAAGACCACACTCCAACTCATCGATCATTCGATTCGTATACCGAGAGGGATGATAGAGGATGTGCCTGTCCAAGTTGATAAATTCTACTATCTAGTAAATTTTATTGCTTTGGATATGCAACCTGTCATTAATGCTTTCACTCTGATTCCTGTCATCCTTGGCCAACCCTTCCTAGCCACATCAAACACTATAATCAATTATAGGAATGAGATTATGAAACTATTCTTTGGGAATATGACACTTGAGCTGAACATATTTAGAATGTGCAAACAATAGGATGATAGTGATGATGTCCACGAGATTAACTTGATAGATTCATTCGTGGAAGATAAGTTACTTTTGACTTTATACTTCGACACCTTAGAGATATGCTTGGACTACTTCACTGATTTAGATTGTGACATGATTAGGGAGATAAATGCCTTACTTGATGTTAAGAAAGTACTTGAAATTAACTGATGGAGGCTTGAATTTGAAAGATTACCTCTAACGTCTTGTGTCATGGCGCCAAAGCTTGACCTGAAACCTTTGCCTACTGATCTTAAATATGCCTACAAGATAAATATATCTAATGGTGATTTCTTCCCACTTGGATGACGAACAACAGAGTATATTGATTTCTACTATCAGGGAACATAAAGGATCCCTTAGATGGACGATTATGGATCTCAAGGGAATCGATCCTTTGATTTGTACTTACTACATTCACCTTGAAGATAATGCTTGAATATCCCACAATGCTGCCTAAATCCAAATATGAATGAAGTGATTAAGGTCTAGGTGTTAAAGCTATTGGATGTTGGTATTATATACCCTACATCAGATAGCCAATGGCTAAGCCCAACTCAGGTGGTACCCAAGAAGTCCGGGATTACCATTGTAGCCAATGCTGATAATAAATTTATTCTAACTAGAGTCACTACTGGTTAGAGAATGTGCATTGACTATCTGAAATTGAATACTGTCACGAGGAAGGACCACTTTTCTTTGCCTTTGTTTGATCAGATCTTAAAAATGTTAGCGGGCCATTCCTATTACTACTTCCTTGATGGGTATTCAGCTACAACCACATAGAGATAGCCCTTAGGGACCAGGAAAAGATCACATTTACATATCCTTTAGCCACTTTCTCCTATCAAAAGCTGCCATTCGAATTATGTAATGCCCCTGTCGCATTTTAGTGATGCATATTGAGTATTTTTTCTGACATGGTGGAGCATTTTTAGAGGTCTTCATAACCAATTTCTCTATCTTTGGTTCATTCTTCAACGAGTGCCTTAAACATTTGAAATCGGTGGTGAAGAGATATGAACAAAAGAACCTTGTGTTGAATTGAGAGAAATGACATTTCATGCTTTAGAAGGGGATAGTCCTTAGACACATTATATCGTCCCAAGATGACGAGCACTACTTCGTCCTTCTAAACAAGAGTGGAAAAGCTTACTCCAACTTCATGTAAATTCAACGTAAGACCCATACTACCATTGATGATCAGGAGCACACAACATTTCTATTGATGTTGATTTGCTATTATTTACTCTTCTTGAGTGTCATATAGATCATGAAAGAATATGTCCATCTGATTGATGCACTAGCCTAAGGATGACAAAAGAATATGTCCATCCGGCTGATGCACTAGCCTAAGGATGACAGATAGCTCTTACTTCATTCGTGCTTGACAATCTGTACTATAACATGTATGAAGCAATCACTAAAGGTTTTTACCATAGTAGATGATCGTTATGGCTTCTTCAAATGTGGCTTTATCAATATTTTTGCATTACCCTTGTAAATCTTATTATTCATTCTTACTCTTATACTTCCTTCGACCAACGTAACATCCTTTACCCTAAGTCTGCTTATTCATTTATAAACTATATGAACTATTCTCTCCGCCCAAACAAACCCAATCGTTCTTTTTTGTCCTTTTAACAATAAAGAATTCGGCTAGGCTTGGTTCACAGAGGAATATGAGACAACCAACGTTGAGATGACCGAGCTTAGAAATAAAGCTTCAGAGAGTTATTTCATCTACAGAGATCTACCTTAGGGAAATAATGTAGAGACATGTATCGATGCTAAGGTCCGGGTCGAACAATACTATCACAATATTCTATCTTACCAATTTGGCCTAACTCAATGCATATTATACCCCATTCACCCACATAACTTGCAATCAACCTCCAAACCATCTCTTGCTCATGGATTCAGTTGGCACTTTCCAAATTCTCCACAACAACTATGAAACCACAGGTTCTACTTCTTAACTTATTCTCTTCCCCAATTGTTCTCGCTAAATGCTCACTTTTTTGTAATTGGTGGAAGAATTATTATGTGAGATTGGAGCTCAAGGTTGAAAATGTGCTTAAAGTGATGGAATTAGAGCTCAAAAGAAGAAACAATGAAGATTTGAAGATTCCAAGGTCATGAAGGAGGATTTGAAGTGCCAAAGGATCAAGAAAATAAAGTGTAAAAGTAAGAAAATTAAAGATTCAAAGTAAAGTTGTAAACAGAAGAAGTTCAGAAACTCTCAATCTTATCGAGTGATCTTCGATGCCAATGAGTGGATTTTGATGGGAGGTCGATGCCATTGAGCGTAAATTGAGAAATTGATGAATTTCCCAAGATGGTAACTGGACAGTTTCTATACTTATTACTTGATGCCATTGAAGGATCTTCGATGCCAATGACAGATTTTCAAATTTTGAAAAACCATTACTGGATAGTTTTTGGTTCATACTCGATCCCTCAATGAGATCTTCGATGCCATAAACTAGTGTTCGATGGAAGTTCGATGCCATCTAGATTCCATCGATGGTGCACATGACTGCATAAATTCAAAGTCGGTGTGAATCAAGTCTATTTAAATGGGTGATTTAGGCTCTTCTAGGTACGATTTAGGATTTAGGAGAGAGCAAGGAGTTGCAGTGCATCTACGGAGTCGCTCTTCTTCTCTAATATTTCAGTTCTAAGTTCTTTTTCATATTTTTGTTTGAGTTTAGTTCAATCATGATTATGGTTGGCTAAATCTCTTAGCTAGGGATAAAAGGTGAAGCTTGTGGTGGTTTTTAATGTTCTAGTTTATTTTTATTCGACTTATTTGGTTTGAATGTTAAAAAATTCATTGATATTGATTGGAATGAAGCTTCAGTTTTAGTATACTTTGATCCATTATTGACTCTAGGCACTTTGGATGCTTAGAAAGGTTAAAGGTTGATGGCTTATTTCTTTTGCATGGGATTGATCTGTAAAATACATTTATCTATCGTATACTAAGGGAGCGATAAATTCTTTGAATTCCCCACAATCAATACTTTGGTACATTTTATGGGAACTGAATCAATTAAAATTCAGATCTATTTCGGTTTGTGAATAATAAATTAACAGCTCTATTATCTGGCTGGATAGGATAGAACTTCAATTCTAGTTGAGTTATATATCTAATTGAATCAAGTGAATTAGATATTAAGAATGACTAGAAGTGGATCCTTCATGCTCTAGTATTTTTCTTTATTGATTTCTTTTTTAAAACAACTAAGCTCAAACATTACTTATTTTAATCCAATTCCATAGTTAATTTTAGTTCTAGTTCTAGTTCTAAATTATTTTAGAAAGTGCACAAATATAAGTCCTCGTGGATTTAATTTCGGTCTCACCGAGTTAAAACTACATTGCATCTTTATACTTAAGGTTGTCGTCCTTTTGAATACATAGAGATTTTAGCAACATTGTTGAAGACTTTATTGAGTATTAAATATTGTATACTTTCCCCTTGTTATGAGTTAATTTTATGAACATAGATGCCCTTAATCGATCTAATTACATGTGTTTTCCTTTGCGAGGTGATTTAGAGATTTAAGATGAAAAGGATGCTTAAAGTGATGATTTAAGGCTTAAAGAATAATCAAGTGAAGTATTGGATCTATGGAGATTAAGACTGAAGAATTCAAGAGCCAAAGATTCAAGGAAACCAAGCAAGAAAGGAAGAAAATTGAGGATTCAAAGTGAAGAAAATCGGAGCAGTAGAAAATGATACTTTGATGCCATCGATGACACCTTCAATGCTATCGATGTTTCGATACCATTGAAGCCATCCTCGATCCCATTACAAAAATCAGAATTTTTTAATTTTTTGCTAGACATATTGTCGATGCCATCGAAGGATGTTCGATACCATTGAAGGTAGCACGATTCCATCAAGAAAATCCATGAATTTGAAAGTTTGTTTTTAGATAGTTTCTCATTTTCATAGGATTCCATCAGTAGCGCTTCAATGACATCGAATGAGCTTCGATGGGAGTTCGATGTTTTCGAAGTGACATCAAAGATGTGAAGAACTACATAATTTCAAGTCGGTTTGAAGTCAGTGCGAAGCAAAGCTATATAAAGGGATGTTTTAGGCTCTTCTAAACACGAATTAGGGTAGAAGAAGTAGAGCAAAGATTTATGGAGCTTCAAGGAGTCCTCTCTCTTCTCCAATCCTTCAGTTCTAGTCAGTTTTTATGTTTTCTTTTGGAGTTTTAATTCAATCGTATCTTTGATTGGCTAATCTCTTACCAAAATCTAAGGGGTGAAGCTTGTAATTCTTCTTAATATTTATTTTTCTTTAATTCAAGTTATTTGATTTTAATGTGAAATAATTCATTGATATACAGCTTGAATGAAGATATATCTTTAGTTTATTTTAATCCATTGTCGACTCTAGGCACATTAGATGCTTAGGAAGGCTAAGAATAGTTTCTTATCTATTTTATAAGGGATTAATCTATAAAATTCATTGATTTATCGTTGACTTTGGGCACAATAGATGCTTCGAATTCCATGCAATCAATACTTTGATGCTTAATGCGGGAATCAATTCAATGAAAGTTCAAATCTATTTGAAGTTTATGAACGATGATTTAATTGCTCTATTATCCGGCTAGATAGGATAGGACTTCAATTTCAGTTGTGTGATCCAATTGAATAAAGTAAATTAACATTAAGATAGCTATGAGTGGATGCTTGGCACTCTAATATTCCATTTTTTATATTTTCTTCCACAATTACTCTTTAAAACCATATTTTAGTAGTTAGTTTTTATTCTAATTTTAATTCTAATGTATTCTAGAAATCACACAATAGCAAGTCCCTATGGGTATGACATTGGTCTCACAAAGTTATTACTACTTCGCAACCTTGCACTTGGGGTTCGTGAATAGACTTTGGTTGTGGTTATATATGTGTGTGTGTGTGTGTGTGTGTGTGTGTGTGTGTGTGTGTGTGTGTGTATTAAAAAAAAACTTAGGATTAGAATTTGTGTAGGATTAGAATTAATAAAACATTTGTGTCCACTGTAAGATGTTGTAAGGAATGGACCACAAATGTCTATGTGTATCACTTCTAAAAGTCCTACACTCATGCTTGCACCATTCTTCCTAATTCTAATATGTTTACGCTTAATATAATCAGTACATACTTTATAGTCAGAGAAGTTTAGAGAATGAAGAATTCCTCACTGAACTAGCCTTTCTAATCTCATGAGAGATGTGGGCTAATCGCCTATGCCACAACTTAGATAGATTTTCATTATCTAGTCTTCACTTTGATCTTACTTTATTTCCATACAAAACATTTATATTATAGACATGAGAAGCATTCAAGTCTAATTGGTATAAGTTGTTCACCATAGAGCCAGTGCCAACGATAATTAAAATCAAAGTAAATACTAAAATTTATATTCTCAAATTTAAACAAATAACATGATTTGGCAAAACAAGAAACAAAAGACTAAAATTTTCCTTATAGAAGGCACACAAAATATATCTATCAAATCCATTAAGTGACTAGAATCTAACATAAGCCTACAAACTCCGACTGCCCCCATTTCAAATTGAATGTCGTTGTCTATGTATATTGATAATTCTACATTAGTTAGTAGCCACCTCTGTAGCAAGTCTTGCATAGAAGTACAAATGTGAATAGTTGTACCTAAATCTATCCAATAATAATCTATTGACACATCGGTTAGATTGGATTCAAAACAGACTAAGATAGAATTATTATCCTTCTTTATGAGCCGCTGCTTATGCTTTATGCAATCTTTTTCTGATGACCCAGCTTCTTGCAAAAGAAACAATTATCCTTTTGAGCCAGCTTATTACTTGATCCATTTCCAAGTTGATTGTCCACTGAAGAACATAAGGATCCCTTTTTAAATTCATATTTTCTTTTCCTTTTTTCCATTATGTTCATGTCCTTAGATTACAAGATTAGCAGTTTGTGCCTTGTCTAGTGTTTTTGATCCTTTCCTCTTCGTGCACACACTAAGAAATTAGTTCATCCAATGTCTATTTATCCCTTTAGTGTATTATAGTTCACAAGGAATGTATTGTATTAAGGAGCTAAATTGTTCATGACCAAGTGAACTAATTGATCATCCTTTATTTCGAGGCATAAAGAGCGGAACTTATATACCACTTCAATTTGCTTTATGATATATTCACGAATGTTTCCTTTTCCATTATAAGATGGGCGGGTTAGTTTATTTAGTAAGAAACCCACTTCAGCCTTATTCAATTTCTTAGATTGATTGCCCATTTCGGTCAAGAAAACTTTAACCTTATCCGTATTAGGCATGACACCCTTTATTGTTTCAAAAATTGAATGCTTCATGATTTTGAGACACATACTGCTAGATTTAGACCATGCCTCATAACAATTAGCCTTTGAATCAGTACTATTATCAGATGGCTTTGCAGGTTATGAGTTTTCTAATGTAAGGTTCAGTTGCAAACACCCTAGGGCTATCTCTAAGGACTCTTTCCATTGGATGTAATTGGAACTAATTAAAGAAGGAACATGATGCATTTGAGTTGAAATTGCAACTGGTTAAAAAATATACTCAATTAGAAAAAAATTGTTTACTTTAAAAAATTCATGAACAAAACTAAATATTATTCAAATTTTTTATTATTTCAATTAATTAGGGCCTTCAATTGAATTTCCTAGGATGAAAATGGGCCCAAACAGTCAAATCCTTATGAGAATTGATCACATCATCATCACTCTTGTGCGAGGTAGTCCTGACATGCAAGTAACTCTACACCATTCATTTCCCTGCCAAATGATGATCGTCTGCATTTTTGTCATTGTCCGCATGGAACGTGAACACAACTGAATGTGATCCTTTTTTTCTTCTGAATCCCAACATCATAAGGCCAAACTATGAAATCTTCACTAATTGAGTTCAGTGTATTGGCTAACACAATCGGATCCAATCCCATGAATTTAGACTTCAGATTATGATTATAATCCTGCCCTAAATGGGTTATCTTTAAAAAATAGTTTAATATGGCCTTGTAAGAAACTAGTACTGACCATTGAAAGATGAGAAATCTGTAAAGTAAAACAGATGGTTAGGTTTCACTTCCCCATTCCAACGAACCGTGTCAACTTTTAAAGATGGGTAATAGGCTCAAAACTAGGCCTAATCAAAACTTTATACGTATGATCTGCACATCATTCGTGAGCATTCTGAATCTGGTCAAGATATTTAGAAGAAGTGCAATCTACATCGTTGTTTATTTTGATTCAAATGGACGGTCATATATTACATTATGGTCCATGAGGACGCACGACCATGATTTAATACTAAGGTCCTGATGATTATAGATACTTAATCATCAATCTAATGAATGGTTGTAAGTGCTATATTGTTTAAAGCACACTTCACACCTTGTTTGTCAAATTACGATTAGTCAAAACATCTTATCAAGTGATTTGCTAGTATGATTCAAGATCAAGGTTCAAGCCTAGTTCTAGATCTAGTAAAAGATCAAGCTCAAGATAAAGTTGAAGATCAAGCTCGAAAGACAACATGAAGTCAAGTTCTACTAATGTTTTAGTAGAAGATCAAGCTCCTTAGAGAAGCTCAAGACTCTAATATACTTCAAGACAATGAAGTTCAGTCCATACAGGTATTATAAACCTTTGAAAGACCTTAGGTTTAGGTGCTTTCAAAATATATTTAAACTTGGATTTTTATGTTCATATTTGGTTGAGTTTCGACCAGCTTAAGTTTTGGCTCGACCAGCCTAAGATTTTCTCGACTAGTCCGAGTATAACCCCAGTGAAACAGAAATTTCTGTTACACCTTTGACCAGTCGAGTGGTCTCCTCGACCAATCGAAGGTCACTCTTCAACCAGTTGAGCATTTCTCGAGTTGAAGTCCAACAACTAAAACTGTTTAGATTTTGGCATCCTCGACTAGTAGAAGACCACCTTCGACCAGTCGAGTAGGACTTTCGACCAGTCGAGTAGGGCATTCGACCATTCGAAGATCTGTTAAATTTTATCTCACTAAAATCTGCAAATCCATTGGAACAGAATCTGGTGCTTGGGCCAGTCGAAGACTATCTTAGACGAGTCGAAGCAACAACTTCTTTGTCTATAAATTGAGGTTCTTTCTCAATCCGAAAATGCAATTCACATCTATCAAAATCCTTTTACAAGAGAGAGAAGCCTTAGTTATTGTTAAGCTATTGAACGGTATTTATAAATCATTTTATATCTTCTTTTGTTTAATTCCTTAATCTATAATTCTATCATTCTGATTTTAAAAATAAGGAGAATACTCTTCTTTTTGAGATTTAAATGAATTGATACAAGTAGCCATTGGTTTAAATTTAATTAAAATCAATAAAACCCCGGACCTTTTCTATTGGACTGAACATTGAATATTGAACATTCAAGAAAAGCGGTTCTTCTGCTATAACTTCTTCTACGGTGAAAATAAGTATGCATTTACAATTTGTATTTGATTTTTCTGAGATAGCCAGAAAATCTCATGTAACATCCCGAAAATCAGGGGTTGGGTAGATACCCAACTCCCGAGTTCCAGAACGTCACTTATGCAACATAGATAATGATAAATGCATGTTGTCTGTAGAATGACATTAAACAAGATTGAGACTAAGCCAAAACAGCATATCATACTCCAGAGACAGTTAAATTAACAAGTACAAGACTGTGATAAATACATAAAATACATAAGTAATTGTAAGTCTCCAGAATGTGAACATGTTACCAGGTTAATTAAATACATGTACACTCCAAAAATGGAAAGAAAAGAATATACATGAGTGCTCCAAAAATATAAAATGACAAGTGTCAAGGCGTCTAATCAACCTCCCTGTAATCCCGTCGATCAGAACACGCATAAAGGAGGGATCCTCATCATCATCAAGTCCGGCTCTGCTTCACAAGCAGCGCCATCATCTTAAACTAAAATAGGGACTGGTGGGTGTCCGGAACACCATCCCCTAATGTGGGAATGAGTAATCAACTCAGTGGAATCATAGAGTAAAGATTAGCATGTTATCAAATCAATCACGCGATAATAGTAAAGCAATCAAACAAACATTCCTAGATACTGTTGTTAATGTATGCATGAAATGACATGATGGATGCCCTCACCGACATACTCCCTCATACGGCACCATCTTACGCCCGTGACATGCTTGCATTCCTCAGTGCTCCACATCTTCCAGGCACATGCAATGCGATATGGATAATGAGTACCGAGTTGTTATTAGTCCTTTCATTCAGCAGTATTGGAAAACTAAGGTACTTCTCTTATATCAATCCCAACACAGATCCTATCTAGGGTCGTCACTTCTAGAAATCTCATACGATATTATATTTGTAGGTCGCTGCAAGGGCTGTCTGGGTTGTTGCTCGCACTCGTTGCACCACTCCCCCATCACCTTATCAATACAGGCCTAATGTACTCTTGTCGTTACGAAAGGGTCGTCGCCTCCCGCAGACTTAGAATATGCTCGAGATCACTACAAAGGGCTCTTCACCTGATCAGTGTAGGCCGACAACAAGAATATATTGTCCCATACCACCACAATCTGCTCACGAGTCTGGGTTGCTCACTGGTCACTACGGGGAGGTTTGTGGCCCCAGTATAGGCCGACAGCTCGACCATGATGTCCCATACCACCATGTCCGGCTCATGAGTCTTTATGGATAAAGGTACCATGGTTGACAGGATTTTTAATGGTAAGTTCAGTACCCTAGGTTCAAGCAGTTATGACTCATACATGGTGAACATACAATGGCCAATCGGGTTACTTGACGGGCTCGACTAGTACGAGCGCATCTCAAGCTAAGCGACATGAAGTGCATAAAATACTTCGTGTGGCCTAACCACTGCCGCCAACCCAAAACATAACTCGCGTTCATCGACGCGTCCTTCGTGGTAAATAGAAGCCAACCACAAATTCGATCCATTACCAACTGCCTGGACTAGGTCATAGCCCCAAGCATTTGTATATCAACATCAGTAAGCATATGTGAGTAACAGGATGAATATAAACAATACAAGCATGTTGACACATGTTATAACGTACAACGTAAGCAAATCATCCAACACATGCATTTCACGTATATAATGAAATCAATACATATAGCCAACATGATGGAAATCATTTACATCAGCATATTACTTGAGAATTCAATCTCAAAACTCACTCACAGCACCATCTACTCAATACATACTAATACAAACATTTATACAAACACTTAGCCTACACACTTTAGTCTACATAGCGTATGTCGACTCAAAGTGCACATTAGGGCGAATCTCTTCGCCAAACAGATTATACACGCATACATAATATCATAACACGATGAATTTATATGTCAAGCATTTCAGCAAAATACGGACGTATACAGTATTTTCTATAAATGCCTAAAATATCCTAAATCTCATATTTACCGTACATTTACGAAACGGAAAACAAACAGCATGTTGTACATGTCAAACGGCGTTGCCATCAATAATATACTATTAAACGACATTGAAAGCTTTGAAATCAGTCAATCAAAGCGTCTAAAATCCTCACCTTTCGCCTTAGACGTGTATCGGTTCGAATAGAATGTATACGCTTCGTCAACGGCGTAAATGCGACCTAATGCACAAGTACGTAAGATACTTTGTCATTTGAATTAAAGGAATCCCTAAAACAGAAAGTGGTCAGGGTTTTTCTTACCTAGAAGTGCATTGGAAATCACCGGAAAAGTGATTCGAATACATTGCTTATGTACGTGCAAAGGATGGAGCAAATGGCAGGAAATTCTCTCATAAAGTCTCTCACAATCTCTCACTTTCTCTCTCTCTCAATCTAGGGTTTCAAGCAAATTTGGATGGGAGAGATAGGAGAGGGTTTAAAGCCCTTATATAGGCTAAAAACTAACCTAAATAGACTTGGGAACAAAGTATACTTGAGTTATAACCAAATCGGAACTTTTTCGATCCAAAAGAGAATTTCGGGAGGTACCCTGACCGAACGCGGTCGGACTTAAGCTCATGCGTATCGGATCCTGCTCACCCGAAGTTTTCAGACCGGTAGAGTTCTCAGATCGCATGTGGCGGTCCAGTTTCAGTTCAGCGGTCATCGTACCTAAATCAGGTCTACAAGTTTCATGATATGAAAGAGAAATTTTTCCTGATCCGAGGGTGAAATTCGGCTGAATTCTGACAGTCAGAACACTTAATAATAACGCGCAAAGACTCATGCCAGATTTGAATTAAAATTTCAAATCTTTACCCATTTCTCACTCTCTTCACTCCAGGCTCAATGAAATAGCCTCTGAATGTCGGTTGGGCTTGATTTTCGAAACGATTGTCAAGTCCAGCTAAGCGGTCATAACGGTCTAAGATTGTAAGTATCGGACTTTCGACGCGCGGTCTAAATCAAATACGAAGTTTCTAAGGGTTCCTGAGAACAAACCGGTTTAGAGTTTGATCCTGGATTTCAGGGTAAGATAACGTCATTGGTTCTACAAGTTTTAGGTCTTGTATAACGTATTTAAAGCGATCAGGGACAATTTCACAGCTAAGCTGATGTAGCGCTAGTTAACTTACGCTTATTTTCTAAAGGAATTAATCCTAAGTGATTTCTTTGACTTTGGAATTGGGTTCTGAGAGGTTATCAAGGTGTTATGGTCGACCCATTGCCTAAGGACGTCTAATCCCAGGTTGGAAAAAATCCGGGGTGTTACATCTCAATGTTAATTTTTCTGAGATAAGCCAAAAAATCTTAGTGAGGGTTTTCTTTATTTGTGATAGCCCGATAAAATTATGATTGCATCAGGTTTTAAGGTGACCCTGTGAAAACCTTATTCATACTGAAAGCTAAGATTACGTGGTTAGTAATTTTGGGAGTAGAGTAGGTGTGGCAGTTTGAGAACAGTTGTTGACACACCGAACCATTTAATTCTTGGTGTTGTGGTGAATGCTTTTATTACTTTTATGGTGAATAGTTGTAATTTCATTTTAGTACAAGTGGTGAATGTTTATAATAATTAGTTTTATCTACTCGTGTTGTTAAACCCCCAAACTCGAAAACTAGGCTTACAAAATTCTCGATCGTCGAATCCGGCACCGACAGCCTCTATAATACCCTATTCTTGGCTCCCGACACCCATATACCAAGTTCCGATTCTGGGATACCACAAAGAGAATTTTCAGCATAAATTTATTCCATAACAAGCATAACCACATGCATAACCCACGAACAATAACTAGAACTCCATCACAAAATCCACTATAATAAAAAATTTAAGTACAATGTGTATAAAAGGAAAATACAATAACAATATTGGAACTCCAAAAGCTCGGCTACACTCTCCTACTCTTGCTTAGCTTCAACTGTGTCCTGGCGTCACCTGCACATATCGATCATGCATAAGCTTATAGAAAGCTTAAAGGGTGGTGAAAGTATGTGCGCAAGGCAACAATGCAAGTATGTAATATCAAAGTAATGCAAAAACATGCTGATAAGTCCATGAATACGATAAGTCATTCAAAGGTTATGCGATGCAAGGCATGAATGCTTTAGCCACACTAAGGCCATAAGATGTAAATCTTACATAGCCATTGTCATGTGCAAGATGCAACTCAAGCATACTAATCCGCGTATCAATCCAGCTCATCTCTTGAGCATCATATATCAGTACAGTTCTCTCAGGATAATCACTGGGGTTTAATAAACTATACACCACATTGCCGCCCTATACTGGACACACGATTGTGGAAACAGAAGAGACCTCGCTATTTTCCTGGCCAATAGTCAGCTAATATCTATCTAGAACGTCGATTGCAGACCCATTCATAAGCTATTCATACTCAGCTTAGCAATTGCCCCTACCCTCGGGCAGTTAAGGCCACACCCCTTTCCAACCGACCATGACACGATGGGAGACATAGCCTAATAGATATGACTCTCATGCGCTCATGTATCCACTCGGTCTTGATGTTAGAGTATCTTCCAGCACCGTCAGGTTTAGGGACTTTCACCCAGAGATTTTATCACGCCCTATATAAAGAAAAGATTTCTGGTGTTCAATCCTTTCATCCACCATATGCCTGTGGAGGCTATGGCTCTGATGTCGCTAGGGCATACAGTAATCATGATACACAATGCAAGATACATGAGTCAAGAATCTAGTCATACATCAATCCTGCGTATACAGTGAGCTCATGCAGGATAACTCTGCCTATCAAGGAGTCCCATAAACAACCTGCCCAATGACACATGTAATGGTAAACCACATCTCATAACAAACATGCAAATGATGCGTATGGGCATATATCATAATGTTATGTTATCATCTACTCATAATCGGTATCAATAACTGACCTATTGTCACGCCCCAAAATAAAAAAATAGACTCATAGGAATCCTGATTGTCGAATCTGGTGCCGATAGCCTCCGTAGTACCCTATTCTCGGCTCCTAGCATTCATATGCCAGACTTCGATCTTGGGATCATACAAGGAGGATTTTTTTTATGTACATTTAACTAGTAATATACATAACCATAAGATTACCCAATTCACAAAGGCAACATCATCATCACTTATCCATTAATATAATCATTTGAATACAACACTGAAAGGGAAATACATAAATAGAAAATCAAGCTCCAGAAGACCACTGCACGCTCCAAGCTCAACACTGCTGCAACCTAACATCACCTGCACGCATCTATCGTGCATAAGCTTATAGAAAGCTTAGAGGGTGGTGTAAGTATGTACACAAGGTTAAGTGTCAAGTGTTCAATACAATGTCATCATCATACAATATTAGAATAAGTAGGAATACTAACAAGATCATGAATTATCAAAGTAAGAAGAAATACTAACAAGATCATAAATCATACGATAACAAAGTAAGTGGAAGTACGGACAAGTCCATAAGTAAATCAATAGCAGAATAAGCAATACAGAACAGTTATGCAACAAGGAGTCATGAAGAGCCAAATATCAGATACCGAGGATGCAATGCAATATGCGATGCGAATGAAATAACCATGCTGGAGTGTGAAGTCGGGATGATAGTACGTAGTATCGCAGGCCATGGGGTCCACCACAAGAGACTTCTATGCAAACCAGTCCTATACTTAAATTTGGATAGTCAGACTCAACGTGGTAAACTCCTGATCTCAGGTTAGTCACGCACCTAACCGAAATCCTTACCATAACGAAAGTACACAATAATTAGTTATGCACCACCAGCCCGAGTGGATAGTGAATGAATGAATGAGCATGCAACTCCTACTCAATAAGTCCACATATCAGTACGGTTTCTCTCTGAAAAATCACCGAGGTCTATTACACTTCAAACCAGATTGTCGCCCCATCGTGCGCAATAAAGTGAGTGGAAGAGACCTCACTATCCGCCTGCCAATATCGGGCCTGACTCGTCAATCGAGGACCCGTTCCTCGAGTTGGTCAGACTCAGCCTAGCATTGTCCCCTCCTCTTAGGCAGGTAAGGCCGCACCCCTTTCCAACCGACCATGACACAGTGGGAGACGCTGCCTAACGGTGTACAGCCCTCATGCGCTCATGCATCCACTCGGTCTAGACGTTGGAGAAACCTCTGGAACCAAGAGGGTTTAGAAACTTTCACCCAGGGATATCTATAGCACCCCATGTAGAATGAATTTTTAGTGTTCCATCTAGCCATCCATGAAATGCCTGTGGAGGCTACGACCCTGATGTCTCTAGGGCATATAGTAATCATAATACACAATACAAGATGCATGAGTCATACAATCCAATCGTGCATCAATCCTGCGCATATCATGTGCTCATGTGAGACAATCTCCGCCTATCAGGGAGTCTCATAACGACCAACACTATGACATATGCAATGGTTAATCATATCTCATAACAGACATGCAGATGATGCGTATGGGCATGTATCATGATGCTATGCAGTCACATACTCATAATCGGTATCAATAACAGGCATTGACAATTGACATCGATAACGTGGACATTTAACCAACAGTGTCCCCCAAAGAACGACCCACATAAAGCCTAACATATAGTGGACTCATGGCCTCACACAAGGGCCAAATATACAACACCATGGACCTCACTCATGAGTTTAATACACATCACGATGGGCCTTTCACATGGGCCTAACATACATTACAATGGGTTCCATCGCCTAGCCCTCAAATACATCATAGTGGGCCTCATCACATAAGCCTCATATATATCACATTGGGCCTCGACAATCGAAATCGGCGATCACCCACGACAATCGAAATTGACAATCGGCCATGATAATTGGCCTCAATCGATAATAGGTCTCGATAATTAGAATCGGTCAATCGATCATGACAAGCAGAATCGACAATCGGCCACGTCAATCAACAATTAGCCACGATTGGTAATCGGTCACGATAATCGACCTCGATTGGTAATCAGTCTATCGGCTACGATAAGCAGAGTCAGTAATTGGCCACGTCAATCGATAATCGACCACGATCAGTAATCGGTCACGATAATCGGCCTCGACAATCGGTCAATCGACCACGACAAATAGAATCAAAAAATCGGCCATGTCAATCGACAATCCGCCACGATCGGTAATCGGTCACGATAATCGGCCTCGACAATTAGTAATCGGTCAATCGGCCACGACAAGCATAATAAAAAAATCGGCCACGTCAACCGACAATCGGCCATGATCGGTAATCGGTCACGATAATCGGCCTCGACACCTGGTAATCGGTCAATCGGTCACGACAAGCAGAATCGGTAAATTGGCCACGTCAATCGACAGTCGGCCACGATCAGTAATCGGCCTCGACAATCGGTAATCGATTAATCGGCCACGATAAGCAGAATCGGTAAATCGGCCACGTCAACCGACAATCGGCCATGATCGGTAATCGGTCACGATAATTGGCCCCGACAATCGGTAATCGGTCAATCGGCCACGAAAAGAAGAATCGAAAAATTGGCCACGTCAATTGACAATCGGCCATGATCGGTAATCGGTCACGATAATCGGCTTCGACAATCGATAATCGGTCAATTAGCCACGACAAGAAGAATCAGCAAATCGGCCACGTCAACCGACAATCGGTCACGATCGATAATCGGCCTCGACAATGAGTAATCGGTCAATCGCCCATGACAAGCAGAATCGGTAAATTGGCCATATCAACCGACAATCGGCCATGATTGGTAATCGATCACGATAAGCGGCCTCGACAATCGGTAATCGGTCAATCTGCCACGATAAGCAGAATCGGCAAATCGGCCACGTCAATCGACAATCGATCACGATCGGTAATGGACAAACGGTAAGAATAGGCCTAACAAGGCCTAAGGAAAGGTACAATGAGGACATCTAACCATCATTGCCCATCAATGTGGACATCTAACCAACATTGCTCCCAAGCAGTGGTCCACATAGAGTCAAACATAAGGTGGGCCCAAATATCTAATAGGTGGGCCTCAAATAGTCGTTACAAGTGGGCCTTACTCATGCAGCACGTAGGCGTACACATCACGATGGGTCGATACATTGGGCCGCACCATTGGCCTAATATACACATCATGGTGGGTCGCATCATTGGGCCCCACCAATGGGCCTCATATCCAACAAGTGGGCCGCATCAATGGGCCACACTAATGGGCCTTATTCACATCAAGTTGGGCCTCAATAAATGGGTCAGAAATATATCACCATGGGTCACGATATACGGGCCAAAAATACGTCATAATGGGCCTCGACCTATGGGATGAAAATACATCTCAGTGGGCCTTACCAAATGGGCCATAAACATAATAGGTGGGCCCCTTCACATGGGCCAGAAATATAAACAGGTGGGCCCTATACATGGGCTAAAAATACATCATGATGGGCTGTATCAATGAGCCAGTACAAATAGCTCGAATCAATTGGGCCGATTAAATGGCCGAATACACGTACGTCGCTATGGGCCTCTACCCATGGGCTCCAAATACGTCATATTAGGCCTCTCAATTACAACAAGTAGGCCATACTACTTGGGCCGCACCATTCATCTATCTATAGAGATCATTTTTAGAGCATTATCCAAACAATGAGTCAGATTAAAGGATCATTTGGACCATACCACAATTGGCAGTGGTGATAATGATTTCCATAATTAAATTTTCAACGGGCCCACCATAGCATTTATTTCCCATCTAGTCTATTCATAAGGTCACAAGGACTTGATCTTAAAGGAAAAACAAATATCATATTGATTCATGACTTCTGTGATCCCAAAAAGGGGTTTCAATGGTAACGTTCAAACCCACTGTTTGTTGTAGTGTGGTCCACCTGATAACTGGATCTGTCTTAATTTATTTTCTTTTTCTCAAGCCTTGAAACGAGCTTGCCAAATGGATGGATGGATCAGATGTAGCACATACATCAGTGTGGGGTCCATATACATGGCCTAGCACGTAAAAGGGATGGACGGTTTGAATATTTACAGCAATGTGGGCTCCCACGTGCATGTGGCCCCACCACGACATACATAAATATGTGTATTAAATATACATCTAGTGGTCCCACGTGGAGCCCACCATAATATAAATATATTATAATATAATATAATATAATATATTATACACTTAAATATAATATACCATATTATATATATCTAAGGGGGAGTGGCAGCCCAAATCCACCGTCCATATCCATATGGACGGTGCAGATCTACATGGGTCCCACATGGGAGTGGCCTACACAACATATATCATATAATATATTATAATATAATATAAAATCATATAATATAATATGATATATTATATTATAATTAACATGGCATAAAAAAAAGGGCCACCGTCCAGAGACCCCTGGATGCTCTGGACAGTGCTAATCTAATGCACAAGATCAAGGTGGGGCGCATGAAGTGGATCAATCGGATGGACGACGTAGGTTAACACATATCAAAGGTGGCCCCACCCCGCACGTGCCACACATGTGGGTAGGTCCCATATGCCAGATGAAAAATGGACGGACGGTCTGGATAGATGACGTCCTCCATACATAAAGCAGGTTGGTCCCACAGAGCTTCCTGACGTCACTGTTGTTGGTGACGTACACCAGCCACCAGCAGGTGGGTCCCACATGGGCCCACCATAAATGAATATGAATATATATACATATATAATATATGATATAATATTATATTATAATAATAGGTAGCATTGATTTTAAAAGGGGAGGGTCCCAGCGTTCAACGTCCAGGAAGGGGATGGATGGCTGGAAAATAATACTTGTAAAAGGGTGGGTCTCACGTAGGGCCCACCATAATGTTTATTCACCATCCAATCCGTTCATAAGGTCACCGAGACCTGGATTAAGATGAAAAAAAATAAATTTTATATAGATCCAAAACTTTTGTGCCACCCAAAAAAAATCTAATGGCAGGCATTCAATCTCGTTGTTTCTTATGATGTGGGCCACCTGAGCCATGTATACGGCTGATTTAAGGGGCCCACCAATGCACGATGTGGATGATTAATATGCATCACGGTGGGGCCCACACATGGGACCATGGTCCCTGTCCACCCGCCCAAATGTAGCAGGCGTTGCCTGCGGCTTCTGAGAGCAGCAGCACTACTGCATACTTTTTATTTTATCTTATTTTATTTATTTAATTATTTTTTTAATATATGGGACCCACATCGGGACAATTCAGTCCGTCCAAGGGGTTCTCTTGCTCGTGACAGGTCTGATAAGCCCAATATTCAATATTTTCGATGTATAAAAACATCGCAATGGGCCCTAAAAGATTTTAGCCATAAATATCACTATTCTCAACAACATGGTCCACCAGAGATTTGGATTGGCTCCATTTTTTGGCTCAACGCCTGAAATGAGCAGGGAAACCGGGTGGACGGTGTGGATTAAACACATGCATCATGTATGGGGCCTGTTGTGGGCCCCACTCTCCTCTCTAATAAGGCAAACTAGATGCTACTTGCTGCAACGTTCTCTGGACGCTGGCAACAGTGTCCTCCACACCCCATCACACTCACGCTTTAGTGGGATTTCACCAAATATGTGGGCCCACCTGATGGATGGTCTGGGTAAAATACATACTTCAATGGTGGGGTCCATCCAAGTAGGCCACACATCACACAAAAGGAATGAAAAAGAGAGGAAAACATCCACCTTTGCAAATCTTCTAGCCTCTTTGGTCTCCCAAGCTCCAAAGGATGCGATCCAACGGACGAGATTGCCTTTGGAGGGTGAGGATGAGAGGTAGGAAGGTGGGAAGTGGGCCACACATGGCTTTTCTCATAGAGAGGTTGAGACGTTGGAGTGCTTGGAGAGTGAGGGAGAGAGATGAGAGAGAGAGAGAGAGATATGGAAGAGTGATGGGTGATGGGTGATGGAAGTGTACTTGGTTGTAAGAGAGTATTGACTTTGGGATTGTTTGGGGATGGGTAAAAGGTGATGTGTACTTGACATGAGGTGTGATGTGATACTTGATTGATAGGATGGGATGTGATGTGATTGATTTGAAAGATTGTCTTAGTTTTACAAATGTGCGGCGTCTTCTTGAACTGAATGCGGCCCCACATCTCCTGGCTTGGGTATCACCTCGGTCCCCGAGACGTAACATCGGAACCGCGACGACGGCCCGGTTGCTACGGTACAAGTATCGGGTCAAGCCGACTCTAAAATATGGGATATGACTTAGGATCGCCTGCCAATGCCGATAACAGATTGCAGGTAGCCGGAATTCGACCGGGTGGACCGAGGAAGCTTACGGAACGGTACAGGCTAAGATATGGGTCTTACACTTATACATAAGGTGGGGTCCATAGATGGACAACTGATCTAAACCATAACATGAAGATCAGTCTTCAACTGTGGATATACTAAATCTGATAGCAAGGATCCCTCCGTCCACGATGAAGATGAACTCTTCTTATATCAAGGTTGGGCCTCGGTGGCCTACCTATAATCCTAAGGATTCGGAATGAGTTTCCTTCACCATACTATCAAATAGTCCGCTAGATGCCCTAGGGGGCCAAAATAAGTACTAGATGGACTCCAAAATTAAAATAATCTCACTAGTAATCAATGGGGTCCCAACATTTTGGGTTATCCCAATACAAATAGATGGATCATATAAACATCAATGAGGCCTAATGATTTGGGTTAACCCACTTAGAGAATGATGAGAATGGGCCTAATAAAAGTCTAAGGGAAGGTCACAATGTGGACATTTAACCATCATTGCCCATCAATGTGGGCATTTAACTAACATTAGTCTCAAAAAGTGGCCCACATAGAGCCAAACATATACTTACGGCCTATTTGATGAGGCCCAATGTGATATATTTGAGGCCCATTTAATTAGGCTCTGATACTAACTCCCGTCACGCCCCAAACTCGAAAACTGGGCTCCCAAAATTCTCAATTTCTGAATCCGGCGCCGACATCCTCCATGGTACCCCATTCTCGGCTCTTGCAACCCATATACAAGGTTCTGATCCTGGGATACCATAAGGAGGATTTTCATTGTGATTTTTTTTAATCTGTTTAGGCGGTTACACATTTGTACATGGTATCAACGCATGTCGAACAAGTTCGTCTCACCACATTTGGAATGTTCAGGGCTCATTCCCAATGTGATGAGATGAACCTGTTCGACATACGTTGATACCATGTGCAAAATGTGTGACCGCCTAAACAGATTAACCATTCAAAAAAATTACAATGAAAATTCTCTTTGTAGGACCCCAGGATCGAAATTTGGTATATGGGTGTCAGGATCTGAGAATGGGATACTAAGGAGGCTGTTAGCGCTGGATTTGATGATCGGCTATTTTGTGAGCTTGATTTTCAAGTTTGGGGCGTGACATGTGTAAGGACCGTATCCTAGATCGTATAATTTCGTAGGCTTTCGCGATCCTCTCAATCGAATTCCAGCAACTCACAACCTGTAATCAGCATTTGTGCACGACTATAAGTCGCATCCCAAAGATCTGAGTCGGCTCGACTAGAAACTTGTATCATAGGGACCTGATTCCAACTTCGCGTCTCACGCATCGATGTGTTGCCCATGCCAAGAGTTGTGGGCCCGTATTTATTTTGAGAAAAATACTGCGCATTACGAATTTTGAGAGAATTTCTACAACCCATCACGTCAATCAATCAATCACAATTCAAGTACACGACCCATCCCTTTCCTACCAACAAGGCATGACTCCCATCTCTCTCCCATTTCCAAAGTCAACTCTCTCTCTCTCTCTCTCTCTCTCACTCTCTCCACCCATCCCTTTTTTAAAACATCCATTCCTCCCATCCCATCTCTCTTACAACACCCTCTCCTCTCTCATTCTCTCCACCATTTCCCAAGCTTCCATGAGAGAAAAGCTTTAAGGAGAGAAAAGATCAAGGCCCACTTCCTACCCTCCTCATCTCACCATCAAACCCTTCAAATTTCATCATCCACCCTTAAAGAGTTAGCTTAGGAGCCAAGGAGTCCAAGGAGTTAAAGAAGGAGTGATATAGGTGGGTGATTCACCGTTGATTTCTATTTAAGGGCCCACTTATGATGGGACCCACTTTGATGTAAGTGTTGTGATCTAAGAGGGGCCCATAGTGGCGGGGTCCCTCCACTACTCCGTCTCTCTCTCTCTCTCTCTCTCTCTCTCTCTCTCTCTTTGTGATGGAGTGTGACCCCCCTGATCTAGCATCCCTGGATGAAGAGAAAACACAAATATCAACTTAATACAAAGCAGAGGTGGGCCACACATGTGGACCCACCTGATGTTATGCTAGATCCACACCGTCTAGACCCTTGGACAGTGAAACCCTCAATGATGCATGCGTTTTAAATCCTCACCATCCATCCAGACGTCCAGGGTCTAGACGTTGGTTCTTTTCAAAAAAATATAATAATAATATAATATTATGTATATATATCATATGTATATATGGTGGGCCCCACGTGGGACCCACCTTCTTAGAAGTAGATTGGCTAGTGCGTCTCACACCAGCAGCATGCTACTGCATCTCGTCAGCACGTGTGAGGCCCACATGAGATATGTGTTAGATCCCAACCGTACATCTATGGGGTCCACCTAGCATGTAATGTATATCATCCGTACCTGGATGGTCCTGTGGTATGCATTAAATCCATACCATCTAGCCATTTGAAGAGATCATTTTATGCATATGTGGGACCCACCCTGCACGTGTGTGTGTGTGTGTGTGTGGGGGGGGGGGGCACCTTGATGTTTGTGTTTTATCACATCGTCCATCCAAACAGTGGGTCCCATGCAGCTCAAAGCTGCTGGATTTATACCTAACAAATGCTGGTGGGGCCAACCGTGATGTATCTTTATATCCTACCCTTCAACTGTCATGGACGTGGGACCCACCTTGGTGTATGTATTGTATATCCACACCGTCCATCTGGACCGGTGGTGTGAGGCCACCTTGATGTATAGGTTACATCCAAACTGTACATCCAAACAATGAGCTCGTTTTAAGGCCTAAGACAAAGAAAAATGAGGCAAATCTATCAGGTGGACCACACTGTAGAAAACAATGTAGAATTAAATGCCTACCATTAGAATCCTCAGGGATCACAGAAGTTCTTGATCAATATGATATTTATTTTTCCTCTTGATTCAGTTCCTTGTGACCATATGAACAAATTGGATGGAAAATAAACGTTATGGTGGGCCTTGGAAATTTTAAGGGTGAAAATCATTATCTCCACTGTTATTTGTGGTATGGTCCAGATGATCTCTTGATGTGATTCATTTTTGGGTAATGCTCTAAAATGATCTGTTAAATAGATGAATGGTATAGATGGTGTGGCCCAGGCCCACCTTGATGTATTTATGGCCCATCCATGGGGCCCACCTTGATGTATTTGTGGCCCATCCATGAGGCCCACCTCGACGTATTTGTGGCCCATCCATTAAGGCCTACCTTGATGTGACGCATATTGGACCCATTTGAGAAGCCCATTGTGATGTATTCGGGGCCCATGTATTGCGGCCCATTTGATTTATATGAGGCCTATGTATTGCGGCCCATTTGATGTATATGAGGCCTAATAGGATGCATATGTGGCCCATGAGTGAGGCCCATTGTGATGTGTATTAGGCCCTTATGTGAGGCCATGAGCCCACTATACGTGTGGCTCTATGTGGGCCACTCCTTGGGAGTGATGTTGGTTAAATATCCAGGTTGATGGGCAATGATTGTTAAATGTCCACATTGTGACCTTCCTTTAGGCCTTGATAGGCCCATTCTCATCATTCTCTTGGTGGGTTAACCCAAATTATTAGGCTTCATTGATGTTGCATGGTTTATCCTCGCCATAAACTCCGTGCTACCGGAATTGATATATTCACGTCTGAGGATCAATCTTCATATTATGGTTTAGACCACCTGTTCATCTATGGACCCCGCCTTGCATATAAGGTGATTGTCGATGCCAATTATCGATGCTGGTTATCAACGCCGATTACGAGTATGCTTACCATATCATCATGATACACATGCCCATGCGCATCATCTGTATACTTGATATGAGATGTGGTTGACCATTGCATATGCCATTGGGTAGGTTGTTATAAGACTCCTTAATAGGCGAAGATTGTCTCACATGAGCACATGGTATACGCAGGATTGATGCATAACTAGATTGTATGACTCATGCATCTTGCATTGTGTATTATGATTACTGTACATCCTAGCGACATCAAGGTTGTAGCCTCTACAAGCATATCATGGATGGCAGGATTGGATATAAAAAATATTATTATTAACACCGGGGCGCCATGGATGTCTCTAGGTGAAAATTCATAAACCCAACGGTACCGAAAGATGCTCTAATGTCAAGACCGAGTGGATATATGAGTGCACGAGGGCCAAATACCAGGAGGCCACGTTTCTCACTGTGTTATGGTCGGTTGGGAGGGGGTGTGGCCTTACTTGCCCGAGGGTAGGGGCAATTACAAGGCTGAGTCTAACCAGCTCGTAAATGGGTCCGCTACCGATGTGTCAGATAGGTATTGGTAGGCTATTGGCCAGGTGGATAGTGAGGTTCCTTACGCTCACTTAGATTGCGTGCATGGGAAAGGCGCAGTGTCATTTAGAGTGTACTAAACTCCGGTGATTGTCCAACGTGAGAACTATAGGATATTTGATGCTCTAGTGATGAGTTTTATTGATATGTGAATTCAGAAGAGGACTGGTATGCTAGAGTTGCATCTCGCATCGCATAGCCTTGGTTTGATCGATATCATTCACTCCTTACATCGTATGACCTTGATGTGGCTGATAGTATTCATGCCTTACATCGCATAGTCTTGATGTGGCCGATAGCATTCATGTCTTACATCGCATAGCCTTAGTACGACTAATAGTATTCATGGATTCACTAGCATATTCCGCATTACTCTGATATTGTATTCTCAGCACACTTATATTGCACACACACTTTCACCACCCTATAAGCTTTCTATAAGCTTATGCACGATTAATGCTTGTAGGTGACGCTAGGATGCAGTCGTAGCTTAGTATAAGCAGGAGTGTGCAATCGAGCTTTAAGAGTTTTCGTTATTATTATCATTGTATTTTCCGTTTATGCACATTGTACCTTAAAGTTTTTTATCATAGCAGATTTTATGATGGTGTCTTGGTTATTGTTCATGGGTTATGCTTATATTTATGCTTATTATGAATTAAATTCATGTTGAAAACCATCCTTGTAGGATCTCGGGATCGAAACTTGGTATATGGGTGCCATGAGCCGGGAATGGGGTACTACGGAGGCTGTCGACGTCAGATTTGGCGATTGAGAATTTTGTGAGCCCAATTTCTGAGTTTGAGGTGTGACAACAAGAGTTGGTATCAGAACTTAACTTGGGAATAACTAAGAACAACATCACATATCTGCTACGAGCTTAGGACGAGTAGGTCCCGAATGCGTAACCTTCTGATATAGTTCCCTATCGTAGCAACCCTTGATAGGTCCATCGTTCCTTTCTGTAGGACATGACACCTAAGAGAGCGACTCAAGCGGCTCCCACTCCACCACTTGAGGTTCTCATTCCTCCGCCTGAGGTTCTTATTTCACCTCCCATAGTTCCTATTCCTCCGCCTGATGTTCTTATTCTACCTCTCGTAGTTCTCGTTCCCCCGCCTGAGCATCATACTCCCACAATCGAGACCAGTGCGGCTCCAACCGTACTTGTGAGTGCTGCCCAGTTATAGCAGATGTTGTAAGATGTGATCGTCTCCCTCCAGGGGCAGGGCATACGTCCTGCTAAGACGCCTGAGCAGGTGGAGCAGGAGCACGCAAGCGCCCTTTTATGACACTTAACTCAGCAATGGGTCCCGCTGGCAATATTTTTACTTCAGGGTGAGGTTGAGTGGGCTGGTTCATAGAGGGATCGTGGTCAGATGAGAGATCGAAAGAGGCAAGCCCCCTCCAATAGCTCCCGGCAGTGTCGACAGCAATAGAGGCGCGCAGCCCACCAAGCCATTAGATCACCTACTGAACCTTCACCACCACCTCCGAGGCAGCTCACCGGTGTTTATCGTTAATGCGGTGAGACAGGACCCCATTGGTGGGAGTACCCACACCTTAAGCACCGTAGTAGTAGAGACCCCCAGCAATAGCAGCAGAGATCCTAATAGCAGCAGCAACAAGAGTGACTACAGAGGGGACACGCACCTCCTCAGTTGCCTCAAATTAGATTTTACGCAGCTCAGCAGAATCCTTAGTCATTCGGAGGAGCCATTGAGGGTTCCTTAACAGATTTAACGTGTTCTTGCAGGAGCAAAACCATTGTTGTGCACTCTGATGATGGCAGTTGGGTTAGACAAAATCATGGACGGGTTGGTGTTGATGTGGCCGGAGCCGGGCAGGCCTGAGCAAGCTACTAGTATCCTTACCCCAAGTGACGTGTTTTAAATCCATGAGCTTCAACAAAGTGGACAATATCAAATGCTGTAGGGACGGGCCTTACTAATGGTATCAGAGCTGAAGACGACTCTGCCCTCAGTAGGGGATATTATGACGCCCGTCATTGTTGCACATGTGGGCAGGCACACATGGGCGGACACTGATATGGGCGAGGCCTAAGGGCTTGGCCAAGCTACCAATGGTTGACAGGCTACTATGCATACAGTGGGGTGAAACCTTGTCCCACAAAGGAAGCGTCGTCTGAAGTTGTGATGGTTATATGTAGGGTAAAGTCTTCAATAGCATAACGCGTTTTGGAGGTAACCCCGAGAACAAAACTGTGAGCCATGTAGGCAAAGTGGACAATATTATACTGTTGGGACTGGGCTGTTACACTTGTTCAGTTTGAAATTTTGATTCTTATCACATTCGTGAAATAATGTTGTCCTACCTAAACTTGTTTGGGTGAAGGTTGTCCTACAAATTAGTTTGAATCAATGTTTCAATACTAGTGTAATTGAGATTTCAGATTTGTTTATTTATTCAACACTTTATTCAACTATTTGGCATAGTCCTATTCACCCCACTTCTAAGACTACTTCAGCTCTCCTTTACAAGTGGTATCAGAGTGAGTTGCTCATTTATTTTGGATTAACTTAATTAAGTTAAGATCTCGAGCTGTATTATGTTAAATTTCGATAGTTTATCTATTACCAAGCCACCTCCTTTTGATGGCTCGAACTAAAAGCATGGATTTAGTGCTTAAGAATTACCAAGGAATAGAATGGATCTTTGGAGACTAAGATTGAAGATTTTAAGACCCCAAGATCTAAGAAAACCAAGTGGAAAAGGAAGAAAATCGAAAGAACAGAGTGTTGAAATTCAATTCATTATTTATGTCATTGACCACGGTTCGATGACATCGAAGCCATCGAATACAACTCGATGACATCAAATTTTTACATGAAAATCAAGTTGGTCACTGGATTATTTTGAACACTTTTTTGATTGCTCGAAGACATGTTTGATGACTTAAAGATACGCTCGATGATATCGAAGAAAGGTTCGATGACACAGAGATTTACGCAGTGCGAAAGGAGAAATGATACGACTTTTGGATTCAAACCTGTCACACCCTGGATTTTTTCCAACCTTGAGTTAGGCATCCTTAGGCAATGGGTCGACCATAACACCTTGATAACCTCTCAGAACCCAATTCTAAAGCCAAAGAAATCATTTAGAACCTAATTCTTAAGAATTTAACGTGAATTAGCCAGCGCTACACTAGATTACCTGTGAAATTAGCACCAACTACTTTAAATACGATCTGTAAGACCCAAAACCGATAGAATCATTGACGCTATCTTACCCTAAAATTCAGGATCAAACTCTAAACCTGTTTATTCTCAGGAACCCTTTGAAACTTTGTATTGGATCTGGACCGCGCGTCGAAAGTCCGATAGCGATAATCTTAGACAATTACGACCACCTTGTTGGACTTGACAATCGTTTCGAAAATCAAGCCCAACTGATGTTCTGAGGCTATTTCATTGAGCCTGGAGCAAGGAGTGTGAGAAAGAGTGAAATTCATTAAAAATTAAATGTCATTTAAATAAATCTGGCACGTTTCGCTTGCGGGTTAATATAAGCATTCAGACCATTAGAATCTGACCCAAATACACCTTCGGATCAGGGAACATTTCTCACTCAGGTCAGTATACTTGAAATCCTCGATCGAATCTCCGTGACTGCTGAACTGAAACTGGTCTGCCACGTGCGATCTGGGAACACTACTGAACTAAAAACTTAATGTGACCAGGATCCAATATCCATGAGCTTAAGTCCGACCGTATTTAGTCAGGGGACCTCTAGAAATGCTCTTTTGGATCGGGAAAGACCCGATTTGGCTATAACCCAAGTATACCTTGATTTAAAGTCTGTTTTAGTTATGTTTGGGCTTATAAAAGGGCCTTAAACCCCTAGCTTTCTAACCCATACGAATTTCCTAGAAACCCTAGGAAGGAGAGAGAGAAAAGAGAGAGAAAGTGAGGGAGAAGTTGGTGATTTCTCCTGAGATTCTTTCCTACTGTTCTACGTGCCGAAGCCATCCACCTGCATCGTTATTCTGGCGATTCTGGATTCATTCTAGGTAAGAAAACCCTAACCTCAACCTGTTTTAGAGATTCCTTCGATACAAGTAGCGAAATAGCTGATGTATCTTGTGTTATAGGTCGTCATACAGGCGTTGACGAAGCGTAGAGTTTCTGTTCGATTCGTTACGCTTATACGGCGAAAGGTGCAGATTTTAGATGCTTAGATTACCTGTTTTCAAAGCTTTCAATGCCGTTTAATGGTAGATTGCTGATAAGCATGCTGTTTGACATGTAGAACATGTTGTCCGTTTTTCATTTCAAATACGTACGAAGAATATGAGATTTAGGCTATTTTAGATATTTGTAGGAAATACCGTATACGTACGTATTTTGCTGATATGATTGCCATGAGTATTTACCATGTTCCTATACTTGTTATGCGTGTATGATTTGTTTGGCGAAGAGATTCACCCTAATGCACATATTGGCTGACATATGCTATGTAGACTAATGTGTGTAGACTAAGTGTTTGTTGAAATGCCTAAATCAATATCATTTATGCCTGCCATATGTTTTAAATGTAAGAACATGATGGTTGTGTATTAGACATCTCCTTGATATAAGGATCTGTCATATTATATGTGGTAATCAACATACGTCAAGTACGCTGGAGTTGAGTAGTCTAAGTGTTTGTATAAACATATGTATTACTAAGTATTGAGTATATGGTGTTGTAGATTAGCGTTAAGACTGGATTCTCAACTAATTCGATGATATATATGATTTCTTCTACGCTTGTCATATTTCAATTGATTTCCTTATGTGTGAAGTACTTGTGTATGGTTTAATTGCCTATGTTGTATCTTATAACATGTTGCTAACATGCTTGGATTACTTGTTATTTCAATTTTATTTATCTCATATGATTACTAATTCACATCTTTGTGCTTGGGGCTATACTCTAGTCCAGGTAGTCGGTAACAGTTTAGAATTCGTGGTTAGATTCTATTCACCACAAAGGATATGTATGACGAACTCGAGTCGTACTAGAATTGTCGGAAGATGTGGAGCACTGAGGGAAGAAAACATGCCGCGGATGTAAGATGGTGTCATATGAGGGAGTATGTCGGTGAGGGCATCCATCATGTCATTTCATTCTTGCATTAATCACAGTATTTAGGAATGTTTGTTTTGCTTGCTTTACCATTATCGCTTGATTGATTTGATAATATGCTAACCTTTGCTCTATGATTCCACTGAGCTAGCTACTCATTCCCACGTTACGGGATGGTGTTCCGGACACCCACCAGTCCCTATTTTAGTTTTAGATGACGGCGATGCTCGCGTAGCAGAGCCAGACTTGATGATGATGAGGAGGATCCCTCCTATATGCAGGTTCTGATTGACGGGGTTACAGGGTTACTGATTAGATGCCAGTACACGTGGTATTTTGCCCTTTATTTTCACACCCATGTATATTCTTTTTGCTCATCTTTAGAGTATACATGTATATGTTTAACCTGGTAACATGTTCACACTCTAGAGACTCAAAACAGTTCATATATTCTATATATCTATCACATTCTTCCGCTTCCTAATTAACTGTCTCTGGAGTATGATATGTTGTTTTGTCTTGATCCACCTCATGTTTTATGTACTATTACCGCCGACATTCATCCATCATTGAAAATGTTGCATAAGTGATATTCTGGAACTCGGGAGTTGGGTTTCTACCTGACCCTCGATTTTCGGGATGTTACAAAACCTCTTCGATGACATCGAAGGCGTTACACAGATTTACACGGACTACATAAATTTGAGGCAATTTTGCAGAAAATGGTCTACAAATATCGGTTTCCTAAGTCTTTTAGGATATCTAGGGTTTAGAGGAGCAGAGCAAAGGGTTGGAGTCATCATCCAAGAGTTTCTTCTTCTCTTCTTCTTAGTTTTTAATGCTTTCTTCTAAGGTTTTGAATCCAATCATGTTTATGATTGGCTAAATCCCTTAATTAGTGCTAAGGGGTGAACCTTGTCGCGTGATTAGGATGTTTCTCTTGTTTGGTTCTTGTTCTTGTTAAACTTCTTTGATTCTAATTTGATATTTAAGGAATACTTTTAGTTTTTAATGGTTTGTTGTGACTCAAATTATAATGGATCTGTAATAGTTTTGAGTATTTTCTTTTTCTGAATTAAGATTGTAAAGTTAGTAAATCCTGTTGTTCACCATTGTCCCTTAGGCATGGTTGGGGGATAAAATCTCTTCTAACCTTCACAATTCTTTTATGTTTAGTTGTGGGATTGGTATATCCTATTGTTTACCATTGTCTCCTGAGCATGGTCAGATGATGAAATCATTTCCAATCCTTACAACTCTCATCCGTTGAGAATTAGGTCAATGGAAGTTCAGATCTGATCTTATTGATATATCTTCCAATTGGATCGGATAGGACTCCAATTCCAATTGTGTTGCTTAAATCAAATAAGAAAACATCTTAATAGCTGTAAGAGGATCCCTGAAAACCCTAGTTCCTACCTTTGAATTCTTAAGTTTCTTATTAAACACTTCACAATTACTTCATTTTATTCTCAATTTAGATTTAGATCTTCTTCTAGTTTTAATTCTAGTTACTTTCAGAATACACATGAGATTAGTCCCTGTGGATTCGACCTCAGACTTACCGAGATTATTACTACATCACGACCCTACACTTGGGGTTATGAACACTACTCTTCTCTTTTATTGAGTTAGCTTATTGCTACTCTTCTCATTTATTAAGCCAGACTTGTGCTACCTCCCTTTATGGCTTGGGTATGTGTCTTGGAATTCCAAAACTCTTATGGTTTGACTTATTTCTCTATTGACGCAAGCGATGGGTTATAAGCCTCATATATATTGGTTCATATATTTTATCGTGGACATAATGCGCTCCGGATAATAACCCTCTTAGTCGATGTGTAATTCTATGGATTTGGGTAGTAGTGCACAAATCGATGTGAGTAATTCTCAATGTGTGTTATATCACTTTCGAGATTGGATGTTATAAATAGTCACTATATGAACAAATCGTGTCACGTAATTCATTCGATCTGTGTTGTGTCATCTTGAGGAGTTCACGTAAATCCACAATAACATTGGATATGCTGACTAATCTCCATAGTATGAGATGTGGAGTGAACCGAATTTTTTATGAATTATATTCCACATTGTGATGATCACTATGTATGATGGACCACACACACTTTGTTAGGCATGCATGCATGCGCATACTAATACCACTCGTAGTTGTGGAGTACGAGACGTATCAGAACCCTCACATTATTCTTATGAATCTTTTAAATTATTATTAATCTTAAAGGAAAACCATTATTTTAAGTAGGGCATTAACTCTCTCCAACCATACAGATGTTGCAGGTGAATTACAAGTTGACGATACAGATGATAATCATTCTGTGGAAGATACATTTGAATAAAGAAGAAAAATGACACTAAAATTTATTTGTTTATATATTTTTTGATGTTTACTTTAATATGATGTAATAAGCTCTCATTGAGAGGGCATTTGAGGATTAGTTGGACGCTTTTTACTCTAATAATAAATACATTTGATTTTACTCTCGTGAATGTGATCACCTTTGTAAATGTAACTGGATGTGATATAAATGAAAAAAAAAAAGTGTGATTTTAAAGCATCCAATTTTTACATTATTAACACCCGGAATTCTTAAGCGCAAGTATATATTCGGGCCATGAAAATTTGGGATGTTACAATTGGTATCAGAGCATGAGAATGAAATTAACTAGGCCTAAGGGAATGAACGATCATAAGTTTTACACGACTAGGATAGAATCATAAATTATATACATATACTTAAGTGAATTCCTAAAGTGTCCTATAGGAGGGTGAATAAGACTTTTCAAACTTTTAATTCTACTTAAAACAAATACTAACGACTAAGCACTTATAAGGCAGGATTAATCGAAAAAGAAATAACAATTAAAAGCTAGTATAATGAAACATATGAAGGGTGCATTTCATCAAACATGTTGTGTGCATAATTTAAGCATATCATGAATCATTACAAACACAAGCAAGCAAACACATGTAAGAGCATGCACCACAAATATAACAATATATAGTGGTTCAGCTACATGCCAACTCAACTCCCGTCAGACCCACTTAACCTATGAGTGTGACGGATTTCACTATCTAATGGTTTTAGATCAGGTTGACCATGAACCTTTACAACCTACACAAAGTTATCAATAATGCCTACACAAGGTAATAGATCCTACACAAGGACTCTATCAAAGATGCCTTCACAAGGCAGTAGATCCTACACAAGGACTCTACACATACTCTCCCATCGAATGCCTACGAAAGGTCTTGGCGAGTTTAAAGAAACGGAACTCTGAATCTCAATCCTACACAAGAAAATGAATTCAAACAAAATGGACTCTTTTACTTACCTCTAAGTGAGTGAGCCCTATTAAGGACATGTTGATGAAGAGTCTTCAGCTCCCTTGAACCACAAATCGTTGTAGATGCTCCAATCAAAGATATCAAAGTTATTGGGTTAAGGTGTTGGCGAATCTAATCTAGTTAATGATGAAAATTTAAGAGATAGAGAAGATTCCTAGAGCTAAGTATTCAAATATTCCAGCATGATGATTTACCATTAAAGTGATTGTTGGATCATCAATGAAGGCCAGAGCTCATAGTCTAATCCAGGTTGTAAATGTTCCAATAAATATCTTTAAGTCTTGGATTGAATAATGAATTCTTACGTGAAAGAGGGCTTGAGAGGAAAAGTATTAACTTTAGCAATAACTCTCTTAAAACTTTCTTCAATACTCGCTCTAAAAGCCAAGAAACAACTTCAAGTGATATATATAGTAATATCTCAACGGTCAGAAAATGGGCAGAAATCTGTCATTGTTAATGTCATCGAAGGATCTTCAATGCCATCGAAGTTTCCTTTAATGTCATACAACCTTATTTGATGTCATTGACTCATGCACTAAGGTTTTCGAATAGGTGTTGGACAGATTCTGTCTGATGTTATCGATCATCCTTCGATGTTATCGAATGGGACCTTCGATGTCATCGAAATATGACTCTATACAATTGATATTTTTCTTGAAAAATATACTGAGGTTGCTGGGCTATTTGAACTCAATACCGATGTCATCAAAAGATGACTCAATATCATCGAGATTTTTCTTGAAAAATACACTATGGTTGCTGGACTATTTGAGCTCAATATCAATGTCATCAAACATGCTTTGATGCCATCCAAATTTGAATTTTAATGTCATCGAAGTCATTTCGATGCCATCGTGAATAAATTAATTTTCCTTTCAAAACCCTATAGACATATTGGTCTGTATCTTTATGCTATCGAGCAACCTTTCGATGTCATCAAATTTTGAATTTCGATGTCATCGAATTTTAAAATTTTATGTCATTGAATTTTGAATTTCGATGTCATCAAAAGAATTTTATGCCATTTTAAAATATAGAATTTTCCTTGTAAACTCTCTGTATAAACTGGTCCAAGTATCGATGCCACTAACTATCCTTCGATGTCATCGGTGACTTATCTCCTACGTCATCGAAGGTGCTTCGATTACATTGAAAATATCAGAGTTCCTTAAAATCTTGTTGGAGAGTTTTAGTTTAGCTTTAATGTCATTAAAGTAGGTTCAATGCCATTGAAACTTAAGTTTCGATGTCATCAAACTTTCTTCGATGTCATTTATAATATTCAGTATATTTCTTAGTTTGGTTGTTGAACTATTAGGCCATTGTTTCGATGTCATTAGACAGGTCTTCAATGATATCAAAGATGTCTCGATTGCACTCCGATGACATCAAAGATGTCTCGATTGCACTTCGATGACATCAATAGAACATAAAATTTTCCAATTTAATTTTATCTCCACAAACTTTAAGTTAACTCTTTAATAATGCTTACCAAGGGTTTTGCGAATACAGTTTTGGGTAAGTTAGGACCATTTTAAGTGGGGTTATTATCTGATAGGGTTTGGTTAGGAACGCGAGGCTTAATTTACCTATGTAGCACACTTGAACCTCTTCAAATTGATGAGGCTCCGGTCTTGTATTCTTCATGTGGGGCTCGCTGGACTCTAAGACTTAACATTCACATTAATTGACAAACAAAGAAACTTTTAAGACCAAGGTTGAACCCACATGAACTTATATTTGTGTATTTTCTAGAATACTTTAGAATTATAATTTAAACTAACTGTTGAATTAATTTTTAAGAAGTAATGATTGACACTAGATAATTTAAATGAAAATTAATAAATCAAAACACTATAGTGCTAAAGATCCACTTATAACCATTCTTAATATCTAATTCACTTGATTCAATTAGATTACTCAACTTGATTCAATTAGATTACGCAACTAGAATTGAAGTCTTATTCTATTCAGCTGGATAATAGATTAGTTAAATCATCATTCATAAATCAAAATAGATTTGAAATTCAGTTGATTTGGTAGCCATATAAAGCACCAAAGTATTGATCGTATGGGAAATTCAAAGCATTTATGGTGTCCTCAGTTTGTGTTAAATCAATGGATTTTACAGATCTATCCCTTACAAAATAGATTTAAACTTCAATTGATTTGGTTGCCACATAAAGCACCGAAGTACTAATTGTAGAGAATTCAAAGCATCTATCGTGCTCTCAATCTATTATAAATCAATGAATTTGATAAATTTATCCATTTCAAAATGTATAAGTAATTGCTCTTGGCCTTGTTAAGCATCCAATGTGCCCAGAGTTGATAATGGATCAACGTAAAGTAAAATAAAACTTCATTCAAACAAATATCAATGAATTATTCAACAATTAAACCAAATACTTGAATCAAAGTAAAGTAAAACAATAAAAATCAATACAAGTTTCACCTCTTACCTCTAGTTAAAAGATTTAACCAATCATAAGCATGATTGAACTAAACTTAAACAAAAACCTAAAAATCGATATCAAACTGAATGATTAGAGAAGAATAAAGACTCTGTAGAATCTCTGTAACTTCTGCAACTTCTTGCTCTCTCTCATTTACCCTAATTCATACCTAAAATGGCTTAGAACACCCATTTAAATATGAAAAACTTGTACTAATTTAGAGCCAACTTTAATTTTACACACTTATGTTATGTTTAGGTCACACCAACAATTACTTTCAGTTACACTGAGTTTAACCAAATATTCCTTTTATTGCAATCGAATTTCTCTAAAATAGGTTTAAAGTCTCTGTCACCCTCAGATTGCATTGAACCTCCCTTTGGTGGTACTAAACATGGCTTCGATCGAACCTAAGTGTCGAGCAGAATTATATCTAAAAATCATATTTTCTTGCTGGAATATTCCGTACACATTTGGTCAGACCAAACCAACATCAGGTGGGATTGAATAATCTGTTATTTCTATTAATGGACTTTATGATTTTTCAGTATTTTTTTATCGTTTGTACTTGATTTTCTTGGATATTTTGCGTTTGAAATTTCAATAATGTCCTCTCAATATCTAATTCTTTTCTGATCATTCTTTTGAGATTTAATCTATCATTTAAAGCACATATTTATCTTTAGGTCCAAAATCACATTTCATAAAGAAAATATATATATAATTAAATCGAATTAATACTTAAATACCAAAAACACTAATGCAATTGAGAGGATAAATATACAATATTTAGGCGTTATCAAGATCTACCAGATCAGGATCTCTCATTCATATTATTTCAATCAGCTTCAACACGGGCTCAATCCGTTGATACCCATATGTTTAAATACTTATTTAAACTTTAAATATTCAGAATATTTGTAATTATTGTGTGAGTTCTAATTGTTTTGGGAAAGATATCCTATTTTGGAAGGATTGTCAGAGACAACTTCGCCGAGGGTATCATATTTTAATCCCTAATAGGATCCTTGTATCAGGATGTATTTTATAAATGTATTGGTTGCACTACCCTATTTCAATGCTACACGAATCACGACCATATGTCATTTGACGTTTTAATACCCTAAAGGTATGTGTCTAGTGTTCGGTGACACCACATTAATAATGGAAGACTAATTGCCAAAGAAAAGGCAGTAAAAGAAAAGTTTTACTATTGACACATGACAATTTCGTATTGATACACGTCGATGCACTGAAAATGAGTGTAAAACGGAGCATAGGTGAAAATTTTATTTACAAACGAAGGCTCATTAAATTATTATCTTCTCAAGGATGGCAAAGTGCAGAGTTGTTCGGCCCTTGGGACTATGGCTCGGGCCACTAAACTTGGCCCAAAGGCTGGGTACGTATGCAAATCTAGGTCCGGCCTTATTGTTTGGGAATGGTCAAATGCGAAGGATGTATTTTATAGTTAGGAAATTTGGACGACTGTTTAAGTGTTTATAGTATTGATTCCTAAAATGCTACCACATATATGTTATGTATTTAGACTATTTATCAGAAAATCACCCTAAGTTTTTATGCATTTATTATATCATATTAATGAGTCGAGGTGATTCTGACCATTATATTGTCGGCCAACAAGTGACCGACGGTCCAAATTGAGCGCATGACCCATCTTAGAGCAAAATACCCTCGCCAATAATCCCATCCATTCCCAAATTACCCTCATCCACTAAAATGCAAGTTCCCAGCCCAGGTCCTAAGGAATGATTGGGTCAAATGAGCCTGATTGGAAATAGTCGTACCCACATGATGTTAGGTGCGTCGGTAACATGTAGGTGGTCCCCACTGTAACCCCCATCCATCATGTGGAAGCTTTTACATCTGTTTAAAATTAAATTTTTTTATTTTACCAAATTTATTCCCAAAATGCCCTCAGCTGTTTTTACTGCAAATTTATTGATGTATGTTTACTGCTTTGAAGACAAAATTTCCTAGCATTTTTACCATGTCAGAGACCCCTCGCCCAAAACTCTGGAGATCTTACAATTCCAACCGTTTAAATTGTTGGTCCGCAAATGACAATCAAGATAAAGAAAAGCTTAAAAATAAAATAAAATAGATGCTCTCACTTTGGGTCCATGACCAACTATGGATCAGATCTATCCCGTCCACTAGATATACCCTTCTACATTAGGCCATGCAGCCAAACATCAGCCCAAATGGAAACTTAGGTGGGCCACATCACGAAGAACAGTTGGGATGGTTCCCCAATGTTTGTGGGGCCCACCCTTTTATGTGTATGACGTCTAATCCATTCAGTAGACGTGCTCCACTAGGATGAAACGATTACACTGGAAATCATGCCATTCAAAAACCGATACGGGCCATCCACATGAATTTAGAGGTCCAAGGCATGCTTTTACATTGCTCCCCTGCTTTGTGGCCCACCTAAGTTCTATATAAGCCCGCTTTTTGGATGAGGGGTAAGGACACGATGGACAGGGTGGATCTGCTGCGTGGTCGAGATGGCCCCACTGCAGGTATATGTACGAGTGCACCGGACGCGGATTTCCTGCAAAGCCTTTGGCAGGAAGTTCCTGCGCTGGGATGCAAGGTGGGTTCACCGTGTTATTTATTAGAAATCCAACTCGTCCATCCATTTTTTAAGTTCATTTTAGCACACGAAACAAAAATTAAGAGGATCTAAAACTCAACTAGTCAATATAAGATGAAACAGTGGGAAAAGAAATTCTTACTTTTAAAACCTTTTTAAGCTCTGCCCTAATGTTTATATGTCATCCAAACCTTTTATAACATTATTTTTACCGAGATGAAGTGAAAACGCTTAGAATATTAGAGTGATACCCATATAAATATTTCAATAGTGGTTAATAAATATCCACTGTTTCCTCTCGTGCAGCCCATTTGAGTTTTAGATCCATTGTAATTTTTTGTCGCAACTCTTAAATTGATATAGCAAAAAACGGCTGGAAAGGTTGAACTTCTCACGAACATTACACTGGGCCCCATCCAGAATCCTTGGGCAGGAACTTCCTCCGAAAGCCTTTGGCAGGAAATCCGCGTCCGAGTGCACCTTCTAAGGTATACTCACAAATCCAATTAGGCATGGCGCAGACAAAACAACAAAGTACGGTTTGAAATCATTGGATCGAAACTGTTCTAGCCTATGGCCCATCCCCACATGGCGTGGCCCACTAATTTCACCGCATCTCAATCATTACCAGACATCAGCTTTCAAAAAACCACTTATTGCAGATTTACAGCTCCTCCTACATCTACCACGCCCACCACGTGCATGGCACCGGCCATATTACGAGTTTTAATACGGGATGGAGGGAACCGTCTGGTGGGCCCCACCACCAAGATGACCGACATCTATTACTAAGGTTCTTGGATTGGGGAACAAGCACAAGCAAACGGGTCACATCCTCAGTCAAATGGACTGATGGTGTCATATACATCCCTTTCTTTACAAATTCTCCCCCATCATTTTTAAATCTTTTATTATCACTGATTCCACTTTTCTATTGAAAGACACCTCACGCTATAGTCCCATCTTCTACACCAACATGCTGATCATGTAGGAAATCCCTACCGTTAAAACAATAGGCCCCACCATCAAGACCACCCTTGTCAAAAACCTGATAGGATCCACGCAATATGCTCATAGCCCACTGATATGCAGATAGTTGTGATCTTTATGTTGGGGCCTACGCTTTTCATGGTACAGATGTCCTACACATGTCTCACGTGGACGGAAAAGATGGTGAGGTAGCACAAGTTGTGGTACAGTTGCATGTAGGTAATCAGTTGTGGGATTTAGAATCATATCGTATGTCTATTTCTGGATGGAGTTAGAGATGAGGGTTCTTTTATTTGAATTGATATTATATTTTTTAATTGAAATATTTGAGTGTGTTTGAAGTTTGTTAGGAAGTGGACTTTGGAATATAAGGCTCTCCTTAAAATAATCCGATCAATTTAAAACCACCTTAATGGAAACATTACTTTATTGAATTGTATGTCATGGATGTTGTTATCAAGCCTTAATTGATGGGCATCTCTTGATGTGATTCCATACCTATTTTTTTAAAAAAGCTATACACTAAGGATGGGTGTATACAGGTAATGGCTAGCATGCTTTGTACATGCATGTGCATGCTTATTAGCGTCTATGCACTTCTGCTTCTATTTATTTATTTTACACACACTCACACCCGTACATTACACACTCACATGCACTCACACTACACCACACGGGCACTCAATCCCATAATTTCAGTATTGAAAAACAATGTGTATCACTGGTCTATGGAGCCGGACCCAACTTCTACTTTTATTTGTTTTCATATGTTCGATGAATGTATATGTTGAGAAATTACAGGTCCAATGTCCCTTCATATTCAAATGGGGATGTAGCTTCCTTGACAAGGCTGTTGATCTTATGGGCTAAATTGTGGAATTATGGATGGTGGATGCCCCATAATTATTCAGTTGAGATAGAGTGATCCAAGCCATCTCATTTTTCACCTAATTTTTGAGAGATTTCACGGTGCTAATGATTATGGTACTCAAAACTAGAATTTTTTGGGCATATTCATTCGTACAATCAAAGTAAGTGGACAGCCAATGATCTAACCCAACATATAGGTGCAACCCACCTGATAAGAGGATTGGCCTGATTTTCGGACCAGGTAATCTTCGTGATGTTTTCCACCTCTTGCATGGCTCAGAGGTCCTGCACGTGTGATTTGTTTGCGGAAAAAAGAAAACAAAAAAAGTGAGGTATGGTAACCTTAGCATGCTATAGTTGTATATGATTATTCTAATCAAAAGCATAAGGCTAATCTCATTTTTCTTAGTATATACCCTGAGAAAAAGGTATACAAAATACATCAAAAAATAATAAAAACAATAAAAACAGAAAAAGGGGGCCCATGGAATTTAACAAATGGACAGTATATATACGTTAGGTACCAAAGACTAGCAAGCTTGATGTGGACGTTACAAAATACGGCCAACAATCGTACCTATAAAGTATACATCAAAACTCGGTGTATGGACCAATACTACCCACACTAAGTGTACATGCTAATGAATCTAGACCGTCTAATTTATAGATAACCTCTTGGGTAGACCACGGGCATGAAAACTACAACCTTGCTTCTAACCAATGGCATGCTTTGGAAAGGTGGGGGTGTAAGAATTCACTGATCTAAACTTTAGGATCATTCAACTGGTTCAACTCTTCAGCTAAGGGTCCCTCAACAGGTGGTTCATTGAATGGACGGTCAGCATCAATAAGGATGTATGCCAATTGGACAGTGGACATGAACGTGCAGTACCGTTTGGGTTTATTTTGAACAGGTGGGACCCATTATTCAGTTATCCGAACTATTAATATAATAGGCTCCACCATCAATGGTTGAGGTACCAAAAAATTCCCAGATGGAAAGATCCTAAACCTTGCACTAGGCTGCCGAGAAAGATAAGGTCAAAAGAAATACAGCAAGGGTTCCTATTCTACCTTGAAAAGGCCAAAATATTCTACGGCTAGGATCTTTCAATCTAGTGGTTTTTGGTGAAGGGGCCATCCATGGTGAGTCCCATCACATTAACGTTTTGGATCATTGAAACATTAGCCCACTTGCACAAGCCTAAAGCCCAAGTGTACTTTATAAACCTTCTACCTGAATAGTATTGCACTCGTTTCATCAGGGAGATGAAAGGCATGCAGCTTAAAAGGCCAGTTGACTGGGACCCACATTTACGGCTATCAGGCACTTGTGTCTTGTACGTACGGTTGAGTCAAACCACTGGGCCCCACTTTATTTTGGTTGCATAAGCTCCATTGATTAGCATTATTCCTGTTTTCCCATTGCTAGACAGGAGAATGCGTACAGAGATCATCAACCGTCCAGTGGTAGATGATCCTGTGTAGTTAATCATCAACCGCTAATAGGCAGGAGATGTTTGATGCCCCCATATACCTGTACCCTTCAGTACAGGAAATCTCTTTACTACATTTGTACATGTGAATAGATTGTTTTTCCAAAGTAGACATGCCCAGGGACCTATCCATCTGCAGGCAAGCATACGTGCTAACATATAACATTTGTGCAACATCTGAGCTTTCCATCCAATGGACAGCGTCGGGTAGATTTCCCGTCTCAAAAATCAGGCCATTTCAACTCCTTACGTGGGCCATTCTCTGAAAAACCAACAGAACGGCCGGCTTTTAGCCAAGTATATCTAAACATTTTGGCGCACACATCTGAAGATCCAAACGGTCAACAAACTCTAAACAGTGGTGGCCCACCTGATGAAAAGCTCAGATCTCGCACAGATATGCTTGCACATGCATGTTCAAGGTTCTACACTGCTATAGGCTCAAGAAACCTCTAATTTGATATAAATGGACGACCAAACTCATGTGATCATGCATGAGAGAATCTTATATTGCACCAACCCATGTGAGTGTTTGCTTGGAAGACTCGTTGCAGGAATTGGAGAAGCCATAGCACTCTTTTTCAAATGCTATTTCCAGGGAAGTGGAAGCTCATGCATGTGAATGCCATATGACCATGTTCCCACACCCTTTACATCCATCCAACTTTAGTACATAAAGTAATCAGATTGTCTCAAGTCTAACAGATGTAGATAACTTCCAACCTTTCATGTATTTGCATCATCCAACCCGTCCAATAGGTTGAATGAACCATTGCGATTACGTCCTACAAAAATACGCCACATACACTAATTAAATCGATTAATTTGTATTTTCCTATTTATCAATGGGTAGGCATTGTTTTCTATGGTGCTTCCCTTATGATAAGTAGATGGGACTGATTTTTGCAATAGGCAATCCTTTTGGTGGGCCCAAACTTTTGGAAGGGTTAGATGTTATAGGAAGATGGAAGATTGGAACTAATTTACTGGGTGGACTGTAAATTATGGTCCAACCGGTTGGACTCGAAACCTTCTTAATTATGTAATGTCTCTTGACCATTTGCATTGCACACAAACTAGGACTCTAAAATAGGATAACGTTTGGGAAGCCTGCCACACGCCCGTACAAGGCAGCTCATGTACTTGCCACCACTTATATATGCTAGCGTTGCATATAAATGCAATATCCAAGCTAGCCGTTCATAAGGTCTAACTATTTGGAATGTTCTCTTCCAAAAATTATAAATCTGGTCCACTGAAAAGGTGGGCCACAATGTCTGAAAGAGTAGGGCGGCTAAGAAAACTTCAGGAAAGTGATTTTCATCCAAAATTTTGTTTAATAAACTGTGACCCGCTACTGATTGGTTGCGTCCACTCAGTGGTACGCCTTTGATGAATGGATTAGATGTTGTACCATGTCAGGCTGTCACAACTGTGGGTGCAGAGGTCTGTCTTGTACATGCGTGTGGCCGTGTGGGCTTAGAGGAAGTCAGATGCGGTAGTGACCGCGCTAGTGGCGTGGTGGGTACTGGTCAGTAGTCTGTGGGCCCACCACGATGTATACCTTCTATCCTTGCCGTTCTTCCATTTTTATTTCAGATCACTTAAGGGGATGGCTCAAAAATAAGGTAGATCCAAATCTCGGGTGGACTATGCCACAGGATTGAACATCCACCGTTAAGAACTTCCCAGGCCATAAAGGTTTTCATCAATCTGATATTTTTTTATCTCTTCATCCATATATGTGTGACCTAACCAACAAGTTTGATGGAAAATAAATATCATAGTAGGTTACGTGAAGTTTTTAAAAGTAGGTGTTTAAACAATAGTATTTCCTCTGGTGTGGTCTACTTGAGATACAGATTATTGATGTAAAAACCTAGTCAGCTCTCCCTTCAGTCTCTCGAACTGTGGACCACTTTAACGTCTTGGTTCTGTGACCCTAGCTAAGTCGGAGGACCCTCCGATGCCTAAGTTAGGTCAAGAAAATCTGGGTCTAAGTAGAGAGTAGAGGAGAGTGCAAGATGTTACGTACCTATAGCAGTGGGGTCTTAATACCTTTATACCTGGCTGTCGAACGTTCTGTGTCCGTTATTGTAGGCACGAGTTACTCAATCAGTGAGATTTCAAGATCGTGGAGATATTACGCGCAATCCATGGATCGTGCAGCACATCGGTCGGATAATGCTTATCGTGAGCGAAGTAATTAGTCACGTTTATATATGGTAGTTTTCGTGTTTAGCAGACGAAGCATCCGTCATCACATATTGTCTCGGCTCGACTCGCTTGATCGTAACAACATCAGTCAGCCTTCGTTATTGACTCTGTCGGTCAGAAATGCTCCCTCAGGTCCGAGCCGAGCCTACAGATCTGTCCAGGAAGGCTCTGAAAACCATCGCTTTAGGACCCAAGGCCGGGAGTTGGATCCGTCTTACTGAGACGAGTTCCTTGAAGTTGATGTCAAGGATGGCGAGTGGCATACGGTTACTGATCGGAGTGTGAAGTTACTCCGACCCGCAACTCCATTATAAGAATACCTACGAAGCGTGCAACCCATTCAGGGGTGCTTACATCAAGTTGGATGGCGTCGCCTCGGCGGTTCTTCTACTTGGTTGAATTACTCTTAGCTCTATTAAGGGCTCAGATCATCCCATAACAGAAGCCCCCTACTTTTCGAGTTCACTCATGAATTTGGAGAGTAAGCACATAAAAGTCCTCCCGCCCATGCTAGAATCATCATGATCTTTGAATTTGAAGCGTCATATCTCGCGATTTCGTGCCTGCGGACCGCTCTCTAGCGGATACGTGGCGACGGTTACGATTTTGAATCATCTTTTAGCCTATGAGGGACCGCCACGCAAGCCCGAGGAAGAGCTCATGCGCCGATTTCCCCTATTCAGGTGTCGTTTCGTATATTGGAGTGTGCTATTCGATGCAGGGCCATACCATCCGGCGGGAGATTGCCCAACAAGAGAGGGCCATGTGTACTCGAAAATTAGCTCAAAACGATTTGATTGCGACCATTAATACTCTCCATTAATGCGGAGATTCTCTGTGACTTATATAAGCTGCTTCAGACCTGCTCTCTTTATTCGTGTTTTGAGTTTGAGTGTATACTAGAGGAGGCGATTTTCGGAGAAGGTGATTCCGGTTGATTTGAAGTTTCTGGCAGACGATTCTGACCTATCAAGCTCTTTCGATAGAAGCGATCATCTGGTGAGCATCCCTTGTCGTTCTTTTTACTTCTTTTCACAATGTCATCCGATCTTGAGACTGTGCGGGAATATGATGACTCCGAGCCGGAGAGTTCTGATGATGGGAATGGGGCATCCGAGGACCCCTTCGAACCTATACCTTTATACCCCCGCCTCGAAGACAAAAGGAAACAGGGGCTTGGACACAACGGCTTGGTAAAAAAAAGGTCACCCGAGCCCCCCAAGCCACTACTACTGGAGCCACTGAAATGCCCGCAAGTGGGCGTGCCTCTGAGATAGTCCCTGGAAGTTCTATCCTGTAGGAGTCTCAGACATAATAGATTCGTTCGGAGTTTCAGATCCCGAGCTCCGTTTAGATTAGGGCCCCTGAACTCCTTGACACCGTTGGTGCTCTTGCCGAGGGGGAAGTCCTGATCTTCCTCTGTGCGTTGCAGTGCGGTATTCGGCTCCCTCTTCACCCCTTCATCCGAGCAATTACCACCTATCTCTAGCTTACTCCGGGACAATTTAAACCCGACGCTTGGAGGGTGTTGATCTCCGCCTTCATCATCTGGCCACAAGTCGGGAATATAGAGCTAACTTTGGAGGTGCTAATGAGTCTGTACCTGGTTAAGTATGACAGTCACAAACCATAGTACTACTTCACGACCTAAGACAGTAAAGGATCGGGGCTGGTGATGAACTTTTCGTCCTCCAATATGGATTGAAAGAATAAATGGTTTTGGGTAGCGGACGAGTGTGAGGCGTCAGCGGTGAAGCTTGAGACTCTGTTGACTCGGGTTCCCACCTGGTTCATAACACCAGGTCGGACTTTTATTAATGTTTCTTCTTCCTTTTTTTTTAAAAAAAATTTCATTCGCTTCAGTCAGGATAAAGCCCCCACCCCTCCCCCCCCCCCCCTTTTTATAGACTTCCTGAGGGGTACGCCGCTCCTTGACTCGGCCCGAAAAAATCGCATTGCCAAGGCCAGGGCGGACCTGATCACTGCAGCCAACCTTCACTAGTCTGGGCTCTGCAAATCCTAGCTTCGACCTACATCTTTCAGTAAGTAGTCATTTCTTTTAGCAAGACCAGCTTTCTTCATTTTTTTTGCTGATTTGTTATTTCTGGTATAGGCATGGTCGAGGCGTCTAGTTCTCGGAAGAGGAAGGCTGCCCCGATAGCAGAAGAGATGTTGAGGGCTCAACCCCAAGTGAAAATTGTTTGAAAGAAGCAAGTCCCCCCTCATGGGGAGGACCTCGCTGGGGCCCCTAATACATCTCCATTTCCGGTCGTCACAGCCGCTGCTGCGCCAATTACTGCTGAAGTCCCCGCAACCATTGTTCCGACTTCAGCAACAACCATAACTCCTTCCCCAACAGCCACCATAACTCCTTCCCCTATAGCCGTGACTCCTACCTTTCCTCCTACCGCCGCCCTTCTTAATGCAGAAGTTCACCCTGTAGCCCCTTATATAGTCATTCTTTCATCCTCCGAACGGGAGGAGGCCATTTGGATAGTCGATACCATGATATCCCCTCTTGAGGTAGGGAATTCCCTCGAGTCCGAGGATCAAGCATCAACCGATAGTAAGACTGGGGCTGCGGGGGGAGGCTCGGCTCATGTGGGGACGAGCGGAGCAAGGTATGAGTCGGGCTTCCATATGTCTTGTTTGGCTCACTGGACAGCCGAGCATGCTCCGGAAGAGGAGATCGTTAGTCTGCTCTCTAAGTCAGACGACTCCTTCCTGAATGATCTGACAGTGGTCTTCTATAATGTATTCTCTATCCCTGTGCATTTCTCCACCTCCGTTTTTGGATGCACCTCCTCATTTCCTTGTCTTTGTTTTTATTTTGTCTGTTCTGAGGCTTCTCTTAGCCTGAAAAAGGGTGCGCGTGCATCAGAAGATAGATGCCGAAGTGTAGGCACTCAGGTTTAAGGTGGAAGTATTGCGGGATGGGGAGACTCTTCACCGACTGGAGCAGGGCGAGTTGCGTCGGCAACTCGATAACGAGAAGAGTCGGGGGCTACAAATGCAGATGGTTGTGAGCAATCTGAAGGGGCAGTACAGCTGCGGCCAAGCTGACACGAGCCAGGGCCCACGCGGATTCGCTGGCCAAGGAGATCGCTTGGTCAGAAGAAGTCCTGGAATGGACTAAGGTTAAGGCGGTAGAGGAATGGGGCCGAGCAGTCTCTCAAGCAATAGAGGCTCAGCGGGCTGAAGATGAGGCATCCATAGTGGCAGTCGTTGCTGCTGCAATTGATGCCTTTAAAGCATTCAAGGAGAGGGATGCTGAAGCCTCAAAATTTTATAACTGCGGCTTCGACGTTTGTATCGAAGCGGTCCAAGGTTTGTATCCCGACCTTAACCTCGATCCCTTGCTACCTGATGACGTTGGAGGGGAGCCCGTCGAGGACGTCCGCCTAGACCAAGCTCCAGATTCCCAGGCTCCTTCGCCTGCGTAGTTATTTTTCTTCTTTGTTTTCTTTGAATATAATTTTTGACTCTTTGAAAAAGGTTTCCGAAATATCTTGCGTTAATTTTTAGATGATTGGTACTAACCGTTGATTGCCGAGCTGATTCTTTAGCATGTCGATTTATTCTATGGCCGAGTTGACCTCTTGAGGAATCAGCTCCTTCCATATTACCATTTATTAGAGTTTTTTTTTTTAACCTTCGACTCAGGTCGTCATTGAGTCTAGACCCCGAGGGGGTGGCTCGTCCCACGATTGGTGAGAAGATTTCGTTCCGTCCATTAATAATATGATGACCCGACCACTTTATTGGAGAGTCGGGTCATTATTAGGCTTTATCCCTTACTCAAAGGGAATGGCGAGTCGAATTTTCATGGGATTATGCTCTGACCCATTCTTTAAGGGATCGGATCGTCTTGCTCGCCTCCATACCGATGGGGTAACTTAATAGATAATTGGTTCGCACAAAAGTTGAATTATAACTTTTATTGAAAGCCTTAAAGGCTGATTGCTTGGAGGCGTTACTCTTTATTGGTGGCCTTAAAGGCTATTACATCAGGGGTAGTAGATCTTCAGATGCTTAACATTCCAAGGGTGAGGGAGTTATCTGCCTTCGAGATCTTATAAATGGTAGGAGCTTGGCTTGGTCGATCGGACCATGCAGTAGTGCCCTTCCCAGTTCGGCCCGAGTACCCCAGCCCTAGGCTCGGTGATGTTCTGGAAAAATCGGCAAAGAACTAAATCCCCAGGGCAGAACCGCCTAACCTTGACTTTGGAGTTGTAAAAACGCACCACCTGCTGATGCCTAGCAGCGGCTCAGAGTCTTGAGATATCTCGGACTTCCTCGAGTAGATCTAGGTTAGCGGCAATCTGCTCGGACTTTTGATCCTCTTGGTAGTTCCTTACCCACGCAGTAGGTAAGCTGATCTCCACAGACACCATTGCTTCCGAGTCGTAAGAGAATGGGGCTTCTCTGGTTGAGGACTAGGTCGTGGTCCTATAGGCCCAAGGGATAAATGGGAGTTCCTCGGCCCAGTTACCTTTTACTTTTTTCAGCTTAGTTTTTGAGATTGTTTGATGACCTTGTTAACCGCTTCCACCTGTCCATTGGACTGAGGGTGCCGAGGCAATGAATATGCGTTTGTAATGTCGAGCCCCCAATAAATACCGTGAAATTTATCGTTATCGAACTATTGACCATTGTCGGATACGATGGTGCACAAAATTTCGAATCGGCAGATAATGTTTTTCCAAATGAAATCAACTACTTTATGTTCGGTGATCTTTGATACGGGCTCGGCTTCGGCCCACTTAGTGAAGTAATCGACTGCGACGATGGCGAACTTGACCAACCCCTTCCCCGTAGGTAAGGGGCCAATAATGTCGATCCCCCATTGGGCGAACGGCCACGGTCCGCTCATGGGAGTCATTTCTTCAGCTGGGTGCCTCGGTACCATCGCATAACGTTGACATTTGTCGCATTTTCGGACGTAGTCCTTCGAATCTTGCTTGAGAGTCAGCCAGAAGTATCCTTGACGGAGTATCTTCAAGTCCAAAGTCTGACTACCGGAATGGTTGCCGCAGATTCCTTCATGAGTCTCCCGAATCACATAATCGGCTTCGTCTGGTTGGAGGCATCTAAGGTAAGGCTGGGAATGCTCCTCCTTATACAATTCCCCATCTAGGATGACATATCGAGCCACTCTAACTCTAGGTCGTCTTACCTCCAGTTTGTCCGAGGGGACTTCGTCAGAAGAGAGGTAGTTGAAGATAGGGTCCCTCTACCTCAGAGTTTTGTGCACTGAATTAATTTCCTCTGGCTGACTGATACTCGGATGTTCCACAAACTCATCTGGAACGAAGCGCGAGATCTTTCCTTCAGAAGAAGAAGCGAGCTTCGCTAAGGCATTGGCCCACGAGTTCTCCGTTCTTGAAATTTACCGGATAGTACAACTCCAAAACTTTTCAATCAGTTTCCTGGCCTTGTTGAGATAAGAGATCATCCTGTCTCTTTGGCTTCATACTCCGTAGAGATATGATATACTACCTACTGTGAGTCACACCGGACCTAGAGAGTTTGAACGGTGAGACTCGCAGCCAATCTAAGTTCGGCTAATAGCACCTCGTATTCTGCCTCATTATTTGAAGCCTTGAACTCGAGTCTGATCGCATATTGAATACTTCTAGAATCGGGTGCGACCAGGATGACCTCGGCCCCGGCTCCTTTGGCATTGGATGATCCGTCAACATAGAGAATCCACCCAGGGTCTGACACCGCCTTTTGGTTGCCCAGAGAGACAGGCGGAGTCATCTTGACTTCGGTGTTAATTTCTTCTGCGCTCGGAGTAGTGAATTTAACGATGAAGTCGGCCACTGCTTGGCCCTTGATTGCTGTCCTAGGATAATTGGATGTCGAACTCCCCAAACTCTATAACCCACTTAGTCATCCGTCCTGAAACCTCAGGCCTTTAGAGTTCTTGTCTCAGAGGGGAGTCGGTCAGTACAATGATGGAATGAGTCTGGACGTACGGTTGTAACCTTCGAGCAGAGATGAAAAGGCAGAGTTCTAGCTTCTCCAGGGATGGATATCGTGTTTCCGCAGGTACCATTTCCTTGCTCACATAGTAAACGGGGTACTGTTTACCCCCGACTTCTCTGATTAAAGCTAAGCTGACGGCTAAGGCAGAGACAATGAGGTAAAGAAATATGAGCTCTCGCTCCTCGGGCTTGGATAGGAGAGGGGGCGAATCCAGATATTGCTTTTATTATTGGAAGGCCTGCTCGCATTCTGGTGTCCACTCTGCCTTCTTATGACCCTTCAATTGTTGAAAGAAGGGGAGGCATTTGTCTGTTGCCCTGGATATGAAACGCCTTAGTGCGACAACTCTTCCCGTGAGGCACTGTATCTCCTTCATAGTCTGCGGCGAATTCATGTTGAGGAGCTCTTTGATCTTGTCAGGATTGACCTCGATGCCTCGCTAACTAACTAAGGAACTTTCCCAATTCGACTCAAAAAACACACTTTACGGGGTCCAGCTTCATCTGGTATTCTCGGAGGACACTGAACGTCTCTCTGAGATCTGCAAGGTGATCGAATGCTTTGATATTTTTCACTAGCATGTCATCGACGTATACTTCCATGTTACGTCCGATCTACTTGGAGAACATCTGGTTCACCAGTCTCTGATATGTCGCCCCAACATTTTTCAGGCCAAATGACATGACCTGGTAACAGTAGAGCCCCTTATCTGTGACAAAGGTGGTCTTCTGCCTGTCTAGGGGGTGCATGGAGATCTGGTTGTACCCGTAATAGGCATCCAAGAAGGAGAGAAACTCATGCCTGGCTCTGCTGTCCACCAGCTAATCGATCCTGGGCAATGAGAAGCTGTCCTTGGGACATGCCTTATTTAGATCTGAATAGTCTACACAGACCCGCCACTTCCCGTTTAATTTTCTAACAAGCATAACATTTGCTATCCAGTCGGGGCAGTATACTTCCTCTATGAAACCTGCATCGAGCAGGATAGAGACCTCCTCAGCAATGGCTTCATAGCGCTCAGCGTCGAACAACCTTCTCTTTTGCTTTACCGGCTTGTGATCTGAGTCTACATTCAACCTATGGACCAAAACATCAGGGGAGATCCTAGGCATATCCACTTGCGACCATGCGAAGACGTCTTCTTGTTGCCTCAGAAAGGCCAACATTACTGATCGCTACTCGAAATTTAATGACGATCTGAATTGAATGTATTTGCTTGGATCGACCTTATCAAGGGGTATCTTTTTCAGATCTTCCACCGACGAGTTCCCCGTTGTCTTTCAGGGATCCAAGATATTGACGGTGAGTGCTTGCTTGACAGCTCCTTTCTTGACTGCTATTGCGTAACATCTCCGGGCCTTGCGCTGATCGCTTCAAAGGTAACCTCTATCCCACCATTGGCTGGAAACTTCATCATCAGATGGTAAGTTGAAACAATTGCCCTCATTGTATTGAGGGAAGGTCTGCCCAAGATAACATTATGCACTGATGGCACGTTGACAACGAGGAAGTCCACCATGAGGGTGACTTGATCTTGTCCTTCTCCTGCAGTTACTAGGAGGGAGATGGCTCCTTCGGAGATTACTCTTTCTCCGGCAAAGCCATGCAGGAGAGTCTTCACAGGTCGGAGTCGTGATTGTAAAACTCTCATTCTTTCAAAGGCTTCAGAATAAATCACATCAGTCGAGCTTCCAGTGTCAATCAGGATGCGGTATACCTTATGATTTGCTATGTTCATTGTGACCACCGGGGGCATTATCGTGTGGATGCTGAATTCCGCGTGTATCATTTTCTGTAAAAGTTAAACTGCATAGGCTGACCCAGAGTTCCTTTCTCGGCCGCTCGGTCAGATGGACGTAATGCTCCGAATCAGACTTCCGAGAGTAGATCTTCCGGGCTCTGTTAGAATCTCCTCCTCCGGCCGAACCCTCGAAAATCGTACGGATTTCAGCCGGCTCTTCCGTGGGATTATTCGGCTGCTCCTGTTGTCGTTCTTCCCTCCGAGCAGGTCTTTCTTTCCTGATGTATCGACGCAAGTGTCCCTTGCGGATGAGAGACTCAATTTCATCCTTAAGGTCCAAGCAATCGTCTGTGTTTTGGCCTTGATCCCGGTGGAAGTGATAAAACTTTCGCTTGTCTCGATGCTCTGGGTCGGCCTTCATGCATTCAGGCCAATTTATGCGATTGTCTCCTCGGATATCTAGTAGGATTTGCTCAGTAGACGTATTGAGGGGGGTGTAGGAATGAAATTTTCCTCCGGTCTCCGGCGTGGTCGGCGATCGCGGGAGGCACGGTCGTCCACCCCTTTACCGGTCAGTTGAAACTGTTTATTCCTATCCCTCTTTCCCTTGCTAGCCAGGTCAGCTATTTGCGGGCATTAGTGAACTCCTCGGTATTAGTGTATTTTTGAGCTTTCTCCATGAAGTCCGTTAATGTCTATGGTGGGTTCTTTCTGATGGAGAAAGTAAAGCTTCCATCTTTCAGACTACTCAAGATTGCGGCGAGTGCTATTTTGTCATCATAATCCTCGACCTGCAGCGCTTCTTCGTTGAAACGAGCAATATAGTCTATCAAGGACTCTTTCGGGCCTTGCTTGATAGTGAGCAAATGAGTGTTGGGTTTCCGACTTCTCTTACCACTTATAAACTGGGTAACGAATAGCCTGCTTAATTCTGCGAAGGAACCGATGGATCTAGGTTTTATCTGACGATACCAACTCCGAGCGGACTTTGTCAGTGTGATGGAAAATCCTCTACACATCATTGCATCCGTCGCCATATGGATCTGCATCCATGACCGTTATGCTTCTAGATGCTCAGATGGGTCTCCAGACCCTGAGTACTGGATGACGGGAGGTATCCGAAACCTCTGTGACATCACCTCGTCCACGATGACAGAGGTGAAGGGAGGCTGAGTTGTGGTGAGAACTGTCCACAGCTCTTGTTTCTTCTCGAAGGTTAAGAATTTGTCGTTGAGTTCCACAAACTATGCTTCCAGAGATCTTTATTTTCGGCGACGACCTCTGGGGTATTTTCTATCTCTGGAGTCCTCCTTTCCCTTCTCCGCTCTAACCGGTGGCGAAGATCTGTTAGTAGGGGCCCGAGTGGCAGTGTTCCGTGTCGAGCCTCTAACTTGCACTAGAGGAGGATTTTGACTCGAGAGCGGTGCCCGAGAATGTTGAGGTGCCTCAGGCCTCATACTCCTCGGTACAGAGTGAGTCTCTACGCATAGACCTACTGGCTCGAGAATGAGATTCTCTTGAATCGGGTATAGCTGTGGCTCCCTTTGTTGCTTCATCCTGTTTACTTCGTTGCGCAAGGCCTGAATCTTGTTCTGCATGGCTCGATATTTGCTAACCCGGTTGCGAGAACGCTGTGAAGATGCCGGTGCAGACTTAGCATGAAGTGGTGAAGACGATCGAGTTTGCTCATTTGGCTCTGGTTTCACAGCTACGACTTTCTTCTTTCTCGCCATTCGATTTGAAAGACGGGAACTTGACCCTTAGTATCAGATTCCCATATACGGCGCCAAAAAATGTTGATGTCAAAACCTAGTCGGCTCTCCCTTCAGTCTCTCAAACCGTGGACCACTTCAATGTCTTGGTCCTGCATAATGAGATCAGGCAAAGGTGACCCTGGCTAAGCCGGGGGACCCTCTGATGCCTAAGTCAGGTAACGGGAATCTGGGTCTAAGTGGAGAGTAGTGGAGAGTGCAAGATGTTGCGTACCTGTAGTAGTGGGGTCTCAATGCCTTTATACCTGGCTGTTAGACGTTCTATGTCCATTATTGTAGGCACGAGTTACTCAATCAGTGAGATTCTAAGATTGTGGAGATATTACGCGCAATCCATGGATTGTGTAACACATCCGGTGGATAATGCGTATCGTGAGCGAAGTAATCGGTCACGTTTGTATATGGTAGTTTCCGTGTTTAGCAGACGAAGCATCCGCCATCACATATTGTCTCGGCTCGGCTCGTTTGATCGTAACAACATCAGTCAGCCTTCGTTATTAACTCTGTCGGTCAGAAACGCTCCCTTAGGTCAAAGCCGAGCCTACAGATCTGTCTAGGAGGGCTCTGAAAACCATCGCTTTAGGACCCGAGGCTAGGAGTTGGATCCGTCTTGTCGAGTCGAGTTCCTTGGAGTTAATGTCGAGGGTGGTGAGTGACATATGGTTACTGATCGGAGTGTGAAGTTACTCCGACCCGCAACTCTACTGTAAGAATACCTACGAAGCGTGCAACCCATTCAGGGGTGCTTACATCAAGTCAGATGGTGTCGCCTCGACGGTTCTTCTACTTGGTTGAATTACTCTTAGCTCTGTTAGGAGCTCGGATCATCCCATAACACGGATTTGCCACATTTTTGAGGTTATTAGGCACGGATAAAACACGCATATCATAGTGGGGCTCACGGAGCACCGGCCAATACTGACCTCACTCCCGGAGGGTTTACTCCCGAATCGGAGTCATAGGTAGGAAATGTGGAGGCTTGCTAATTTCACTCGTGTGGAAGCCCATCCCCGTCCATTCAGGCACATGTGCCAACGTGAAACATGTACAGAAGATCTGAGCTTTACATCAGATGAGTTCCACTCTTTAGATCATTCATTTGTAAAAATTTTAAAAAAATTTTAAAAAAAGAGGCAATTTCACAACTTGGATGGTCCGTAGCATACAAAACATGGATGGAAACGGATTGGCAACTCCCGTGCTGATGGTCGGTGCTCTGTGGGCCCCACATTATGTAATTTGTTTCATCCATGCCGTCCATCTATTTTTCTAGATCATTTTATGCCATGAGAACAAAAATTAGTTATATCCTAATCTCAAATAAAGCACATTACAGGAAACAGTGTTGAATGAATGTTGACCATTAAAAACTTTTTCGGGCCGTAAAAGTTTTGGATCAATCTGATCTTTGGTTTTTCCCTTCATCTGGGTCTGTATGACGTAATCAATAGATTGGAGGTCAAATAAACAGTATAGTGGGCCTTAGGAGGATTTTAATGGTGGATATCCAATCACTATTGTTTTCCTGTGGTGTGGTACACCTGAGATTTATATCCCTCTCATTTTTGGAATCAAGCCCTAAAATGATATGTAAAAATGGATGAACGGAATGGATAAAATACATACACCATGGTGGGGCCCACTGAACACCGACCACCAGCCACCGGGCCGGTGGCAGGGGAGTAGCCAATCCGTTTCCAACAGGGATGGCTAAAAAAATTCTTTTAATTGCGGATTTACTTTGTAAAACGTTGCCCACCTGAAGAGTGAAACTTCCTAACTTTGGTGTGAGATTTAAGAATTATTTCCAACCGTATCAAAAGTGTGGATCTCACACGTGTTTCATGTCGGTACTTCTTAATGCGTGTGGATGGGCAAGACCTTACACGCGCGTGGAATTTTAAACCACTGTAAGTGTGTCGGTAAAAATTGAAATGAAAAACACCATCAGAAAAGACGGAAAGACATGTGAATACATGAATCCATGCAGATGAGTTATCTGATAAGCTGGTAAAGTAACATGACCCACACACATGCAAGTGGGTGCCTTATAATTCCCATGCAATTCATTGGATCGTAACCGTTCATATTGTTGACCTGACTTTCAATGGGACAAAACCTAAAAATTACTGTGATTAAGCCAGAAATTAGGACCATTTAATTAATCTAAATTGAAACGGTTTGTATAGAGATACGTGCCAATCACGTGTACAATGTGTATGTGCATGTGAACAAATCTCCGTAGCTTTCACGAGTGCTTTCATGTAAGCCAAAAAGAACACAAAAGATGTTAAAAAGATCTTTGCAAGAAACTCGTGTGATGCCACGGTAAGTGAAGATAATGGAGGAGAAAACCGTAGCAATTATGAGAAAATAGATAATATCATGCCACATTATATGATAAGTAGTAAGTAAGTAAAAATATTTTCAAAGAGTTGAAATACTTTTTGTGAGTGTACATGAGTCTAATTTTACTTGTTATTGGATGGTCAACTATATATATATATATATATATATATATATATATATATATATATATATATATATATATATATGAAGTATGTAAGAACTAGTTCGCAGGTGAGCGTTTCCGTGTGTGTACGTACACACGTACACACACGGAAACGCTCACCTGCGAACTAGTTCTTACATACTGCATATGAACTTTTTTGAGAACTCATCATATCTGATGAGTTTCGAAAATCCGAACGGTCCACATGAAGCAGAACCTCATGAAATCCCCTGGTATGAATTTTTACTTTGATTCAAAACTTCGGTGGGCCATGAGAAATGCAAACAGTTTCTTCTATGATTTGAATTTCTCTTTCTTATGGCCCACCAGAATCTTAGATCAGAGTGAAAATTCACCTCATAAGGTTTCATGGGATTCCGCATCTTATGGACTGTTCGGATTCGACACCCATGACACGCGTGCAAAGGCGCGCATGTGCATAAGTGCGTAGGTAAGCATGCCTCTCTCTCTCTCTCTCTCTCTCTCTCTCTCTCTCTCTCTCTCTCTCTCTCTCTCTCTCTCTCTATATATATATATATATATATATATATATATATATATATATATATATATATAAAGCAAAATCAAGCTATTTAAGCGGTAAAAGGAGGACCATGAGAATAAAATCTTAGTTGAGAAAAGTAAAGTGGCTAATAGGTGTTGAGAAGAGATAATAATAAAAAAGAAATGTTATAAGAAAAGGCTGTAGGTGTTTTTCAACTACTATTGCAGTGATAGAAAAATCAATTGGAGAAATAAATTACAGTATAAATCTATAAATAATAAAGAAATTCAATAAAGAACTACCTACCAATCAACTCAATCCCACACAACAAATAAACTTATTTTATCTCAGCTTAACTTATAAATAATAGTAATAAAAAAAGGTAGTTCTTATTTATAATTTTTAACTGTAATTGAAGTACACGCTCATATAATTCGATTTGTCTTTTATCCAATATCAAATAGTTCTTTCAAGAGATGCATTTTTACGATCACTCATAGTGATGGATTATGAGTTTTACTTTTATTTGATTTGTGTGGTTATTATGAAAGTTATTTCTTATGGAAGTCACACAGCAACGTAATTTTAAAGGAAAAAACTTACCTTCCAAGTATCACCTAATTGTTATAAATGTTTGTTGCGCAACACGCCAACAACACAGTGGGCCAAGATTCAATCTCAGGTCTCACCTACAAATGATAAACGGATGAAAATATAAACTAGAAACAGATCAAAGCAATCTAAACAAACAACAAGATAAGATATACGTGAAAAATCTCCAAACTAGGGTAAAAAACCACGGATGCAAACTTTCACTATGAAGAAGAACAAAGATTACAAGGCAATATACTAACCTCTCCCTTAGAAGAACAAAGAAATCCCTTAACCCACATCTTAGAATTACTTTTTCCTCTTTCTCATCTACCTAGAAAAGCCCTAAGAACCCCTATTTATAGTTTAGGTAACTTTCCTTCCGCACCCTTGCGAAAGGGGACACCAAAATCCACAATCCGTATCAGTTTCGGAAACAATCTGCGTAACCTACGACTGGTCTTAAGAGAGCTACGACCGGTCGTAGGATCTGTACGACCGGTCCTACAGTCCCTACGACCAGTCCTAGAGCCCAAAACAGCAAAAAACAGCATCGCTGGACTTTAAGTCGAGCCGGTCCACGACCGGTCGAGTAGGCCCCTACGACCGGTCGAAGGCGGCTTAGATGTCGCTCCACATTCTCAACAATGTTTGCAAGTGATTGACTAAGGAACCGATCTTCGTAGAATTTGATCATATATGTTCATGTTAGGCATATCAATTTATTTTGACAATTAGAGTCAAAGTTGATCATTTTGGATCCATCCACTTATCAATTCTACACACCCTTATAATTAAAAACAAACCAAGAAGCCAACAACAACAAATCAATACCTGCAGTGATAACTTTAGTGGGGCTCAACCTGTACCGATCACTGGGTTAGGCCAACTTGATCACCACTAAATGGGCCCACATGCTGGGTGCATGTTTGATGAGTGGTGAAAGATGACTGTAGATTTTAGTCTGATAAAGTTACCTGGATGGTTAAAAATATAATTATTTTTAGTTATACATGTGTACCTGTGTACTGTGTACGAAAATGTTCTAAGAGGTCGACCTCACGAGAACTTCCCATGAGGATGAGCTCTCTAGGCCCCACCGTAATGTGCGTCCCACATTAGTGTTAGGCTGACCCAACCTAAATTCCATCAGGGTTAAGTTTCATCCCTTGGGTTGGGCACTAGTTGGGTTAGGCATGATGCCAACTCCGTTGGAGGTTGGCTTGGGCTTGGGTGCACAAACCCAACCTGACCCAGCTGAGCTACACAGTTGTTGTCGGTGCCTCATACACCTCTTCACATGCACCTATACATGTGATCACATGTGCCACATTGTCATATGTGTAGCAACTGTAGACCATGTATCACGTGGTCCACCCTGTGGATGATTGAACCTGAGGGTGGCCTTCCTAGGTTGACTTTTGGATGGGATTTAGACCTATGGGCTTGGCCCATGGGCTGGGCACGTATGGCTGGTCAATTTTCAAGACATGTTATGGCTTAAGTCATTTTGGACCTATCTAGACCGAATTCATCCGAACATGTGTTCTATTATGCATACATGCCGTTCCTATCATCCATTTGCTTTCTCTCTTGGAAACGGATTGGCTACTCCCCCTGCCACCAGCCCGGTGGCTGATGGTCGGTGCTCTGTGGGCCCCACCATGATGGAATGTTTCATCCATTCCGTTCATCTATTTTCACAGATCATTTTCGGGTTTAACCCAAAAATGAGAGGGATATAAATCTCAGCTGGACCACACTACCGGAAAACAATAGTGATTGGATATCCACCATTAAAATTCTCCTAACCCCCATTGTACTGTTTATTTGACATCCAATCTGTTGATTAGGTCATACAGACCCAGATGAAGGGAAAAATAAATATCAGCTTGATCCAAAACTTTTATGGCCCTCAAAAAGTTTTTAATGTTCGACGTTCATTCAGCACTGTTTACTGTAATGTGGTCCAGTTGAGATGTTTATATACCTCAATTTTTTGTTTCATACAATAAAATGATCTAGAAAAATAGATGGACGGCATGGATGAAACACATACATCATGGTGGTGCCCACAGAGGCAAGGAGAGTAGCCAAATCCGTTTCCTCTCTCTGTGCATGTGTGGCCCACCAGATCTAGGAATGTATTAAGACAAAGATTGTATGACTTCTCTTAAGGACCATAAAATCAGAAAGGGTCACATGGGCCCCAACACTGAAATCTTTTAAACACCATATGAATGACCCATTTTTCAACTCCCCAGAGAGCAGAGCGGTCCATCTTGATCTAGCCTCATGGCTCTCATTTTTAGACCGCGTATTAGTCCTGGCCATTAAGATGGCCTACAAATAAACAGTCTTCGGCTAGGCTTTTATTGAGTCCCTCACTGAAGTCGGGTATAGATCCGTCTGTTGCTGTAATAATATGGGTTTGGGCCTGATTTTCAGGACTACGGGCTCATCAAAAAAACGGCGACGATGCCCCGCCTTGAAACAAGCCCAAGTCATGAAATCTGCCAATCTGGTGGATGAACTGATGCCACAGCCCAAAATCTAGGTGGGGAATGTTTTGTCCCCTTTAGTGGGCCAGTCTCAGTAAAAATTAGAAACATGTGATGTTAATGTTGTGATTTATTTTACAACCGTTGGATCGTACCAGGAAGATACTAATGGCCCACTATCGACCCAGTTCAACAGCAGGTTGAAGGCCAGGAGCGTCTTCGTTCATTGCATGAGTACCGATTGATACCAATCGTAATTAGAGAAAATGCTTAGGTGACTCGCTCATATGTGAGAAATCTGGTCCCTCCAGCAGGGAATCCACACCTGTATGAGAAAATGGATGGCCAGGAAAAATTAGGGAAGGATAGCATTCAAAATACATGTGAGACCCACCGGATGAGTGTTCCGGGCTGACTTTTGGGCGAGAGGCTATATTCTAGGTGACCTCCACCTCATGAATAGCCCGGATGACATACACCTGTGCCGCGCGTCCTAGCCTCTTTTACGTGATGCGTGGCCCCCACATCTTACCGAGCACGGACGGTTTTTCCCATTCCAATCTTTACAAGTGGAGCCCATTTTTCAGTGATCAAAACCGTTGATCGGTCGTATCTCGTCTTGGGTGGCCCCCAAAAAATCTCCCAGATTGAAAGATCCCAAAGATCTGTAATTTATTGAATTTTCTTCTTAACCATCTATCTGTAGGGCCATCGTCGAAAGGTTGATATTGCTGGGATATCGAATTAGAAAGGATACGTGTAATATATCTGACCGTTCTTGGATCATGGCAAGGGAAGCGGATTAGCCGGTACCAGCGTCTTCGCCACGTGTATATACATGGTGCATGTAGAAGAGTTCGGCTGTCCTCCAGTTAGCGGTATGAATCATACCGTGGAAAGAAGACCAAATTCTATAACCATCATAATGTATTTATTATATTTACACGGTTCATGCATTTGGCGAGATCATTTTGGACATGTGCCCAAAAATGACTCATCTCCAAAGTTCAAGTAGGTCACATCACAAATTGCAGTGGGGACAGTAATTCTCACTATTAAAACATTTGTAGGGCTCATATCCAAAGTTCAAGTAGGACAGTAATACACGGTTCAAGTAGATGATCAATCTCCTACCGCTTTCTACGGTCCGGTCCACTTCATCTTTGGATCTGACTTAATTTTGGGCCCAACCCTTAAAGCTATTTATATAACACATACCTCATGGTCGGGCCCACAAAACTTGACATCAACATACCAACAAGGTCACTGGTGTGTGGTACACTAGCCAATCCACTCTAGATATAGCATGATAAAGATCATTAAGTACGCTTAAAGTATTTTTTTACTGAATCATAGATGACATGATGAAAAGATAGGGAGCAGTTGAAATGAATTCAAAAACATTTAAGCAGTTAAGAGTTACCTTGGAAATCAACTAAGGGAGCAACCAAGAAAAAACCTTGGTTGACAAAGTGAACTAAGCGGTCAATAGTCATACATAAGTGGAAAGAATGGTTGATAGGCGTTCAGAAGAACAAGAATCTAAAGGAAACCAAGAAATGGAATATAGTCGAAAAGCTTGCTCGATGGTCAAAATAGAAAGACGTGGAGAGCAATTGAGTGGAGTGCGGGTGAGTGATCAACAAAAGAGATACGGGTGATGTGTGGTTGATAATCGATTGCAGAAAAAAATAGAGCCTGGTTAGGAGAAGAGAAATAGTCAGAAAGAAGAAACGTAATGGAGAGAAGAATCTAGAAAGGCTTTTCAACTACTATGGTTTTACCCTATTTCTGTTTGTTCCTACAAGAGCCAATTAGAAAGGGATGCGTATAATTCTATGAGAGCTACATGGTATATCGAGCATTGCCACATTATCCACAAAGCAAAGGTAGCCAAGCGAAATGTGATAGAGTCAATAAGGAAGCTTGGAGCAGTTATTGACACAGGTGTCAAGTTTAGAAGAAAGTCTCCAGAAGGTTGTATAGTAATGAAATGGTTACAATAATTGTCAAAATGTGGTAAGTATCCAGATGGTCAGTGTAAGACTATAAATAGCAAAAAAAATTAGCAGAAGGAGTCTTATACCAACCAAACAAAACCAAATCTATCTTTTAATTATCTGCTTACATTCCTTGTAATCTTTATCTTTATCTTTCATTACATCCCTTAGTGTAATATATACCAGCAATTAAGTAGTTGTTAATGAAAGGTTTTAAGAAAAAAAAAGAACTTATCTTTCTTTTTCTTAAATTAATAGAAGTTACAGGAGATATTTATTTCCAAGTAGTTCTGGTAGAAGTCTATCATAATCTACCAAATTATATAAAAATAGGAACAACTAACAGACTAACTCCCCTAAAAAACTTATTCAAATCTTAATTTGAATTTATTAGAAACAAAAACTAATTATTCTAATCTTCGACACTCCCCCTCAAGTTGGTGCATAGATATCTATCATGCCTAACTTGCTGATGAGAAACTCAAAGCTTAATCTGAACAATCCTTTTGTAAGAATGTCAGCTATTTGTTGTGTCGTTGGAACAAACGGCATACAAATAGTACTAGCCTCCAATTTCTCTTTTATGAAGTGTCTGTCGATCTCAACATGTTTGGTTTTATCATGCCGCACAGGGTTATGAGCAATGCTAATCGCAACTTTGTTGTCACAATATAGTTTCATAGGCATTTCTAGTGGTCTTTTTAATTCTTCAAGAATCTTTTTTAACCACAATATCTCACATGCTCCATGCGCCATAGCCCGATACTTAGCTTCTGCACTACTTCGTGCTACTACACTTTGTTTCTTGCTCCTCCAAGTGATTAAATTTCCCCATATATAGGTGTAGTAACCTGATGTGGATCTTCTGTCTGTAACTGAACCTGCCCAATCCACATCTGTGTATGCTTCAATAGTCTTCTGCTCACTCTTCTTGAAGAACAGTCCCTTTCCTGGAGTACTTTTCAAATATCTTAGGATACGGTATACTGCCTCAAGATATACTTCATAGGGTGAGTGCATAAACTGACTTACTATGCTGACTGCAAATGCAATATCTGGTCGGGTGTGAGATAAATAAATCAGTTTTTCCACCAACTTCTGGTACCGAGTTGTATTCATAGCATTTCCATCCTTGGTATCTCTTAGTTTCTGATTAGGATCGATCAGAGTATCGGCAAGTCTATATCCACTCATTCCCATTTCTTTAAG